>JAGPOW010001998.1:6492044-6503802 GCA_030014935.1 Caiman crocodilus | reverse complement strand
AGGGGCCTAGAGCAGGCCATCTAGTCTGACCCCCTGCCAATGGCAGGAACGAGTGCTGGGGTCACAGGACCCCAGCCAAGTACCTATCCAATCTATTCTGCTCATGATAGTAACCCCTCTGGTTCTGGCTACCACAAAGCATGTAAGAATCCCTTCTGATCTTAAAAAGGAGTGCAGCGCACACCACTGTACCCACTCTGGATCTGACCCTGGACTGGAGCCATCAAGATGCAAAACCATGGAAGTTCAGATTAGGAGCCAAATGCCAAGTGGTTGACTCATGGCTCATGTCCAGGAGAGGGCAAGCTGGGACCACTCACTCACAATACCTCCTCATACTCCATACAAATAAGCTACAATAAAAGACACTTAGGTTGCAGGGTAAAATATTTAAAAGCAAACAGAGGCAAAAACCTAATGCAGCTCATGCCACCTCTCCTCCTTGTGAATGGGCGTTGTGCTCCACGCTTTACTTAAATGCTCACAGAGGCCCTTAGGCAGTGCATGTAGTCTGGACTCTGCAAGTGAGGCAACTATTCCAAATTACTCTTTGCCCCTCTTGTTCAGAATATGATCTTTTAACTGTCCCTAAAGCAGAGCGTCTCTTACTTTGATTGGCCTCAGTGGGTTGGCAGGTCAGTAGTCCCCCTGAGCTGCCTGCACAGCCAGCTGAGGCTGAAGGCATGGAGTATGCCAGGTCCAGTTGCTTGTGCAAGGGGCCCTCCCCCAGAGAGTCCTTATGAGCCTTCTTCAGGAGGAAAGGGAAGGAAGGAGTGGGGGTGCTAGGGAGAATTTCCATTTCCCACTGCACCTTACCTGCAGTGGTGCTCAGTCATAGCTGCTCAGCCATAAGGTGCCTAAAGGACTGCCAGGAAAGATTCACATGGTATACCTCAGCTGTGGGGCTCAGGAAAAGCTTTCACTGTACCTCAGAGTCTGTTTGGGTTAGGGCTTGTGTCAGGTAGATCTGGGTAAGCACTCTAACCTCTCTCAGGAAAGCAACATGACCTTGAGGGATGGGGCAGCCTGTTGATAATTACTCATATTTATGGCCCCATGAGACTGACTGCACAGTAGCCCAATACTACTGTGCAGTATGTTGCGTGGCAAAAACTGTGCTCAGACACTGCTGTGCAGTGGTATTGGGCTACTGCACAGCCGCATCATTTAAAAGGTGTTCGGCAGTGCTGCTGCTCAGTAACTCAGGTTACTGTGCATGTATTTAGTACTTGTGTATACAAGTATTAAATAAATGTGCAGTAACAACCGCACAACAGCGTCTCGTGTAGATGTGGCCGCAAACTGACAAGCCCCAACAACAGTAAGGAGGGCCTAGGCTGGCACTTCTGCTTCGTTCCATGCCAGAGGAGCAGGGCATTTTATTGATGCTCTTCAACGAGGAGCATCAATAAATCAGTATCACCAGTCTTCCATGTGGACAGTCATTGGGCCAAGAACATGCTGAATATCAGAGTTGGTGACTATATCCTTCCCCATGAGCATACCCCAACTTACCAGTCACATTAATGGGTGACTGGTGCTTCCTGAGACTGAGAGGGCACAGTTTGTGGGCAGCAGTGTTGGCAGCAGGGTGGCAAGCAGTGACCGCCCACAGAAGCCGGCGGAAGGCGTTGGGGGGTGGCAAGCAGTGATTTCCCACAGAAGCTGGCAGCGGTGGTGGGGAGGATGAGCAGCGACTGCCCACAGAAGCTGGTGGCAGTAGCAGTGGCAAGGTGGTGAGCAGCGACCTCCTGCAGAAGCTGGAGACAGCGTCGATGGCGGCGTGGCAAGTGGCGACCGCCCGCAGAAGCTGGCAGTGGTGGCGGCCTCCCACAGAAGCTGGCAGCAGCAGCTAATCTCAGGGGGGCACATGCCCCTCGCTGTGCATCACCTACGGTCACATTAGACCATTCACTCACATTCAGAAAGACAGCGGTAAAGTCTCTGCATAGGTAGCTGCCTTAAGATGTTTCGCCAGCATGACATGGGGTGCCATCTTCAAAGTGTTCAGAACCACCACGCTTGCAGTGGTATATGCCCCAGCAGATTACTGTGCTCCTGTATGGTGCAGAAGTTGTCATGTGAAAAGAGCTCGGCACTGTACTTAGCTGTGCTCAGAGACAGGTTGCACAGCTTACACATAAAGCAAGAAGAGGAAGAAGAGTCAGGTACCAGACACTAGGCATCAGATCCTGCTCTCATCTTTACAGCTCAGACAAGGCAAATCAAAAGTTAATTTCTGTGCATCACAACAGTGAAAAAATCATCAGTGTATCCAGTGAAGAACAAGCAGGAGCATCACTGGTGGGAGGCATTATTAGGATGGTCCCCATGCACAACAGGAATACTTAATGTAATGTTGCACCCTATTGTTTTTACTTTAATCATTCAAGTTGCTGTTGTTGTTAGTATGCTAACAGTTCTAAAGGGGATGTACATGAACCTAATGATACTGGCTTAGTGTCAGGCAGCTATGGACACCTTATGAGGCTTTCCCCCTAATCAATCGGCAAAGCTGAGATAAGTGCTGACAGCTGCCACATGTCATGCCTCCACAGGTGGATGCACCCCGCTTGGCATTGAGAAGAGTTGAGTCTAACTCTTGTACCTGGACTGTTAACTAAATGATAGTGGTGTCTTAAATGGAACCACTGTCATGGAGGAGATTGCAGACCTTGACGTCCATTACAAAAGCCTGGACGTTACCAATGCCATTTTGAGGCCTTGGCATGAGGAGTGATGTGCCCAGGTGACCTACTTAGCTGAATTACATAACTGCTTACATAACTGAGCTAGTTAGCATGAGAAAAGTGACAGACATAATGTGGGTAACTAAGTAATGGGACAAAGGTTGCTGTGAGAGGGTGATTGGTGAGATAGTTGCCATGAGGGGGCGATTGGAGTGGAAAGAAATAAAAAAAAATAATTGTGGAACATATAAATATAGTTACTGTAGCACCTTAACCCATAGGAAGCTCAACAGTTGGGAAGCTGGAAACCTGAGAAGACCTTGCTATTGTGGTTGTGACCCCTGGTGCTATGACAATGCCCGGCCAGCTAAGTCAACACATTGCATGGGCGGCCTACATAAGAATATCCCTGTAAACTGTACAGTTTTGTTTGGTATTTCTTATTTGTTTAATAAATTTTGGATTTGAAGCAGAAATAGCTTCGACAATCAATCAATCTGATCATGCCATCCCTTCATTAAAACTGAGTGTAACAGGGCAGTATCCCCTGTTACAAGACTGCATAAGGTTTTCAGCAGCCATGTGTTCTACTGAGTACTGGGGATATTCAGAGCTAGAGACGATGCCCAGAGGAGGAGATGCGGGGAACAATGACACAAGCCATGCAGGGGGAAGTGTATCAGGTATTGCGACAGAAACAATGCAGATATAAGGCAGCAAAATAGGCTGCCTACCAGTAGTGTAAGGATGGGGAAGTGCAGATGGTACGTGTCCCATATGCTGTCTAAGGAGTGGGAGGGGGGTGCAGAATGGATGGCTGTTCCCCATTCTGCCTCCATTTTCTGGCTCCAGCAAGCAGCAGCAGCACAGAAATGTATGTCAGTAAGTACAGGGCCCTCTGGAAAATGCCCACTGTCAAAGCCTCCAGAACAAAAAAAGTACAGTGGAAATGAGGAAGGAGGACTGTCTCAGGCATAGTCCTGGTCAGAGACCAATTTGCAATGGCAGCTCCAACCATGAGGGTGTCCCTGAATAGAATAGGCCGTTCCATCAAGCAGTCAGACAGGAGGACACTCTAGAGCAATGTTTTTCAACCTTTTTCCATTTGCGGACCCCTAAAAAAGGGGTTGTGGGGGACACAGACCCCTTTAATTTGTAAGGGTGGGTATTCACATACTTTTGATTGATCATAGTCATCTTTCGCAGATCCCCGAGACACAGTCTGCAGACTTCCAAGGACCCATGGATCACGGGTTGCAAACCTTGCCCATGGACCCAGTGCCCATTGCAGGGATGTGTGGAAAGCAGATCACACCTCTGCCCTGGGCCCTGGCCCTGGCCCTGCACTATCACTGCCTATGATGCTGGACCCAGCTCCCCCTCCTGGACACTGCACCCCACCTGCCTGCAGCCCCATCCCATCCACCCAACCAAGCGCACCCTGCCTACAGAGGTCCCGGGATGGTCTCTGTGGAGATACCACCTACCTGCTTTGTCTGGCACCCCCAGCAGTGCGTGTGCGGTGATAGGCCTAGTGCCACATAGGATCAATTGGCATCTTTCCATCCCTGCTCTCCTTCCCCCCGTGCCAGGAGGTGTAAACAGGTGCAACAGAGCACCATGGCCAGGTCAGTAACCCCAACTTTCCCTGCCCAGCCCACAGCAGCTCATCAAAACTCCTTAAGTGACCCTCCAGGCCAAATAATTGCCCACCCCTGATAAAGAGCATAGCAGGCCATTAGGAAGGCACATTGTCAGATTAGTGTTGTACCCCAGAACTGGAATTTCCAGATGAGGAGAGCTGCAGATCAGGGCTTTAGCACAATGGCCAAGTCCTTGAGGAGAGAGCCTGTACATAATAGCGAGGATACTGCAAGACACAAGTGGATGATACTGGTTGATGTCAAATGTCCTCTTCACTCTGAGGTGGCATTATTACACAAAGAAAATATACCAGAAACATGTGTCACAATTTTTAGTCATCCAAGTTACCCAGTGGCTTCCACCGTAATTCTGTTTCATGTTGTGTAATGACCAAATAGCTTTGGATTAGCACCCCCATGTTGCTGAAGTAGGTTGCAAAATGCATATTGAATAAAATGGTTGGAGAACTGTTGGTTTTTGGTTAGCAGCTTGTGGTTTGGGGCCTTTTAACAACTTAAGACACAGTACTCATGTAGGACTGAATCATAGGTACTAGTGACAGAGGCTCCAGACAGTAAATGCAAATTGATCTTCATTAGCATTTCCCTTTTCAGAGCTAGTTTTTTATCTAGGACAGTACTGTATCTCTCACCTCATGCTCGATTTCTTTAACAACCTCATGACAGTCTTCATCAAAAGCTTTTTGGTAGATTAAAAAAAAAAAAAAAAAAAAAAATCACCCTAGTTCTTCATTATTCATGTCTGCAGCTTATTTTCTGTCTTCACAATCTTTTGTTTCATTAGAGGTAATTACATTTCTCCTTTCCACAAAGAGTCATTGTCAAACCTTAGATTGAGGCAATAAATGTTTAATTGATCTTCAAATGAAATGGTTGCTTGATTCTCTCCTGTCACACTTGAAGTAACCTGACGACATTTATCAGTCTGTTGGTGTATTTTGTTAGTCAGTCCTCACTTCTGTTGTTTTTGGTTCAGCAAGTTTGCTCCTTTTTTTCCCTCTTATTCCCAATGCCTATTGCCAGCTCTGGGGTGGAGGAGGTGGGAGGGAGCAGAATTAAGTGTGTGGGACAGGAATGCATTCATTTTTCATTTTCTGGTTTTCAGAGGTTTAAGTTCAGGCTCACTTACTGCTCTGGAAGGGACTAGGCAACACTGGGTGCATCTACACGAGATGCTTTACTGCAGAGTTGACTAATTGACTACACAGTAAAGCATCACCGTCTACATGTGCAGGTGCTTATTGCACAGTAAATTAATCTACTGCATAGCTAACTAGCTACCTGCAAATGCAGGTAGCAAATTAACAGCGCTATAGTAACTGCGCGGTAGTGTACGTGTAGACACAAACCAGGAGCAAATTTGCTCCCGGTCAGCCCCACGAGGATGACAGAAAGCGTCAGAAAAAACAGCTGAAGTTAAATTGAGAAGGACACAAAACAGTGCTGGAGGAGAGGAAATCAGTCTTTTGTTTCCATTCTTGGTTGCTAGGGCCCATAAAGCTCCCTTTCGGGCCACAATCCATAGACTCTTGTGCCACTAGCTTTGACGCCACAATGTGGCCTTAATAAGCTTGGAATAGACAATAAAGATATGTACGTTGATTAAACTGCATAACAGTTAAAGTTATATTGATCAAGAGTTAGAAGTTATGTAATTTATATAATTGTTATGTGGTTAAGTCTTGGTTCACCAAATAAAGCTAAAGAATAGTACAATAGTGGAAAAAATACTGAACATAAGTAAATTACTTGCAATGTGTGCACATGGGAGAAACTCTACATATATAAACCATCTTAAAACACATGTTGAAAGTTATAACCTCTGGATTCCTGACTGCCCTGAGGACATTTCTGTGAGACTCTCCTTTGCCCTTTAGCTCTTATGTGATTCCTAATCCCACACCATTGTCTCTTCCAGCAGGAACTGCTCTGCGACACAGCCTGCCACAGCTTGAAAACCAAGCTGTGTACACCGTGAAACATTGAAACTTCAAAAATTTTCCCTGTCGAGTCCGAGAAGCGAGGACGAGTTTTTATCCATTTTTTTCCTGACCCGCCTTGTCTGGTTTCTGACGATGAAAACTCATCTCACTGAGTAAAAACAAAGTAGAATTCATACCACATTGTAAGTAAAGCTATAGCACATGGTATTATTGTGGGATGAGTCCAAGTAAATTGGAGCAGAGATGGAATGCAGATGGCTCCAGGCCCTCTGATGGCACAGGTCATTAAAGCCTGTTTGCCTACAGAAGACTTCCAGGATTTTCTTACCTATGTGACCTTTGTTTCTTCTTCACTATGAGTGCTTGTCCGCAGTACCGGCTTTATCTGGCTAAAGATGTTCCTAGGGTCTTTTCACTGTCGTAACGTACCAGAACTAATGATATAACATGTACGTTATTTAGCACGTTATGGCCTAATATGCTATTACTAGTAAAAAACGCCAGGGGGCACGTCAGAACAAGTCTACTCTCTTGAGCTCCCAGCACTCATTTCCACCAGAGGGCATTTTACGTTGGCGTTTGATTCTTTGGTTGGTCTATTTTCTTGGGTTGGGCCAGGTTACTTTCATTGTGTGGGGGTTGTTGGTGGCTTCGGGGAGTTTTGAGTTCAATAAGCAGTGCTTCCTACCTCCCCTGCAAAGCCTGCCACCCCCTCGCAAGTCTGGCTTGGCATCGGGGGTCGGTACTGCAGGCCACCCAAAGGGGCTGCCCTCCTGGCCAAGCCCTTTTCTGCACTTTTGCCTCCCACTTTTTCTAGGTGCTTGTTGCACAGGGCTCCTTGGGGTCGGGGCAGGAAATCTTTCCATGCAAAGGTCCGCAAGCAGCTGCTTGCTACCCCCTCACGAGTCTGGCTTGGCATCGGGGGTCAGTGCCACAAGCCACCCAAAGGGGCTGCCCCCCTGCCTCCCCCTCAAATGTGGCTTACTAGCATCCCTGGGTGTTGGCATTGGGGTACCACAAGCATTGCATCTCCCACACTTTGCAAGGCCACCCAAAGAGGCTGCCCCCTGCAAAGTCTTTTCCGACCATTTTTTTCACAGGGTTTTGGCACTCTTTTTGGATGGGATATTCGTGCTCTTTTCTAGCCCAGCTCCATCCTGCCTGGAGCTGCCTTTCTGGTGTAAAAAAAGAGGCCAGTAGAGGGGGGTTACTGCTCTGCTCAAGGCCTGTAAATTGTGGGAGCAGTGGTAGGGGTGTATATATGCTGTATCGAGAAGAGATTTTTGAGGCGAATGAGAAACAACAGCACACCAGAGGCAGAAGGACTCAGCCCAGCAGGGACATTTGCCCCTGGGTGGCACAGCAATGCCAATGCAGCACTCAAGAAGAATGCAGGCTGCTGCTGAAGTTGGGTGCAGTGCAGCATGCGAGTGCCGGATGTGAGCCGCTCCGAGACCTGGGACTTGAAAGACAACACTACTTTATGCATTGTAAGTGACACCTGATACTTGGCTGTGCCCTAAGGGTAGGGGGAGTGCATTGTTTGCTTCAACTTGGATGTAAATAGGGTGAGTGGATTTAATTGTCCGGAAGGAAGGTGCAAGGTATTGCACAGCATGAAACCCCACAGTGGCAGTGCACTCTAGACCAAACCATACATCATCCACCCCAACTACATGGGGTTTGGTCCAGTAATTAACAACTGTTGTGAATGCAGTGCTGTGAATTTAGGCCTCAGGCTTCCCTGGTGTTCCTTGTAAGCTGAAGGTCAGGTCTGGCCAAGCAAACAATTTTAAATGGTGTTGGAATTATGGTCTCCCCAGGATAGCATCTCAGTTCGCCAAGCCAAGTCATGGATGGCTGTTTTAGGAAGCAAATGGGTGCAGGCTGCCAATGTCTCTTCATGAAAAAAAATGCCAGTAAAACATTCAAAAGCTGTGACCCACTCACTGCTGTAGCCTGGAAGCCAACAGCATCCCGGGCGCAGGAGGGGTTTCCATTCTACAATTTACCCTCAAGCACATGGAATATTCACTTTCTATGCTCCGCACCCAAAACCGAGATTATGGACCACCACCCACATTGCACTCCCTCCCACAGCGTAACAACCCTAACCACCCTGTGGAAACAGCTCATACAGGATTTGTTATTGCCTGCTTAGCTAATGGAAACGTGTTTCAGTCATCCGTTCCAACACATTCACAGTTTCTCGCCTGCATTTTCACCAATTGCCACCACAATAGTTGTGTAAGGATGCTTCTGAATGCCAGCTGCTAGACTATCAAAAAATGAAGAACTGCCACAAATGTCTGGAGATTGCACAAATCACACTTGTATTATGGCTCTCTTTATGAAAGGTTCACAGGTCTCAGGTCCTTGCACATACCCCAGAAAAAGGTTGTAGCAGGATACATCAATGTCTCATCTGCTCTATGTTTTGTTGGAAATGGAGGGGACCAAGAAAAGGCAAAATTTGGAAGACATGATGGATACTTGGCAAGGGTGGGGACTAAACTGGACTTATGCAGAAGTTGAGGCACTGATTGATATTTGGGGTGTGTAACACTGTGGGGTTGCTAGGGATGGCTGTGTTACCCCTAGGGCTCCTTAACTGTGCCAGTCTTGCCCAACAGGCACCCTCTATCTTGCCGGTTCGATTAATATAGGGAGGCTGCCCTTGATCTTTTATGTTTGGACATGGTCTTGCTGGATCCTACTGAACCCTGGAGTTTGTAGACTTCTTGACAATTAAATCCACCCACCCTATTTACACCCACCCACAATTAAATCCACCCACCCTATTTACATCCAAGTTGAATGACCCTCTTCACAGTGGATGTCTCCCAAGACTCTCTCAGCCTTTGGGGCTATATGCATGGCTCCAAACCACCCCTTTACCATGCCCCAAGCCCCACAGACAGTACTGACATTGTCTCACCTAGGCCTTGCTCTAATTTGGCCCCCTTGTCCTCCCTGGGCTCTGCAGTCCCGTTTCTGTGCCTTGCTGGTGCCTGGGTCTGTGCACCCCAAATACTGTGCCCACACTGGTGCTGAGGTTTCCACACTGTTGTGGGCCCGCACAGAGGTCTCCTCCTTCCCCAGTAGCCTCACCCAAACCACCAGCATTATAAAACAGCAAATGAAACATGAGCTCCTGGGCTATAGCAGAACACCAAAGTTCAGGGTGTGCTCTGCCCCTTTAAAAGAGTAAAACTTCTTCCCTGGTACTAAATGCCTAGTAGGCAAGGGTACCTTGGGGGGTCCTGGAGCCCCATTAGCACTAAGGGAAGCACACCTGATGGCTGCTGCTGCATCTCTGGTCCATTCCTCCCTGGAAGCTCCTTTCCCTTTGGCTGCTAGCAGGGAGCTGAACTGCCTAGTCCCGGCCCTGGGGTTTATATGGGTCCAGGGCCCTGCCTCTTCTGGCCAGCTGAACAGGTGCAAGTGCAACCAATTTCTTCATTAGCCGGCTCTCATGGTAACCTGCACCTGCGCTCCTGCCTGGCTCTATGGGCTCTCTCCCCAGGCAATCTCTGCTCTTAGAGGAGCAAGCACCTTAGTGCCCCGCAACAGGGTGAAAGGAAGGTGCTGACACAACTGGAAAACCAAAGTAATAAGCCCGTGTATATGGCTATTGCACTATTAGAGGAACATGGCATCTATCAGGACTGGGAATAGTGTCGCTGTAAGATCAAGTCCTTAAAGTGTGCCTTCCATTGCATACAGGACAATAACTCTCACTCCGGTGCCTCACGCAGAATGATTCAGTTCTATGACAAGCTGTCTACCACCCTGAAAAGCGATGTGTCGCAGTCTTGCCTGAATGATTCTGGGACAACAACTTTGTTGCACGAGGAACCAGAAACTCCCCGGTGCCATATTATGGCAGCAGCCACTTTGCAAGCTCCAAGCACTCAGCTTCCTCGGTCGCAGACTCAGTCACCGATGAGTGACCTCACTTGGGACTGCTCTATGGCGCACAGCCTGAAATGAGCCTGCCCTCCACTCCAGTTAACCCACGCATTTTGGTACCAGACACCCAGGATGATTGGCAGCAGGGGACCAGAAACAACTCTTCTGCTCACGATGAGGAAGAGGACTCTGACTCAACCAATGCTCTGTCGCAGGAGTCTTCAGGTTCCCGTGTGAGCCCTGTGCCAGAGACCCCACAAGACTCGTGGACAGTGACTTGTAAGTTATAGCAGTGGTATTAGCCATGGGGCTAAAATAGTACTGCAGTGCACCTCCTTAGCCTCCCAGGGTGGGGGAGACTGGTCCCCTTAAACAAACCTAACCTACTCTCTGCTGGGTAGATGACAGTACATGTTTTTCTAGGCAGAGGGGTACCAGGTACAGGCAGGTGAAGGACAAGGTGCCTTGAGGCTGGTCAGAATATTTTTGGGGTGCAGCCTTCATAACATGGTTGGTAGTGGGCTTTCATTGGTAATTCTTGTGGAGGGTGTCCTGTTAAAATATTTTAAAAATTACTTTTCTTAAAATATTTGATAGTAGTTGAGTGCCTCATGAGAGCTTTCTTTTTTTCTTGGACACAGCAACCCGTACTACTGCAGCAGTCATGGATGACACAGCTGGGGGGTCCCCAGTTGACTGGCGGGGCACCATGGCGGTGAGTGGGGACCACCCGCAGCCGCCACCAGCGGTGTCAGCAGCGGGGGGAGTTGGCGAGCGGCAATCGGGGACCACCCACTGCTGCCACCGGCTATGTTGGCGGTGAGCGAGGGACAGGTGACCGCCTGCAGAAGCCAGTGACAGCTTTGGCAGCAGCCAGTCCCAGGGGAGACCCGTGCCCCCCATGCCCAGCTATGCTTCGCCCATGGCAGCAGTGGTTCCTGGATCATCGAGAGCAGCTGTTAATGCTCACGTCAACACAGTTATAGAACAAATCAAAGAACAACTAAAGAAAATATTCTTCAGATACTACCAGAAGCGTCCCAAAACATATCTACATCCACTGCTCAAATGACATGCAAAATTCATGATATCTTTAATAGATTAGCGAAGAGGGAGAAAACCAATTTCAATCTTATGGAAACCAGGACTAATGAAATGTTACAATGTTTTAAGGAATTCAGTAAGAAGGCTGATTGCAGTTTGCAGCTGGAGCAAAGGTTTAGCCAGGAGTTTCCGACAGTTTCATGATTGAAACGGTACCGAGAGCAGTATTGACAATAGGCCACCTCAACGAACTGTTCATTCTCATCCTAAAGAGAGCCGTGTCTCCTCTAGCTGCAAGAGGAGAGCCCCAAGGTGATTCAAGGATGAAGGACAGGAGGATACTGAGCAGCCCCAGGGAGGGTCAAAGAGGGGGCATCTCACGGGGTAGCACGTTTCATAGTTTCACAGTTTCATAGTAACTAGGGTCAGAAGGGGCCTAGAGCTGGCCATCTAGTCTGACCCCCTGCCAATGGCAGGAAACAAGTGCTGGGGTCACAGGACCCCA
>JAGPOW010001998.1:6348306-6486180 GCA_030014935.1 Caiman crocodilus | reverse complement strand
TTGGGCCAGAATGGGCAGGAGCTGCCTCCGCTGCCCAGCAGGTGGGACCCAGCATGGGAGAGAGGAACAGGGTGATGAGGCTCATTGCTGCCACCAGGACCCTCATGCCAATCGTGCCACCAGCAGTGTGAGGAGTAGTGGACGCAGGTGGCAGGGCATGTTGCCCTCACCTATTCCTGCTGCCAGCCACTTGTGCTCCCGTTCACAGCCCTACCCCACGCCACTGCCTGGCTACTGCTGCAGCTCCCCTCAGGCCAGCCTCACTGACCCCCATCCCACCTCCCCTCCGGGGTAGAGCCAAGGCCTGAGGGGAGTGGCAGTGGTGGCTGCGCCATGGGGATGGGGTAGAGCTGTAGCCCAGCATGTCAGCAGCTGGCAGTGCATCCCCCTACCTGTCCGTCACTCCTCACAGCGCTGGCGGCTTGGCTGGTGTGGGGGTCCTGGCAGCGGTGGGAGAGGTGGCAGCAATAAGTCTTGTCACTGCGCTTTGCTTTGCTGTACCGGGTCCTGGCACTGGGCTCCAGAGGCAGCTCCTGCCCATGCCAGTCTGAGCAGGCTGCAACCCCGTGCCCACAGTAAGCACACAAATCAGGGGGGGAAAATGCCCTCCCATGTGTCACCTGTGTCCCCCTCCCCCTCCAATGCTTTGTCTACCCCCCCATAGATTTACCTGTGGGGACCTGCAGGAGCTGCTGTCCATGCTGCCTGGCTGCCATGTGCAGGTGTGCTTGTGCACGTGCATGCGGTGCCCCCCTGCCTGATCACCCTCCTCTTCCCCCCCCAGCCCCAAGCAGCCCCTTGCAGGCTGGATCTCTGGCAGCCTGCAAAGGGAAACTTGTCATTTCCCATGGGTTTCTCCTTTAAAGGAGAATCCATTTTTTAAGTCTGTTCGTGACTCTTTCATATATTCTTGCAACCCACTTTTGGGTCACAGCCCATGGGTTGAGAAATGCTGCTCTAGAAGCACTCACAAGCAGCTTCCTATAGAATTCCCACCTCTTTGTGTCAAGCCCTGAGCCAGCTATGGGCAGCATCCAAAACAGAGACCTCTGTGCTAGTCCCTTTTGCCAGGGCAGAGCTCAGGACTCTGAATGTGGAAGTGGTAAAGGCCAGAACCACCTGAGCCTTGAATTAAGGTCAGCTCCAAAGCTCTTTGACATGAATAAAACGAGTCCCATCAACCCCAGTGGGCTTTGACTCAAACCCTTAATGCATCTTGAAGGGACCACAAGGTCACAGTGCAGGAGAAAATCTTTTCCCCACTTCTGTTGTCAGGCTTGTGTGAGGTCCTTATGCTCTCAGCACAATGATCCTCAAATGGGCTTCCCAGTCCTGCCTCCTGCTCTTAGTATTTGGGAAGGTGTTCCTCCATGTACATAAAAACAAGAATCCTGAAAGGATGTTTTGTCTGAATTTGTGCATAAGAACTTATGCCACATCATTTGGGTCTGTGGATCTCAAAGAGCCCATGAAGTATTTCATGACTGCAAGTATCACTCCATCTGTGAGATAGGGTATTCTGTCATCCCTGTTTCACAGGTGGAGAGACTACAGCCCTTTCGAGGTGGCTAACTTGGGAAAGGATCCAAGAGCCCTCTCTATATTCTCTGCTCTCACTACAAAGCCACATGTCTGCAAAACATGCAATGGGTCTCAGTAGCATGTGCGGCACTGAGCTAAGTCACTCCCTAGCAGATGCCTGGATCCTGACTTGTTCACTCCTGACCTCTCAGGGTCACACCAAGTTGTCTCATCTGCCATGCTTTGCAGTCATAATTGGACAGAGAGGTTGCCCCTAGAGGGCAGAGGGTTTTGTTTCAGACCCAAGCCTTGCCCTTCACAGGCTCTGGGGCCCCCGGCCCTGGCGGGTTCTGGCCTTTCAGCCCACCTTTGCTATCTGACACCACAGTCCTTCTGCTAACAGCAGTGTTTGCCCTCTTTGGAGGGTCTAGGACCTGGGGTGCCCCTGGCACTTTTCTTGGTAACATCCTCCTGCCCTACAACTACAACCAGTTCTCCAGTCTATCAACACAAAAAGAAATGTGAGCATCTGCTCCCAAACAAAAGGTTCCCCCAACCCTGGGTCGACACCATGGTGGCAACAAGCTATAGCACCAGGCCCAAAATACTTATCCCCACTGCCTGGTCGTGCAGGGGCTTCCTTGCAGCTTCTCTGCTGTCTGAAGTCTTTTCTTCTTGGACAGTCAGGGCTCTCTCCTCCCACAGCCCCGCTCCTGGCAGGCTGCAGCGCCAGACTGACCCCCTTGACTCAGGCCCAAGCTTATATTCCTTTCTCTTGCCTGACCCACTACTTCTGCCCCAGGCCTGCCAGTCACTGGCCACACAGGGCTGGCTGCACTTGGGTGGGCCATTTTATTAAAGGGCCCTCTGCCTCATCAGTTTGTCCAGAAGGCTGGAGCCGGCCAGCTGAACCCTGCTCCTTCTCTCTTCAGTGGTAAGGCAGGGGCCCCATTACAGTCTCTTGTGAAATAACTAAAAAAACAAAAACCTAAAGCATCATTCTGTGTTGGCTGGATGCCTGGTGATACTAGGAAATGACCATCATCCATGTAACTCTATCCGGAAAGCAATCACACATATTGAAGGCATTAGTTGGAAACATTTGCCCATAAATCCTGGCTCCCCAAGCCCCCAGCACTGTGTGGTGACAGGAGGATGGGGAGCTTAAGAGTAGACTGAGAAAATTCCCCCAAGTCAGGTGCAAGACAGACCTGAAAGTGAATTCCTAGAGCAGCCACATCCAACAAGAGATCAGAGGGGCTTTCTCTGTAGCATCAACATGGAAAAGAAAGACAGGGGTGGAAGGAGAGACTGTACTGAATGGGGAGAAGGGGAACAGTGACAGTGATTATGCTGTGATGTTGGTGAGTTTCCCAAGGGGGTTCTTGTAAATGAATCACTGCATATTCACTGATTCTCATCTCCCTGCCATTGAGAAACCTCAGGAAGAAATCCACACCACATTTGGTATTGTTTGATACAAACTTCAAATTTGAAAACTAAGGAAGGGACTGTTATTCAAGAATTAGGCTGTCCAGTCACACGTGCAGATGTTCAGCAAACTGATGACTCACTGCAATTCTATTGTCTTGCGAGACAGACAGATGCCTACTACTGCTGGTGAAATGAATCAGAGTTTTGCAGTGAAGGAGGCTGGTATGTGTAGGAACTGGAAAGTGACTAGAGTTTAGCCAGAGCTGACTATAAGGGAAAGGATGGTTTTGCATTTAAGACAGTTAAACAGCACTCAGAACAGCAGACTTCTATCCCTTCCTCCCCTGCAAGTTAGGTGATGATGGGAAGTCATTTCAAGCACTTTTCTTGGAGCTCTGGAGACACAGGCCAGGCGACAAAGCACCTGACCTGGCATGTCCACAATATGTCTAACTCTGTAAGTTTTGGTTGCTTGCAAGATGTGTAGATAAATAGCTCTTCATTTGAGATATGACCCAGTCACAAGACATAGATGGAGACAATCAGTTTTAGTGATGACCCAACTTCTACATAGGCTGATTATTAACAGTAACAGTCCTTTGTCTAGGTCCTACATACTTCATTACACATATCTGCAGCAGCGCAATCCCACAACCTCCAACCACCTTCTTATAGGAGAGAGAACATGTCAGTTACTAATGTAGCTGAGATTTGCCAATTGCCAAAAATTCAGCAAAGATTTTGAAAATCTTTTGGTAACAAAGCTCCAGCTATGACCGAAAGTGAGTTTTCATGGCAAAGAGAACCGCCACCAAGTCATGCAATAAAACTGCTAAGGCAATAAAACTGCTAAGGTGTTGTCTGAACCATCTGAGTTAGAATCCTCACCTTGCATCATTGTTAACCTTCCATCACTGCCCTGCTGTGCATCTGCACCAGGCAGACCATGGAATGACTGAGTTTAATCAGTGCAGGACTTGCAGCATAATGTGTATGTGCTCACACTTCTTGATGCAATATTGTCACTCTTAAATGAGCCCATGCTCCAAGCTTGCTTTGCACTGATGGCTTTTGGTACTGGGCTAGCAGAAAGGAGCTACTGGTGGGAGCATCACAGGAAGCAGAGTAAAGCCTGCCCTGGGTTCTATGCAAAACCTCCCTTGGACACCACTCCCAAGAAGGAAGGGGGCTACTATCTCCAGGGCTTAAGGCCTGAGTCCATCCTCAGTTTTTGGATGTTTCCTGAATCTCTCCCATGATCAGCATGAGAGCTTCACCTTGTATCAAACCACATACGGAATACTCTAAGCAGATGTATCTGGACATTAGCACCAAAGCCAGCCTGGCAACTCATTACTCTCCCAAGCAGGGTCCCAGGCACAGCTGTATACATCCAGCTCCAAGGTAGGTCATGGTTTTGGCTCTAACGTGGAGCACCAAATGGAATTTTAAAGTAGTCAGCTGAAAGGGAAATTGCTCCCTCTACTTATGCCAGTACTGATACAAGGGAAAAATGTATAGGGTGGGCATCCTACAGTCTCCTTTCCCCCAGAGAAATGCAGCAGGAAGTAGTTGTAAAGTTTTAAAGGGCAGGAGATGAGACTATGGACACTGACACACATTTAGTTAATGACACCATGGGAGCTGATCCTGAATCCCAACAATTGCACCTCCTGCCATGCCACATCATACCCTAATTATGCCCTTTTTACTTGCCAGAAATCATGATCCAGGACTCCCCCAATACCAGCAAGTTGAAAGCCAAATACCCACAAGTCTGGGACTGGGCTGGAGCCGATAACCAGCTGCTTGTTGGTCCTGGGGCTGGATCTGACATACGTTCAATTGAAGGTGCCATACAAACCAGCCAGAAAATGTTCTACACCTTTATGGCTGGTTTACCATTTTATGGCTCCTTAAACTGGATGCATGTGTAACAGCCTTGCCATTTATGCCACTGTCAATATGTGTCATATAAGAGGTAGTTCTAGCAGAGGGAAGTTTTGCTAGGCTTCAGTCCAATAGAGTAGCAGGATAGTCATGGCTGGTGCACAGTGGAGGCAGAGGTGCTGATCAGGTCCTGGGGAAGGCTCTCTCGTGCTTCCTGCATCCGTCGCCGTGCCTTCTGGAATGCCTCTGCAACAGAGCAACCAAGACTAGGTTCAGCACCTATGGAAGCATGCTAGCTAAGATAGCTAGATGGGATAGCCCCTCCTCAAGACAGACTAACACCATCTCTTTCTCCCTCTGGATGGGGAGAGTTCAAGGGCTATGACTAACTTTACCCTCAGTGAAGCACGAGACCACAGCTCTTTCTCTTTGTCCTCCTCCCTCACAACCAATTTTGGCTCCATGTTGCAGCACCACATGATAGCTGCATATTATGTCACTGTCAGAGCTAAGGGGTACTTCTGCTCCAATTTCCATTGCATGAGACATAGAACAGCAAGGCTCTTCTCTGAAGTCAGTGCCTGCCTGTATTTTAGCTGATCAGGCTGATCATTCACTGACTTTGCTAGCTCAGCAAAGTTTACCCTAGTGGAAACTTTGTTGTGCTACTCACGGAGAACTGATGTTTCATGCAATTGTCTACCCTCTGTCCTTCTGCGTTCAGTCAAAAAATCTCTGCAGGGAGGAAAGCCAGAGGGGCCTTCTACACAATAATGTTTTTTTCTGAAACACCCCAATCTCTCCTCCCCTTCTTCTGAAGTAAGCAAAGTGAATCAGAGGTTCCCCATTTGGCCAAGACAAAGAACTCACCAAGGACAGTGTAGAGAGAGTTCTGCTGGCTGACGCCTCCCAACCGGTCCAGCACACTCTGCATGCGCGTCCTTTGAGCACTGGACTCTAAGAAGGCCCTGCATGGAAGCAGAGAACTGGGTTATGTCTGGAACCACCAGCACACAAACTGGGGGAAGATGTGGCACCACTTACTTGGATTGTTGCAAGCAGTGAAGCCGAAAAGTGACACTCCCTGTTGTCTCTGTGCGGAAGCCAAAGCGGCTCAGACGCTCTCCCTATGGGTATAAGATAAATTAAAGCAGTCCTGCCTGCAGCTGGTGAAGCCAAGTTGACCCCCAGGGAAAGGGATCCCTTTCAAGAGGACATGGGCAGCACTGGTGCATGGAGTCTCCCTGTTCCAAAGCAGTTCAGAAGCTTGGAGGCCAGCTTCCCAGAAGGTACTAAGAAGTGCAGACATAGCTTTCAGCTGTGCTAAGGACAGGGCTCTTTGGGGAGCTGACAGTGTAGTGGGGTGGGGGAAAGGTTAAACTCTACTCTTCTCTTCAAAGCGTAATCCCAACCCATACAAGAGCAGGGATCACACTTGCCCTTATACAGCTATAAAGGAATTTAGTACTGCTGTGAACAGTGCTGGACCAATCACCACCCTTGAGAAAGCAGACCACGGCCAGGAGTGATGCTACAAGCCTCACATAAACAGGAACTCCTGGCAGGACCCCTTGCTCAGCCATGTTGATCCACCTGTCCTTTGGTCCATGTTCAGGCTATCCAGAAGAGGACCGGTTCTCAGGATGTGTTCAAGAAAGTTTCCATGGCTGGGACCTCAGCTCATCCCTGCATGAATTTGGCCCAGGTTGCCTTCAGTGGCTTCCCATGGAAGGAACAGAATCTGTAGCCCTATGAAGGAGCAAAACAACCCCTGAGGTGAATCTTGCCTTGAAGGTTGTTGGCACCCTGACATAAGTCATGTCCTCCAGTTCAGGGGAACCACCAATGAAAAACCTCCTCAGCTCAGAGACTGTCCCCAGCTCCACAGGTCGCCAGGTGGGGACTGTCAGGGTGTGGAACCCTGTACCAGGACAAGAAGGAAAGCAAACAGGTAATTCCACATTCTCACAGAGAAATACACAGGAAGATGGCCAGATCCTTCCCTGCCCTGGACTGGATGAAAATAGACTGTGCGACAGCCCCCATCCTCCCCTACAAACACATACTCCCTGAACACCTAGCAGATCTACCCCACTTAGATACAGCTAATAATAGAGCAACCACATGCATTTAATAATCCAAGCCCTTAAATATCACACTTTGCATTCTTCCCTAAGCAGAATTATATTTACATAATGCTCTGCATTTCTGTAGCACTTTCCATCTACAAGACTCCAAGCTCTTGGCAAACAACTTCTCCAACCCTTGTGGGTAGAGAAGGATTACTTCTGACCAAGGGTGGATCCAGAGAGGATGCACTGGCGTGGCTGCACCCACTTTTCTGACCCCATAGCAGGAGCTGTAGCTGGGGACTTTTTTAAATCCCCAAAATTAGTAAGAATTCCCTGCTTTCCCTCCATGCTCAGAAGCGTGTCGTGTCGTGTGTGTGTCCCCCTCCACTTCCCTGCCTGCTGCTGCTGCTGCTGTCACCACTGTCCCAAGGGCAAAGGGAGCTCCTGTCCCATTCCAGTCAGGCTGTGCAGGGATTGGGTTCAGTCTGAAACAGTGACAGCAGTGGATGAAGGGGGTTCCCTTCCCAGCATGGTCTCCCTGGATGTTTCCCTCCAACCTGGGAACAGACATGGGGAGGGGGAACCCACCTGCTTACTGCTGCTGGGCCCAGGACCCTTTTTACCTTCCTGGAGTGGCTCTGGAGCTCCCCTTCCTCTGGGGACAGCAGATACAGCACCAGTGGCAGGTGGGGGGCAGAGGGAGGGAAGGTGGGCCGGAAGAAAGGCGAGGAGAGGGGACATGAGTAGGGAGGCAAAGGGAGAATTCTTACCTGTTTTGGAGGCTTAAATAAATCCCCAGTGGCTGCTCCCATGGCACTATCCGCCAGCCCTGGGAATTTCAGGGGATGAGAGAGGGGGACTGGGAGCAGGGCTTGCAGCTACTCTTGCAGTAAAATCCTGGATTTAGTTTTGCTCCTATCATATGGAAGGGCGAGGTAATGGCATAAAATGCCAGCATATGGTTGCTGAATGCTAGTTGATGGAAACAGGGAAGGAGTAAAGCCAGCAATGTTTGTTGTCTCCTACCAACAACACTGAATACTGCATGACACAAACCCAGTTTTTCCTCAGTGCTTCATTTAGGGCAAATTATCATTTGCCTCAGCATGCAGTGGTGGAACTCTCCTTCCAGAACCAGATAATCAGTTGAGTCCTATGCTTGTGAAGGAGAATTTCCAGACAGTGGCATCTAACATTCCAGCCACTTGACATACTGTCCATTTGGGAGACTTTACCTGGAGCTGATGGCAGTATTACAGAGCCGTAGCCTTCAACACGGTACCTCTGCCAGAAATCCAGTGATAGAACCTCAAAGTAGAGCACAGGCCACTGTGGGAGAGAGCCTGAAAGGAGATAAAAATGATAAGAATCCTAAACAAGCCTCACTAGGGTCAGTTGGTTATGGAGAACAGGCTCCCTAAGTACTAGGGGGATTTCTCATGCCAATGTTTCCCTGGGGTTTGACTATTTGCTAGATATATTACATCCATACAGTGACAGTGAAAACATTTGCTGGATGGAAAACTCTGCCCTTTGCTTCTCTTGCTCTAAAGGGAGAACCCCTGTGAAGGGCTATTGTGTGTCAGGCTGTGTGGTGCCTATATCGCAATACACTGGCAAGGAAGTTTAGACAAAGATGCCCTTGGGCAA
Source organism: Caiman crocodilus (assembly GCA_030014935.1). Taxonomy (NCBI): domain Eukaryota; kingdom Metazoa; phylum Chordata; order Crocodylia; family Alligatoridae; genus Caiman; species Caiman crocodilus. The sequence goes on along the minus strand of JAGPOW010001998.1, from coordinate 6,477,613 downwards.
CAAAGAATCTCACCTTCTGATTCATCTTCTTGTGTAAAAAACATCTCCAGGGTGAATGGGTACGAGAAGTAAGCCACCTCATCCTAGGAAAGAGGAACAGGGCAGAAATCAGTCAATCACCTACATTGTGCAGCACATGATAAGGGCAGCCCAGGGTGGGGATTGGACAAGTCAGTGGTGCCCTGGCCATGATCAGTCCCACAAAGAATACATGATCTCCTTAACCTTGGAAGTCCCCAAGAAGATGCCAGGAATAAGAACTGCACCCTACTGAGTACATGAATCCCACGGCATTATTTTGCTCAGGAAGCCAGCACGAGCACACTGAGCTCCTTGTAGGAGTAGCAGTGTCAGAAGCCCATCACACTATGTGACTTCGCTATCATGGAGTCCTGGTTTTGCCTCTTACCCTGCCTAGTTCCTTGGTAGCACATGTCTGTGTCACCCCGGAGAGCTGCTGGAATGCTGGGCTTGACCAATCTGGCAACAGAAGAACAGACCATGAGCAAGAAGACTAGTGCTGTAGGAAAAAAGCATGAGGCAGGACTCAGCCTGTGGCAATTTGGGCTGTTCTAGAGCAGCCTGCAGCATAGTTCAGGGGAGAGTGTGAGGCCCCTGACACTTACCAGGGGCTCCCCCAGAGACTGCATTGCCCTTTTGCTGCACCCAGCTACTACTTTAGGGAGAACCCTGAGACTGGGTACTATGGGTCAACAACACTTGGACTTACCTAAATCTTATCTGACAATCAAACATAGACAATGGCTGTACCACCAGAGACCGAGAGAGAGAAAGAAACCAACAGAAGGCTAATGGCGATCAGGAGAGGTCCCAGATGTTTGGAAAAGGGCAAATATGGTGCCTATCATTAAAGAAAGGGAAAAAGGAGGATCCAGGGACCTACAGACCAGTCAGCTTAACGTCTGTCCCTGAAAAAATCATGGAGCAAATCCTCAAGGAATCCATTTCTAAGCACTTGGAGAAGAAGGAGGTGATTAGGAACAGTCAGTGTGCATTCACCAAGTGCAAGACATGCCTGATCAACCTGATTGCCTTCTATGACAAGGTGACTAGCTCTGTCAATGTGGAGAGACCAATTAATGTAATACACCTTGATTTTAGCAAGGCTAAAACAATGTTCTTGCAGGCAGGTTAAATAAGTACAGGCTGAATGAACAGACTGTAAGATGGATAGAAAACTGGTTGGAGCATCGGGCTCAGAGAGTAGTAATCAATGACTCAATGTCTAGTTGGCAGCCAGTATCAAGTGGAGTGCCCCAAGGGTCATTCGTGGGGCCAGTTTTGTTCAATATTTTCATCAACGATCGGGAAGATGGCATAGGTGCATCCTCATCAAGTTTGCAGATGACAGCAAGCTGGGAGAAGTAGTAGATACACTGGAGGGTAAGGCTAGGATTCAGAGTGACCTAGACAAATTGGAGGATGGTCCAAAAGGAATCTCATAAAGTTCAACAAGGAAAAATGCAAAGTCCTGTACTGCAGATGGAACAAGTACTGTACCGGGGGGGCTGACTGGCTGGGCAGCAGCTCTACAGAAAAGGACCTGGGGGTTACAGAGGACAATAAACTGAATATGAGCCAGCAGTGTGTCCTTGTTGCCAAGAAGGTTAATGGCATTGCGTTGCAGGCTGCATTGATAGTTGTGTTGCCACCAGGTGAAAGAAAGTGATTATTCCCCTCTATTCTGCACTGGTGAGACCACACCTGGAGTACTGTGTCCAGTTTTGGGCCCCCCACTACAGAAAAGATGCAGACAAACTGGACAGAGTCCAGCAGAGGGCAACAAAATGGTGAGGGGGATGATCTAGTTGGGGATGGTCCTGCTTTGAGCAGGGGGTTGGACTAGATGACATCCTCAGGTCCCTTCCAACTCTAACTTTCTATGATTCTGTGACCCCTACACTATAACCCCAGACAGAAGGAGCAAGAACTATCAATGAGATTAATGACTAATGAGTTTAACCAATGAAACTGACATCTAAGAATTTAAATTATGGGCAGCTGGGCTCTGAGTCTGACGAATAACAAAGCAGTACAAGTACATGTATCAAGGCCAGCAGGGTCTTCCATAGTGTGATGCAGCACAATGCTGAAGAACATCTTGCACCTGGGAATCAAAGTCACATAGCCATGCAAAAACCAGGAAGGAGCACACTAAAGCCATGCCAGATGGATTAGCATTAGTGTAATGCATATGAAAATGAAACACCAGGCAGCATGAACCATTATACAGCCCACTTGTTTAGGTCAAGCCATGCAGTAGCATACTTTTAGCTCTGGAATAGAATCCTGGTACCTGCCAAGATGGCAGCCATCAAATGAATTTCTTCTTGCTTTTGAAAAAAGCTAATCTAATGGATCCTGCCACCCGAGTGATTTCCTATGGCCTGTGACATGCCTGGGACTTTGACTCAAGGACTAGACCACAGATACTCACGAGCAGGCAGTTCCAAGAAGAAATGAACGTAGAGATTGTCATATTCATATCCTTGGGCTGAAACTGAAAGGAAAGGACTATAAAAATGGGGTCTCCTAATCACACTCCAAACTCCTTGCTGCCACTGTATTGCCTGGGAGATGCAGTCCCATTGCTAAGGGGTTCCAAAAACTTCTCAGTGAGAAAAAGAAATTACTGTAACTAGTGAGCATAAAGCAGGCTCTTCATAGCAACTGGGCAAAATTCCCAAAGGAGTTTCCTTGAGTGGCTAAAATCCTTTTCCCCACAACATCACCCAGGCTACAGAGGCTTCCAGCCAAATTCCTCTCCTTGCTGTGGTCTCCATTACTGCCCTATCTTGGCTCCTGGCACATCTGCAATTAGCCAGAAGTGATGGGAGGTGTTAGAAGTGAATCACTCAAAATCCTTCAGTGCTTCTGACCTAGTCTAGACTGGAAACCCAAACTCTCCTGACTCTTCCTCAGTGAAGGGGTCCAAAAAGCAGCATACCAGCTTCTATCACCCACCTAAAACATGCACTCACCTATCTCTCCATTCACAAAGAGTCGAAGTGTACCAGGGAGCGTCTGAGGGTGAGAGAGAGAAACAGCTCAATGACAACTGATTGATCCTTGCACATCCCCCTCTCAAGAAGGCCCTCCGTTAACGGCACCTGGTCACTGCAGGATATTTCAATTACTCATGCTAGGAACCCTAACTCTTTAATTAGCTCTCTGCTGGTGAAAGGAGAGAAGACATCGAAGAGCAAATATCCCAAATTCTCACATGATCCCGTCCAAGATGTCCAGAACTGAATAATTCTTCCCCACACTCTTCAGATAAGCCCAATCCCCACAAGGTGGAAGATCACCACACTCTGATAATCAGGCCCCTTGCAACATTTCAGGTGGTGCCCCTAAAACTACTAATCTGTGAGAACTTGGGGTGCATCAATAAAGATTTTTTGGACCAATGCTGATTATTATCAATATTAACAAATATTAACAAGCCATATTGGCTGATACCAATTCAATTGCCAATATGCAGCCTGGTAGCTTGGAGAGTAGTGCTGGGCTAGTAAGGCTGTTGGGGTGAAGGTGTGGGGGGAGGGAAGAGGAATGGTGGGGGCAGGTGAAGGCCCCCGTGGTGAGGGAGAGAGTGGGGATAGCCCCATAGCCCCCCTCAGCACTGGCACTGCCTGCCACAAGCACAGCCCTGACTCAACCGTCCCCCCCACACCCCACTTACCAGAAAGAGCCCAGCACTGCCCACAGCAGCAGCCGACCCTCACCTTGCACACAGATCTGGGGGATATATGCCCCCCATGCTTCCCCTGGGGGTGTGCATAGCAGTGGGTGTCAGCCCCACGCCATGCTTCCCAGATGAACTGCTTGTGGCTCCACCCCACGCCCTGCCCTGCCCCAGCTGGGGAGCCCCTGCTCCTGCCCCAGCCCTATCCCCAACCCCAGCCCTACTCCCTCCCTCGCTGAGCACTCATAGTGCTCTGGTGTGATGCCAGAGAACTGGAAAAGGGCCAATGTGGTTCCCATTTTTTAAAAAGGGAGGAAGGAGGACCCAGGAAACTATAGGCCAGTTAGTTTTACCTCGATCCTGGGTAAGCTTTTTGAGAGAATTATCTTGGCGCTTGTCCATGTGGGGCCAGCAGGGGAGATTATGCTTAGGGGCAACCAACATGGGTTCATCAGAGGCAGTTCCTGTCAGACCAACCTAGTGGCCTTCTATGACCAGGTCACAAAATCCTTAGATGCAGGAATAGCAGTGGATGTAGTCTTTCTGGACTTTAGGAAGGCCTTTGACATTGTCTCTCACCCCATTCTCATTAAAAAACTAGGAGACTGTGGCATTAATATCTACACAGTCAATTGGGTCACTAACTGGCTAAAGGGCCGCACCCAGAGAATAGTGGTGGACAGGTCCTATTCGACCTGGAGGGATGTGGGCAGTGGGGTTCCCCAGAGCTCGGTCCTCAGGCCTGCACTGTTCAACATCTTCATCAGCAATTTGAATGAGGGGGTAAGAAGCATCCTGTTCAAATTCACAGATGACACTAAGATGTGGGGGGAAGTGGGCATGCTAGAAGGGAGGAATAGGCTGCAATTGGACCTAGACAGGTTACAGGGGTGAGTGGATGAGAACAGGATGGATTTCAATACTGACAAGTCCAAGGTACTGCACCTGGGGAGGAAGAACCAGCAGCATACCTACAGGCTGGGGAACTCCCTTCTTGTTAGTGCAGAGGCAGAAAAGGATCTTGGAGTCATTACTAATGCCAAAATGAACATGGGCCGACAGTGTGGGGACGTGGTCAGGAAGGCCAACCGTACCCTGTCATGCATCCACAGATGCATCTCAAGCAGGTCCAAGTAGGTGATCCTCCCCCTGCATGCAACACTGGTCAGGCCACAATTGGAGTACTGCGTCCAGTTCTGGGCGCCGCACTTCAGAAGGGATGTGGACAACATGGAGAGAGTCCAAAGGAGGGCCACACACATGATCAGGGGGCAGCAGGGCAGGCCCTATGAGGAGAGCCTAAGGGACCTGAACCTGTTCAGCTTCCACAAGAGAAGGCTAAGGGGGGATCTAGTGGCTGTTTACAAACTAGTCAGGGGGGACCAGCAGGCATTGGGGGGAGTCCCTGTTCCCCCAGCATTATCAGGACTGACTAGACATAACAGACACAAGCTGGCAGAGGGTAGATTCAGACTAGACATCAGGAGGCGGTAGTTCACTGTCAGGGCAGCTAGGATCTGGAACCAACTTCCAAGAGAAGTGGTGCTGGCTCCTGCCCTGGGGGTCTTTAAGAGGAGGTTAGACTAACACCTTGCCAGGGTCATTTGACCCCAGTACTCTTTCCTGCCATGGCAGGGGGTCAAACTTGATGATCTGCTCAGGTCCCTTCCAACCCTACCAACTACGAAGCTATGAAACTATGAAGGGACCTGGATCAGCCCCTCCCATGTCCTTTCTCCCCCCACATTCCCTTTCCCCCCCAACAGACTTACTAACTGGTTGCTGCTTTCCAAGCTGCCTGGCTGCACTCCTGGCCACGTGCATACTGCAGCTGTGCACATGCATGTAGCATTTATCAGAGGCATTATTGGCCACATTAGCCAAAAAAACCTGATTGACGATAATGTCAATTTTCCTTTTATCGGTGCCGATACAATATGGACTGATGTATCCATGCACCTCTAATGGAAACCATGATCCCCTCTCTCCCTAGATGGTTCCTGCTGAAGCTTAAGTGTAACACAGCTTTGGAAGAGGTTTCCCAAAGCACAGGAAACACCTTTTTTAAATTCAACTAAAAAACCTATCACCCCATTGGGTCAAAAACCAAGCAGGAGAGATTCTAAACATCAGTGATTTTCTGAGCAATACATATGAGGCTAAAACAAGGGCTTGAACAAAACACGTACTCTAGCTGAGTGGTATGCAGATCTGAATGATAAACAGGATTAAATAGCATGCAGATAACCAAAATATCCCAAAGTTATTTGTTAATGTTTCAAGTACTGAGGACTCCACACCATTGATATACATTACTCACCATCTCAAATTCTGAGCCAACAAGACCGCTGAGATACTCCTTGTGACGACTATACAACTGAAAAAAACAAGAGTGAATCAGAAAAAAAGTACCTGCAAGCCATTGTACAGCAACCATTGCAATTTCCAGACTCATTACAGCAAACAATCCCAAACTAGGAGATGCATGAGGAATACAGCCCCAAACCACAGGGACACAGATAAAGAGAAGTGGTACCTGCACTGCAGGAGTGGCAATAAAAAGATGAAGTTTGAGTACACTGAGAAGGAGGAAGTGAACTACATCAAGCAATATCTCTGGAGACCTAGGAACTCAGTTGAAGAGGGGGTGGACACATGGACATCTCAGCTTTCCAATGAAAAAAGTGCTGGCAGCACCGGAATCCCTTCAGTAGTGAGTCCTGGACTGCAGTCTCAGCAGTACCAAATAAGGCACCAAATATGCAGTCAAAAAGCCTGACTGCTTATTAGGCAGTCTTGAAAGTAGTTTGGGGAAAAGGTGAAGAACAGTGATGGTTTAACACAAATAGCCTAGTATGTACTTCCACAATTACCCAGGACATGAAATGAAAAAAATAGCATGTTCAAACATTTCCATAGATATACACAAAGCATAGATGTTCTGTGCAAACAGAGGGAGTGATCTAGAACTTGCTTCAGACAGGATAAAGGAGGAGGATAAGCTCAGCAAAGGAAGTGGCTGGAGAAGGAAGAAGAAAGAGCTAGAGAAGGTCTTTTCAGTTCCACTAATTGAAGGAACATCTCTAAATACATCTCTCTGGAAAGGACTCTCTATTTCGGAAAAATATTACTCTCTACTATTTCATAACGTGGAGTCATTAGTCTTCTTGGTGTGTTACAGAGCCTCCTGATCACCAGGCGTGCAGGGAGGTAGCAGATAGATCAACTAGGATATGCTAGGAGAGAGTTATGCTGTAAGAATTTCTTGGGAGGCATAAAGGAGCACTGTAACAGCAGCTTTATGCTAGATATGAGCTCTGACTAGTTTGAATTACTGGTTGATTTTAATTATGCAAGGAGCCTAGAATCTGAAATAGATGACAGTAACAGCACATGCAAAAATTTGAGAGACATAAACCACAAGTCTAGAATGAATAACAGCCCAGAAAATAAATAATTAGAGAGGTCAACCTCTGAACTGAGAGAAAAAGGGATTAGGAGAGACAGGTTCACCTAATGCAGGGGTGGGCAAAATATGGCCCACAGGCTGTATCCAACCTGACAGTTGATCTTAATCGGCCGGCCGCTGCCAGAAGCCTGAGGAGGGAGGACTGTGCTCTGGGCTGCTCTGCTCTGCTGCAGCTGGGGCTGGGCCAGGCTGAGCTGACTCCTCCGTCCCTCTTCCCTTCCACACCTGACTTCCTGTTGGCGCTGCAGTTGCAGTCTTGGTACTGTGGCACAGGACAGGGTGTGATGTAGCACAATAAATAGCTATCATGCCTACCTGCCACAATAAGCCATTGCCACTGTAGCACAGCTAGTCAATGCCAGCCATGGGCTTGCCTTGGGGCAGCCGCCCCCAACTTTCCCAGTGCAGCACAGTGGTGGCAGTGGCTCACTGTGGTGAGCGGGACAGCTACTCAGCAGAATGCATTGCACCCTGTCCTGTGTGGGCCCAGCTGCCAGGACTGCACAGAGCCAAAAGAAATTCAGGCTGCGGGGGGGATGGATGCAGTGGAGTCTGCATGCTGCCCAGCCTGGCCCCAGCTGCAGCAGAATGGAGTGGTGCAGGATGCAGCCCTTCCTCTTCAGGCTTCTGGCAGTGAGCAGCAGGCCAGATAGGATCAACTAACCTCCCCCAGCCAGATAGGATCAACTGATTTTAGCTACTCATATTGTAGTGGAGAAACCACAAAATCACACCAGGAAAAGCCGAACTCCCAAGGTCAAATTAGAGCTGGAACACAGACCAGCTGTTTGATTTCCAGACTGGGCAAGCAGGGCTATTTCATTCTCAGTGCCATGCCAACTAGCAGTGCACTTCTCTTCATTCAGCTTCCCGGTATTAGATTAAAGGAGAACCAAGTCTGGACAGCAACAAATAGATCTCTTTTGTAACAGAAAAATCATTCCAAGTCCTGTCTCAATCTGTGTCATATGAACCAAATACCCAACAGTCTTTAGGCAAAGCAGGTCCTTACATCTTTGAACACGTGCTGCTCCCGTTCCTCTTCCTCTTGCTTCACCTGGGGTGAGGCGTTCTCAATGGTATATTTCCACAGCTCTCGCTTCTTGCCATCCAGCTCAATCCTGCACAGCCCCAAAATGCAATGAACAAGACTTAGAATAGACAAGGAACAGATCTAGTGCCAACAACAGGTGTGCCAACCCCAACATAGTCCCCAGAAGCAGCCGTAACCCTAACATACACCCACCCGTGAGGGCCTACCCAGCAGCAGGGGCTCATTAAGAAAACCATCAGGATATATATGTCTGTGCCCTTGTCACTCAAGGATCAAAACTTCCCTTTTTCAAGAGAAAGGGGGAAGCTCTCTCTCAGGACTCCCCAAGAGGCAGCCTTATTCAGTCTGTCTCCTGAGAGACAGCACTAGTGTGTCTTCACAAAGGGCTTAAAGACCCTGGCTCTTCTCAGCCCCTGGCTTCTGTGATCTGTAGCACTCACACCTGTTGGAGCTCCTTCTTATCAGTCAGCTCCTGGGAAGGAGAGAGAGTGTTTTCTTCTTTTTAAGATGGATATCAGAGTGCCGATTGTCTCATAGCACCACAGACTCTGCTCCAAAACTAATGGTATTTATTGTGCCATTCCAGTTCCCTTTGTCCTCACTTGGACTATTCCTTTACTCTTGGTCCACCCTGGGACCTTATCCCAGTCCACTCAAGACCTTCTTTCCCACCCTGGCTGTCTCAGAGCCTGGTTCATTCTCCTCTGGCCCAGTCAGCCACACTTGCAGCAAACCAGTTACAAAACTATAGCCTTAACCTGGGGACAACCTCACTCAATACAACGGAACATTATGTCATGGGAAACCAAACTCAGAGTAGTCTCTGTGACCTGCTGTCAGGCCTAGACTGCCACATGCCCCTGGAGTGAAAATGGCATATGTCCTACTTAAGGAACTATTTACAGGAGAGGAAGACCAAATAAGCCTGCTTCTTGTGGGAGTCCCAAGGAAGAGCTTTCCCCTTCCCCTTGAAAAGAGACACAATGCCCTATGTGACAGCACTCCATAGAAATACATCTTTCTTACCTACCCGGGTAGTGAGCTGCCTATTCAAGAGCCTCAACAAACAGGCACAATGACAAGATGACACTAGGCAGAACCATGATATTATCCTGCAGGCATCTCAGATCATGCTTCCTAGCAAAGTGTTAGGTTGCAGGATCTCCTAACTAGACACCCTCTTTCACAGTATGAAAGGTGACCCATGAAAAGTAATTTCAGTCCCCCATCATGCAGTTAGTCCTACCCAGCTTACCTGTAAGCACCTTTGGTGCCTGTGAAATCTGGCTTCACTGTGATCACCCCATTGGTGTCCACCTTGATTGTGCAAAGAACATGTTCATTCTCCCTGCGGCCAAGCCTGGGACAGAGACCAAGAAACAGCAATGGAGTCTGAATAGAGCCAGCAGACCTTTGGAATGACAGCTCACATGTGTACATAGGGCAAAGGGGGTCCAGACCCATCTGTATCCCTACTCATCAGAAAGATGGGAAGAGGAGGGAAGGAAAACATGTACAATGCCTCCCACAGAGATAACAAGTAGGAAAAAAACAACAGCTGATATTGTTGAAGCTCTTGGGAGTCCCTCAATTCCCTTCTGCCAACTTGTGTAAGGGGTGGGAGCTTTGATAAAGAGGGAAAGAATAGAGGTTCACATCCAGCAGACCAACTCACTCTGAGCATTTCCTTACTTTCCATATGCTCCCAAGTCTGCCATAATATACATGGTCTGAACAGGGGTGTTGATGACATGGTTAGTCTTAATAAATTCTTCTGAGGGCTCCCAGGTGATGATTCGTGACTTCAGAGTGCTCCCCTCCCTGCCAAGGATACCACAAAATGCTATTATCCACACTCGCCAAGCCACTCTATAAAACACATCATGACACCAGTACAAACTAGCTGAGTACAGACAACAGTATACATGGTGAGATGCACACCCTGGGATCCCAGCATGAGAAGCCACAGCACCAGGCTCTGGGTGGAGAAGCCAGACCCAGATGGGCACCAGTGCTGGAATCCACTCTCAGTTTGCTCTGAGTCATTCTTTGTACTCACATAGGCCTGCGGTCCTGTCTTCTCCTCCTCACATTGGCCATCCTCTCTGCCAAATGTGATATCACCTCATAGTCTGAGTTGGTCATTTTTTGACAGTGCTAGAAGAGAAGGCAGGAAGTGAAACTGTTATTCCTACACAGGAACAGGTTCTCTTTCCCATGAGAAAGGCAGAACCATTTAATGGCAGAAGATTTGCCCTTCTCCCTTCTGAGCTCCAAAGGCCATAGCAAGAACGCAGGCAATTACATGTAAATACAGACACACACGTATGTTCCTCTCAGCTGCCCTAGGGCACAGAAAGCCTGAAAAGCCTTGGATCTCCACAGTGAACAGCCCAGCACAGAAAATAGCCCAGCTGTCAGGTGAGTGCAGATTTCATCCTCCATTCTTTTAACTTGGCACATTTGAAGCTCTACCTTGCTAAGTCATCCACCATTTTGACAGCTTCCTCTTGGCTTTCATTGTGCAGCTCTCAGAAAGAGGCAGAATTGGGGCAGTAGGAGGGAGTACCTTGCAGAAGCAGTGCATTCTACTGCCCTAAAAAGCTGTCCTCTCAGAGTCCTTGGGTTCAGTTGATGCAGGACCTGGCCAGGTTGAGAGAGATAACTGGCAGCAACAAATTAGGCATGATTAACAACAGATACCTCCTCCAGGTTGGTGAATCGGTCGTGGTCTGTGTAGGTGAAGATGCGGTAGTTTTTCCGGCCTCCTGTCTTCTCCAGCTTCAGGATCTCCTGGTGATACTGCCGATCCAGGGGAGACTGACAGGCTGACTCATTTTGATACAGATCCACCTCAAACTAGGAATGGCATAGTAAAAACAGAGATTTTGGCATAACATGGATAGCAGAGATTAGAACCAGGAAAAGCCTCCTGGCTGAGATTTTTTAAAGAAGCCACAGCAAGTTACATGCCTTTGTAAAGTCCAGTTTTTAGCCCAGGATGGACAATTATTTGAGCTGGACAACCACTGAATGAATTTCAGTGAGCTGTTGCGGGCTGCATGAGCACCTATGTGCACACGTGTGCACACACTCACACACATGAGCTCCCCAAAGCCAGGCAAAGTCTGGCATCAGAATAGCAGCAAGAGTGGGAGCTTGAGCCCACCTGGGGCTGCAGCATCTTATCTCTGCTCCTCCATGCTCTCTGCCCCTGTGCTGCCCCGCTTGGCTGCCAGCAGGTAGGAAGGGGGCTAAGAGCCACGCTGTGCAAGGAGCAGGGCTGTGGCATTTGTAGCCCCACAGAGCCCAGCTGCAAAGGGGTGGGGAACGACCCCAACTCTTAGTCTTCCCTCTCCCCCCTCCCCGGCTCGCTGTGCAAACCCCAGCTTGGAGGAAGCCAGGAACAGAGACTCAGTTCCCCACCTCGCCCACCCCCACCACTGCGCGGGCCTCTGGTGTTACAGGAGACACTGAGCAGAAGCAGCCTTGCCCACACAGCACCATGGGATTGGACTCCATCTCCCAGGTGCTGTGCAGTGCCAGGCAGGTGGGGCTGCTTCAGCCCAGCATTCCCTGTCACATCAGCAGAAGCCAGAGACCTCCACCCCACCTCTGGGGCCGCCAATTGATTCATTAATTCTATCTGGCCCATGGACAGCTCCGGCTCTGGCCTCTGATGGTGCCACAGGCCAGACAGAATCAATTGGCAGACCAGATACAGGCCATACTGTATTTTTCCCACCCCTGTTTTACCCTACCCTTAGTTTTTAGATCTCAACTAGGCCATTCCCCAAGGCTTGAGGTACTCCTGCATTGACATCACCCACAGGATTCCAAGGTGTTTCTAGGTATGGCTCATTTTTTCTCACAATACCACTGCCTAAAAGTGACTTGAGCCACTTTTACAGGTAGGGGAACTTGGGCACAAAAAGAAAGCATGGCTCACCTGAAGTCATGCAGAGTTATTAGGACAGATAGAAGCAAAACTCTTGGTATCTTTTAAGTTGCATTTCTGACCTTTAGCCCAACCACACATTCATTCTTACAAAGGCCATCATGTGATTTCATTTTAAGCAGGTTTCAAGCAACAGGATTTTCTTCTTCCTACTTCTCTCCTGGGGAGGCAATTCCACAAAATGATAAACCCCTCTGCTTCATGGAAGGGGTGTTCTGTATTCATCTTCCATTTTGCCTGTTGTAGTTTGAGCCTGTCATTTCTAATTATTACTGCATTAATTTGTGGCCTGATCCTGGAGACAGATGTCAATACATTTACTCATGCAGGGAGTTCCATTCCTTCTGATGGAATTACTTGGCTGAATAAAGCTGCTCAAATACATGCATGCAGGACTGAGCGAATGGTGAAAATTTAGGTCACAGCCATGTTTCACCTGGAGAACAATATTTGTGAAAGAAAGGCTGATGCATTACCATTTGGTCAATATCTAAGGACATTTCACAGAAACGAACTATGCAAAAACTAAGATGGCCAATTCTTGCGAGAGTAAGAAGGAAACATTAAGGCCGTGCTTTACACACAGATTCAGACCTCTGCCCTGAAAATATTTCACAGAAATCAAGCTGTACTTTTGTTGTTTACACACACATACACACACACACACTGGGAGAAAATATTACTGAAAAGCCTCCGCGAAGTACATCAGAAACCAGTTCTGCTTGCTCCTGTTCTCTAATTTAGTACTGACCATACAAGAGATCAGAGAGTAGCCACCCCTTCTAAACTGCAGCAGCACAACTGGGAGTCACAGGAACCTCTATTCTTCTTCGCTGTTTGAAGAAAATGCCAGAGGCTCCTGCTGGCAAGGTCCCCCCACTCTTCCACTGGCTCACCTGACTGAAGAGTTTCTCCTGCCATGCAATCACTGCCTCTTCTTCCTCATCATCAAGACAGCTACCTAGAAGATAAGAGGTGTCAGACCAGTTTCATACCTCACTTGACCCTCTGACCCTTCAGAACTGTGAGCAAAGAGAGCCCTTTGAACATATCTTCTCCATTCTATTTGGTTTTACGGGCAGCATCTGGAACTCACAAAGTAGCCACACTGCCACATTTCGAATTCCCAAAGCACTTATACCTAGAGAACAAGCTTACATTCAGATCCAAGCAAGGCTTCTGGTGCTTCTCTCTATGGTGGCATGGGAAGAGCACTCACAGCTGAAGCCCCGTCAACCACCAAAGCCTCATGCCCGCAGGCTGAATTCAATGGCTCTGCAGGCCTGATTTAGCTTGCAAGTCATAGGTTGCCAACCCCTGATCTAGACAAATTACCAGGCTGGACACTTCTCTGTATATTTTCCAGCTCTAACACCACATTAAAGAAACTACAAATGCATTAAGTCCTTATCATATCATTTTTACATGCAAGTGGTTGTACCTGCCACTGGCATGTTAGATGATAGTAAACAGAGTGGACTAAATGCAAGGGAAAGTGTCCAATGGAGGATTAAGACATGATCCATACTATAGAGGTACTTGGGAACCCTTGACAAATATTCCAAGGAATTTGCTTTTCCCTGTGGACAGCATTTGCTTTCTGTGGGTCTCCGAGTTTAGAAATAAAACTAGACGACAGGGAGGAATTGCTTGTTTTCATTTGCAGAAAAAAAAAGAGCCCCATAAGTTGAACAGTCCTATGTCTAACAGTAAGTACATGACACTCTCGTTAACACAACTGCTTTTCCTCGTGAAAACATCCCCAAAGAGACAGCCCTTTAGGCTGGTTGCACTTGCATCACCCTGGCTTTAAAGACTTCAGTTTGAATTTCAAACCCACCTATTGCTCCAGAGGAACCCAGGAGAGGCTGCCTTAGTTGGGAGGAAACATTTGATGGCCTGGGGAGGGGGAAACCTTTTCAGGCTGCAAGCCAGACTGACCCAGTTCAGGTCAGAGGTGGTCTTGTGCACAGTGGGCAGGCGTGAGGATCCAGCTGCTGTCACTAGTGCTTTCTGCAGCAGCTAGGCAGGGAAAGCACCCACCACTGCTGCTTTTCTCTGTGGTCTGTAGCTGGTGCTCATCCCCATGACAGCACGGGAAAACTTACCTGGCAGCTGAAACGCCACGTATCCGGGTCCAAGAGGGCAGTTTTCCTTAAGCCCTCCCAGGGATAACTGTTCTTCTGGCGTGGTTTAGTACCCACCGGGGTGTTGGGGCTTAATGCCTATTTTATGGAAATGGGAGGCTCCTCCCCAGCTTGCTCCTGTCACCACATGGTTGAAGGCAAGCGAAACTTGGAGGCAAACCCCAAGCCTCCAGGCTGATGCCTGCCAAAAGACATGGGAAGGATCTGAAGCCCTGGCAGGTGGAGGATGTTCGCTGGTTGTCGGGCCACACATGGTTCGAGCCTGACTCATGGATTTGGACGTGATTTGGCTCAGAACACAAAAATTAGAGCAAAAAAAAAAGACAGCAGGGGAAAACAGCTGCTGAAGGCCCCCACCGCTGCAGGGGAGCCTGCTGTGAATAGCAGCACCAGGTGGTTTCCTTGCACAGTCACTGGGAAAAGCAGCAGGAGCAGCTGAGTCCTAACGTCCCCCCCAAACTGGGTCCGTCTGGCTGCTGAAACCTGGCTCCTAACATCTGCCCAGCACTGACCCAGCCTGGGGGGGGTAAGCGGGTGCATCCCACGTCCGCTGCAGCACCACATCCATGGCCGGGACCCAGCCTGCAGGCCACAGGTTGCTGAGCCGGGTGTCACCGCACTGCTGAACTGCCAGGGGCAAAAGCAGGCGTGCGGACAAGCCGGCGCAGGCCCCGGGGGGTTGCAGGGCGCCAAGCCCTGAGGCTCGCGGCGAGACGTGGCTGGGGGCCGGCTCTGAGGAGTCTCTGCGGGGTGGGGGGAGGGCACGCCACCTACCTGCCGCGGTGCTGGGGGTGGCCGGGCTCAGGAGCTGCTTCCCCGGCGGGCTGGCGGAGCGCGGCAGCTGCTGCAGGAGGAGGCCGCTGGACGTGACGCGCTGGAGCCGCACCCTGGCGGGGGCACGAGAGGACGGAGCGGTGAGCCCGCGGCCGGGGGGACGGGGACGGGGACGGGGGAAGGGGGACAGGCCCTCACCGGAGGCGCAGGTTGCGCACGGGGTCGCGGGAGCGGTAGACGGCGCCGCCCGTATCCGTGCTCCAGGCCGGCTCCGCCATGGCTCCGCCGCAACCATGGAGACGGCGAGCGCCGCCCCGTCTGCGGCCCCCCGCCGGCCCCGCCCCCGCCCCCGGCTCCAGCCGAGCGCCGCGCGGGAAGGGGCCTCAGCCCCCGGCGGGGCAGCGCCGCGGGAGGCCGCGCACGGATGTCGCCCGGCTGCACCGGGATGTCATCCGCGCACCCACGAAGGCAAGCAGCAGATGAAAAGCTCAGCCGCTCAGTCGTGCAGGCGACCCAACTGCAGCTGGCTGTCGAGGACGATAACAAGTCCCTTTCCAGATCTGTGGGGAGCTGGAGGAACAGCAAGGGCAGCACGGGACCCCTGCTCAACCAGATGGGACAACTGACAACCAACGCCCAGGAAAAAGCCAATCAGTCTTTCATCAGCCCCATGGGACGTCCATGGGACAGGGAGGTCCGGGTGAGGGCGATCCCCTGCCCTCCATCAATGCTGACCTCGTGAAGGAACCCCTTGAGAGGCTGGACATCTTCAAGTCAGCTGGCTCTGATGGGTTACACCCCAGGGTGCTGAAGGAGCTGGCAAGCATCATAGCTCAGCCCCTGGCACGGGGTCTTCGAGAGCTCCCGGCGCTCTGCTGAAGTGCCTGAAAACTGGAAGAAGGCCAATGTGGCGCCCAGCTTCAAGAAAGGGAGGAAAGTGGATCCAGCAAACTACAGGCCCATCAGCCTGACCTCTGTCCTGGGCAAGGTCTTGGAAAAGATTATCTTAATAGACTAGCTGACAGCAATATCCTGAGGGATCTCCAGCACAGGTTTGTTGCGGGTAGGTCTTGCTTGGCCAATCTCATTTCCTTTTACAATCAGGTGACCTATCACATGGACAGGGGGGAAGAGATTGATGTCATAGATCTTGACTTTAAAAAAGCCTTTGATCTGGTATCCCATGATCACCTCTTGGCAAAACTGGCCAACTGTGGCCTCACCCTCACCACGATCTGCTGGCTGCAGAACTGGCTCTGCGGTAGGATCCAGAGGGCAGTGGTTGATGAAAGTCAATTGTGGTGCGTGGTGACCAGTGGGGTCCTTCAAGGCTTTGTCCTAGGGCCTATTCTTTTAAATATCTTCATCAATGATATAGACATTGGAGTCAGAAGTGGACTGGCCAAGTTCACCGATGACGCCCAACTTTGGGGTAAAGCATCCACGCCTGAGGACAGGAGGGTGATCCAGGCAGATCTTGACAGGCTCATGAAATGGGCAGAAGAGAACCTGATGGGGTTCAACACCAAAAAATGCAAGGCTCTCCACCTTGGGAGGAAAATCCTGCAGCATCCTTATAGGCTCAGCAGTGCTACACTGGTTAGCACTACAGATGAAAAGGACTTGGGGATCATGATTGACCACAAAATGAACATGAGCCTTCAATGTGATGCTGCAGCTAGTAAAGTGAGCAAAACGCTGGCTTGCATCCATAGATAATTCTCAAGCAAATCCCAGGATGTCATTCTCTCGTTGTATTCAGCCTTGGTGAGGCCGCAGCTGGGGTGCTGCGTCCAATTTTGGGCTCCACAATTCAAAAAGGATGTGAAGAAGCTTGAGAGAGTGCAGAGGAGAGCCCCGCGCATGATCACAGGTCAGGAAAACAGATCTTACGATGAGAGGCTGAGATCTATGGGACTCTTCTGGAAAAGCACAGGCTCAGGGGTGATCTGGTGGTCACCTATAAGCTTATCAGGGGTCCTTACCAGGATCTGGGTGAACGTCTGTTCACTAGAGCACTCCAAGGGATGACAAGATCGAATAGTCACAAACTCCTCCATGACCGTTTCAGGCTGGATGTGAGGAAGAACTTCTTTACTGTCTGAGCCTCCAAGGTTTGGAATAGACTGCCACCAGAGGAGGTTCAAGCACCCACTTTGAACGCCTTCAAGACACATTTGGATGTTTATCTTGCTGGGATCCCTGCTGACTTCCTGCCTCTGGGGCAGGGGCTGGACTCCATGATCCTTCAGGGCCTCTTCCAGCCCTAATGTCTATGACTTGCAGCTGCTGAATACAATGCGCGACTCCCCACACTCTTGGCTTGCGAGGCAGCAACCTTGGCACCAGTAGAACAGGGCGGTGGCGATGGCGATGGAGCAGGGTGATGGTGATGACAAGCCATCTGGTGATTATAAAACCTTCAGAGTCAAAGTGGCTTCTCACTGCAAAAGCAGACAGATAAATAGGCCCAATATTTTTCCTTTCACGCATTGACGGCTCAACTATTGAACCTCAACATGCAGCATTGATTTGAATGCGTCTTGGCTTCTTCATGGCCGGCCCAATAACAGTTTGCATGTGTATTGTTTTCACAGCCTGTCTGCTTCATAAATGGAGCCCTTAACCCAGCAACCACTAGCATCTGGACTGGGCTTAATACCTGTAGGTGTACAAAACAGTTTGCTTTTCTTCTGCATTGGTTCATTATTAGATGACTATATTGATAGTCCTGGGTATGACTGAAAACTGCACCCAATTGAGGTTTGGGGTCACTGTGGTGGGACTGCTCGTGCTGGAGCAGCCCCTAGAAAGTGCTGCCAGGACCAAGCCCCAAGGAGGGGTGAGTCTGGGGAACTCTAACACTATGCCTGCACCAATAAACATTTTTTGGCTGATACTGATGGCTCATTATTGGCTAGCCATATCGGCCGATACCGATCCAATTGCCAATATGCAACCTGGCAGCGTGGAGACCAGCGTCCAGTTGGTAAGTTTGTGGGGGGGGAGGGACTGGGGGAGAAAAGGATCATGGGGGGCAGATCGAGGCCCCCACAGTGAGGGAGAGAGTGGGGCTGGGGCAGGAGCAAGGGTAGGCACTGCCCAGCCAAGGCAGGGAGTGGGACAGAGCCAGCTGCACATCCAGGGGACGCTGGGGGTGGGGAGGGGGAGCAGCTCCTGGCACTGTGTGCACACTGAGAGAGGTATGGGGGGCATGTGTCTCCCCAGATTTGTGTGTGGGGGTGAAGGCAGGCTGCTCACTGTAGATTTGGGGCTAAGGGCTGCACAAGCGTCTTTTTAGCAGGGACTGGGCAGGTGACAACAGTAGCACTAGGAGGTGGGTAGCAATGGGGTGGGCTACAGCCACCCCAAAATTCACCATAGCCTCCTCAGTAGCTCTCCCTCCCAGAGCCACAGCCACCCACCTCGCCCTCCCCTGCCCCAAGCATAGCCCTGGCTCAGTACCCATGCCGGAAAGAGACCAGTGCAGCCCCCGGCCCACCTTTGCCCCACACAAATTGTGGCGGCACATGCCTCCCCCCAGGGGTGCACACAACAGCGGGAGCTCTCCACCCCAGACAAGTTGCCTGTAGCTTCACCCTGTGCCCCACCCCAGTTGGGCAGCACCTGCCCCGGCCCCATTCCCTCCCTCCCTGGTGGCCTCAATTGTCTCCCTGCACATGCACACCCCTACCCATCCCATGCTTCTTCCCCCCAACATACTTGCCGGCCGGATGCTGCTCTCCAAGCTGCCAGGCTGCATTCCTGGCTGCATGCATGCTGTGGTTGTGCACAGGCACACAGCATTTATTGGTAATATCAGTTGCATCAGCCAAAAAGAGCTGATTGCGGATAATGTCAGTTTTCCTTTTATCAGTGCCAATACGATATGGACCAATGTATCAGTGCATGTCTACATAAAACCCCAGCCCCCAATGCCTTGTGGGTTACCCCCTGGTAAGTAAAGATTAGAGGAACTGACCCCAAAATAAAAGTAAAGGCAGGGCCAGTTTATTAAATAGAGGGGACAGCTATACCTTGCTCCCTCTGGAAAGTCCTTTCTTTCCAGAGGGAAATCTTTCCAGTGGATCAGGTGGTCAAGCAGATATGCTCATCTCCCTGTCTGTGAAGGCAGATCTGTCAAGAGCTGTATGGAAAGTGTAGGGCATCAGTTCAGGTGCAACAGGAACTGATGGCCATCTGCTGCATCCAGACTTGTCTCCAGATGTCTTGACTCACCTAATGTCATGCTGCTGAATTCAGACAGGCCTGGACAAAAGAGTGTGGGTGACTCTGCACAACTTTCTGTGACTTCAATCCAACTTGCACGCAATTCATAACATCATTATCATCTCCCATAGACACACTCAAGTCCTGTGGCCATGGGCAAGCAGCAAAACAGCAGGTGTGGATACACTGGGAGCAGTAGCTGCAGACCTGCACACAGGCAGTTCAGGGCACAGGATCATTTCTCATTGGACCAAAACAGCAGTGGAATTCAGCAACCCCCTGGGTAACTGGGCAGCCCTATTTAGGTTCACACTGCTCACCTCTGTAGTATGAAGAAGGGGCTAGAAAACGTGCCCTAAACATTTCATAGACATTAGGGCTGGAAAGAACCTCACAAGATCATCAGGTCCAGCCCCCTGCCCAAAGGGCAGGAAGTCTGCTGGGGTCAAATGATCCCAGCAAGACAAGCATGCAAGTGTGTCTTAAAGGTGTCCAGAGTAGGTGCTTTCACCACTTCTGGGGGGAGTCTATTCCAGACTCTGGGGACTTGGATGGTAAAGAAGTTTTTTCTTATGTTCAACCTAAAATGGTCTTCCTGGAGTTTGTGACCATTAGACCGTGTCTTCCCTTGGGGCACTCTGTTGAACAGATGTTCTCCCAGTTCCTCATGCACACCCCTTATATACTTATAGGTTACCACCAAGTTCCTCCTGGGCCTTCATTTGTTCAGGCTGAAGAGTCCCGTGCCTCTCAGCCTCTCATCATAAAACTTATTCTCTTGCCCTCTGATCATGTGCATGGCTTTTCTCTGGACGCTCTCAAGTTTCTCCACATCCTTCCTTAAGTACGGAGCCCAGAACTGGATGCAGTACTTCATTTGTGGCTCACCAAGGCTGAGTATAGCAGGAGGATGACTTCCTGGGTCTTGCTTGAGTTGCATTGATAGATGCAAACCAGGATTTTGTTTGCTTTGCCAGCTGCGGCATCATATTGGTAGCTCATGTTCATCTTGTGGTCAATCATGACCCCCAAGCCCCTTTTGGTCGTGGTGCTAGTGAGTGCAGCACTGCCAAACCTATAAGTATGATGTGGATTTTTTTTCCCTGGAATGGAGCACCTTGCATTTCTCAGTGTTGAATGCCATCATGTTTTGATCCGCCCACCTTGCAAGCCTGTCCAGGTCAGCCTGATTCGCCAGTCTATCCTCTAGTGTGACCACACTTCGCCATAGGTTGGTGTCATCAGCAAATTTAGCCAGTCTGCTTCTGATACCTGAACCTAAATCATTTATAAACATGTTAAAGAGTACTGGTCCAAGTACAGAGTCCTGGGGGACACTGCTGGTTACCAGGCGCCACATTGACTTGGTTCCGTCCACTGTCACCCTCTGGGTACAACCACAGAGCCACTTCCCGAGCCATCAATCATGAGGTTGTCAAGGCTGCAGTTCTCCAGTTTAACCATGAGGACTTCATGGAAGACCAAGTCAAAGGCTTTTTTTGAAGTCCAAGTAAATGATATCAACCTCTTCTCCTTTGTCCAGATGATGCATCACTGGTCATAGAAGGAAATGAGGTTGGTCAGGCAAGACCTACCTACAGCAAAGCCCCATTGGCTGTCTTTCAGAATGTTGCATTCCATTAGCCTGTTAATGGTTTCTTTGATAATTTTTTTTCCAATATCTTTCCAGGGATTGAGGTCAAACTGATTGGCCTGTCGTTCTCTAGATCTTCCTTCCTCCGTTTCTTGAAGATGGGTACCACACTGGCCCTCTTCCAATCCTCAGGAACCTTACCCAAGCGCCACAGATTCTAAGATATCCTTGCCATTGACTGCACTATGATGTCCGCCAGTTCTTTTAGCATTCTTGGGAGCATTCTACCCGGGCCAGTTGATTTGTGGATATCCAGCCTCTCAAAGTGTTCCTTCACAAGATCTTCACCAATGATGGATGTGTTCACCCATACCCTGGCAATCCTGCATCTTGTTTGGCAGGGTGATCCACTTGGGCTGGTGGAGAACCAACACAAAGTAATCATTAAGGAGATTAGCTTTTTCATGGGTGTCAGATGTCAGCTGCCCCGTTTGGTTGAACGAAGGTCCAGTGTTGCCCTTGTTTTTCTTCTGACTACCCATGTATCTGAAAAAGGTTGTTTTATTGTCCTTGATTCCCATAGCCAATTTGAGTTCAGTTTCAGTGTTGGCTTTCCTATTTTGCTCCCTACAGATGCAGGCCAGTGCTGAATAATCTTCCTTGGTGATGTTACCTGATTTCCAACCCTTGTAGGCTTCTCTTTTCAGATACAGGAAGTCCATGAGTCCCATATTGAGCCACAGGGGTCACCCAGCCCTTTTGCTACCTTTCCTACGGGCTGGGATGGACTTCCCTTGTGTGTCAAGGATCGCATCCTTAAGAAGCGACCACTTATTGTGGACTCCCCTCTGGTTCCTCAGGGCCTCAGTAACCAGCCTCCTGAGCTTATGAAAGTCGGCTTTCCTAAAATCGAGGATTTCTGCACTGCTGATTTTCCAGTTTTGCAATGGATAGAGAAAGTGATCAGCTCACAATCACTGCCTCCCAGCTTCCCTTTGATTCTCAGGTCACTCACTAGATCATCTCCTTTGCCCAGTACCAGATCCAGGAGTGTCTTACCTCTTGTTGGCCTGTAGACTTCTTAAGACAAGTAGAGTTCATCAATGCAGCTGAGAAAGCTATGCAACCGATCAGATTTGGCAGAGTGCTCCTCCCATGAGATGTCAGGGTAGCTAAAGTCACCCATAACAACCATGCATTGAGAGTGGGCAGCCTCTGCCAGTTCCCCTGCAAATGCATGGTCAAGATCTTCCTCTTGGTTAGGAGGTCTGTAGCAGTGTTCCCTCTAAGCTGCATGTGTGCATGGCCACACACAAGTAAAAATCTTGCTGTGCGCAAACTTTTTAAGGCTGCGTACCTGCCCAGAATGGAGCTGGGCACAAAGCGCAGCAGAGGCACCGGGGTCGGCGTGGGACGCTTACCAAAGGTAAGCTCCTCACTCCTCATGCAGGGCAGGCAGCGACTCCTCCCCAAGGCAAGGACAGAGATGGGGACAGGGTCTGTCCCCAGCCCCTGTTTGTTCCCCAGGCTCCTGGCATATTTGTACAAGCAAATAAGCCTGCCATCGAAGGTCTTAGGCTTCCCAGCACTCCTAAAAGAGTCCCATCCCTGAGCTGGGGTAGGAGTGAGTTGTGTTGGGAATTCACTTGTGTCCAGTGTACTGTATGACTTACTAATTCTGAGGTTGTCATTTGGTGGGCTTGCACCAGTGCTTGTCTGCCCATCCCCCAGCAAGCTTAGTTTAAAGCCCTTTCAGAGCGACGCCTGGCTGGATTGCTCGGGGACTCCTTGTACACCCTCATCTGGCTAGCCTTCCTTGCTCTTCCCTCATTCTTCAGGCAAAGAGCCTGGTGGTAGGCATCAGTCACCTCTTTGCCATCCCTGATGGCATGCAGCCTAGGCACCGCAGTCTGGAGCTCCGCTATCTGGCACTCCAGGGACTCTAATGTGGAGCACACGCCACAAGGGGAGATGGCCTTGCTCCTGATCCCAGATGCCTGCACATGTGCCAGGCAGCCCCCACAGCCAAGAGCCAGGGGCTCCATCTGGGTGGAGGCTGGAGCCATGGGCTTCGTCTGGGTAGAGGCCTCAGTGGTATGCGGGGGGGCGCCAGCCGCAGGGGCAGGGATATTCAGGGTGCAGCATATCACCACTATCATACAGGTAGCAGCCTGGGCTACTGCTGCACTGACTCTTCTCTTCAGGATCGCTGCCTAGAGCCTTGTACCCCTCCTGCTCATCCTCCTGCATGAATTCTCATGCTAACTTGTGTATCGGGCCCAGAACGCACCCGTTTGCACAGCTCCCCAGGGGCTGGGCTAATTCTGCTGCCCCACTGGCTACTGCCCATCCACTGCAGGCCTCACTCATTTCCCAGCTCGCTCTGGGGTCTGGTTGGGGGGTCTGCTAGGACCCGAGCTTACAGGGGCACAACCGGCCTTCAGTGTGCATCTCACTCTAGAGCTGGGTCTTGACTGAGGCTTTTTTTCATTGGTTTTTAAATCCTGCGCATGCGCAATACGCCTGCTAGCACCGTGCTGTTCTCAGGGACAGAGAATGCCTGTCCTACCAGAGAAGGGGGCAGGTAAGTGCCCCCTCCTCTTCTCCTACTGCTCCCTAGGGGCTGGGCTAAACAGGAGCCTGGGGACGGGGTGGGTGGTGACCCTCCTCAGCTCCTGCATTGTCTGCTTCATCTTAACCTTGGTCAGCATACAGCAACTGATGGGGATCACACTATACCGGTCAAAAAAAAATCACACAAAAAGAAAAAGACAAAGATTACACCACTCACCATCGGTGCTTGGAATGTGCATACACTAATGGACTCTACAACAGCAGATAGACCAGAGAGAAGAACAGGTCTAGTTGGTAGAGAACTGGCCAGATTCAACATTCAGATACCAACCCTGTGTGAAACTCGCCTAGCTAAAGAAGCTACATCTTACTGAAAAAAGAGCCAGCTACACATTCTTCTGGAGTGGCCATAGTAAAGAAGAGTGATGTCTGATGTAAAGTTGGTGTTGGGTTTTGCCATCAAAACATGACTAGCCAGCAAGCTTACAACTGTCCCAAAGGGAGTGAATGAGACTCCCACTGTCTGGGCAAAGATGTACCACTATCATCAGCACTTTGCACCCACCATGGCCAACCCAGATGTGATTAAGGACAAATTTTATGACGCCCTCATGGGCTGAGGGAAACTGAGATCATCCAGTTTCCTTTCCCTAGTTTTCCTAGACACTCACTGAACACAGAAGCCACCTTATCCCCCACAGGTGTCTTTCCCCCCTCACCTCCATAGTCCCAAGCATACGCATCTCCTGACCAAGTGAAAAATATGTGTTGGTGACACACTTTAGTTGAATCATCATAACTTATCACCAACCTAGATCAAGGACAAAAAGTGCACCCATTGGGTTAAATATAAGGATTCTCTTGGCTTTTCAAACAGACTTTGGCTTTCAGGGTTAATTATCACACTACAAAAGTGTTATTAGAAAGGGATTCAGTATTAAATAAATGGTACACATACAACCTTAATTCTGCCTTTTAACCGCTTCTCCCTTCCTCCTTGTTAGTTGTAATTAGTACATCATCTAGTGGCATTTTGGTGAAGGACATCTTGATAAGGGCTTGGAGAATCTCCCAGAGCAAAGCCAGCTTAATGGGGAAGGGGACCAAGTGACAGATAAAACAAAGCAAGCTGAAATAGTCAATACCTACTTTGGTAATGTCACAAAAAAATACCAACTATTTAATGCATTAACCTTAATAAGGAGATACAAGATCAGACTAGATTAGAAAAATAACAGGTTAAGAATAGAAATTTCAGCAAGGTCTGATGGAATTTATCCTATAGTGCTCGAGAAACTAGATAAAATACTTTCTGAACCATGAACAATTATCTTTGTTTGGTTGAATCAGTACCCAACTGGGTAAGTCAGGAATGTAACAAATTAAATTCCTCATGCATAAACATATATTAGTAAGCATGCGATTAAACAATGTACCTATGCAGCTAAATGTATAATAGCTTGTGACTGAATTGTTCAAGAAAGCGTATGCAGAAAAGATGCATGATTTTGAAAGATTTTCGACCTACCTCCTTTGGCAGTTGACTTGATCACCTGGCACAGAATAAAGGCTGTTCTGATTTATGCTTATAGTGCATTTATTCAAACTTGCAGTAGTGGGACTGAAAGCAATGATTTTGGTGCCGTAGTTACTGACATCTGGACTGGGTATTAGAATCCATATAGTGCTGTATAAGCAACCTGGGCAAGGTTCTTTGAGTAGATATGATATCTTTTATTAGACCGAGTAATTGGAAAAAAGTTCTTAGCAAGCTTTCGGACAAAGCCATCCTTCTTCAAGCATAGGAAGTCTCCGCTGTTCTGAGACTCCAAGGAATGAGAGAAGCTAAAAATGTGATAGGGATGTCAGTGAAAATGTAAATAGGTAGAAATTAGGAAAGCAAAAAGGGGGAGGGGGGCAGGCAGAGGGGAAAATGCAATCCTGCTTCCTATCCATATATGGCCTTTTAGCCATATCTGTTTGACTTTGTCATCTGCACAGAACACCACAGCATGTCATAATCATATTAGTTTATTTTATGCCCTTTTGATAAAATATATGTTAAAGTGATATATACAGGTCTTTTTGTTGACTCTGCCAGGTTGGTGGTTTGTCCAGCCCTGCAGATTTGAGTTCTGGGCTCTGATCCCTCAATGTCCAGTCCTAGAATTCCCATAATGATGTCTCCCAATCTTGAAGGGCATCAGAGACGATTCCACCAGGCTGTCTTCCACTTGCAGTGACAGGGCTTGAGGGAAGAGCTGGGCATGAGATCCTGTGGAAGATCCTGTGTGAAAAGCCAGTTTGTGATTCTAGTGTTTGGCTGTGCAGAAAACATCAGCAAGTCGCACATGCCCCAAGAGTCCTAAGGGAAGTCCAAGTTTATCAGCCACAAGGAATGGGCAGGAGTGGGCTTGCTTTTAGGGAACAGTCAGACAAGAGATTCGGTAAAGACATCCCCCTTCAGGGGTACAGAGCAGAATCACTCATGAATAAAATGGGGCAAATGTTTACATCAAATCGTTTTAATCAAAAAAACATGTTCTGATCCCTAACATTTTTGGGAAACAAACTAAAACAAAACCCTTAACAAATTGAGTTTTTTCTACAAGAAAGTTATATGTAAATTGTTGCTCCTAGGGCAACTGCAAAAGATGTATAGAAATGCCCCGTTTAGCCCACGTCCTAGCAGAGTTGTTTTGTCCTAACTGGTAATGTTATATGGTATAGCTCAAATGGGCTAAACCTGGCCTTTGTGGCAACGAGGTTACCAAATCATGCAGTTAATTTTCTCAAAGGCATTGAATGTGGCTTCTGCATTTTTTGTGAACCAGTCAGGAAAAAACCCTCCTAGGCAGCAGTGAGGAAGTGTCTTCAATACGCAGGGCAAGGCTGTGTATTAACCATCCCAACCCCTCCCCTCCCCTCCCCAAAGAACATAACCCAGCTCTACCTGTTGCTCTGCAAAACACAAGAATGAGAATATGATGTATCCAGTGTTGATTTAAATTGCAAAGCAATGTGGAGATCTAGGACAGACATGCCCATGCATCCAAGGGCCATGGCAATGACTGATGCAGATGCTGCCTTTTGCTGTTCTTTCCTCTGCAGTATCCAGCAGGATGAGACTTTCCTAACAAGATACAGGGACTGGACAAAACTAACAGCACCTTCAGTTTCTTGCTGCCAGTATTAGTGCCCTGGGGGCTCCTATGGTGGCATCAGATAATAGATGTGAACAATACAGACTCTAACCTGGCTTCCAGGCAAGACTCCTGTCCCATATCTCCTCTCTTCCAGCCTCCCACAGCTCCCTGGAGAAGAACCCCAGCCCACAGCACTCATGGAAGTCAACCCCTTGCTAGTCTACTGCATTGAGAAGCTCACATACTGTATTTCAAATAGTTTAATTTTAAAAATATTCTATTCAGTGCTAAAATATCTCTCCACTTCCACGCGCAGCCGATGCCTTCGACTTCAACAGAGACTCAATCACAGACTCAATTTGACATGCAGATCGCAACAAAGAGGAAACAGGTCCATGAAGTTGGAGGAAAGGGACAAGAGCTCCATGGTCAACAAGCCAGGGGCATCTCTCACCAAGAGACAGGGCGGGGAAGATGTGCTGAAAGATCATGGGTGCCAACGCAGAGGGTGCAAGGGTGTGCTAGGAAACGGGTCCCTCAACAGTGCTGAGTGAGGACAAGGAGCCCTGGGGTGAGGGGGGGTGAGGAACCCTGTATCCTACCTGTATCCTTCTCTATTCAGGGATCAGAATTGTACCTAGCTTCACTGCAGGAGCTCTCCACCCCCAGGCTAAGGAAGGCAGTTACCTCTGCTCTGTGCCAATCTCTTCCATGGGCATTCACATTAGGCAGAGAGTCCATGCCAGGTGCAGCTAGATGGATAGCAGGGCAGTCAGCCAGAGACCTGCTTGAATATTCCCTGACTTCAGTGCTAAGTTGGGCTCTGTACCAAGAGCTTGCTCCCTTTCATGGCCCCCCGAGGGGGGTAGCCCACAGCACCTCCATAGTGCCTAGGTGCAAAAGGGCTGTGCCCTGGTGCACTTCTTTGCCTTCCTGACACAGTGGGAGAGCTCCTGTTTCCTCCAATACTAATGGCTTAAACTAACAGCTTATTGCACAGTGTCCCAGCTTGGGATCCCTGCCCTGTGGTATGGAAGGCCTTTGTCAGAATCCCCACAGCTCCAAGGCCCCATGCCTTGACTGTTCCCCGAGCTCCCCATTGCCCTCTGTGAGGCTTGTTTACCACAAGATTCAGGATATGGTCAACAAGAGGGAGCAGAAACCATAGTGCAGGAGGAACAAGACTCTTCCATTCCCAGCAAGTGGAGGGGGAAGGGGGTATATGAGGGATCTGAAAGCAGGCAAACCACATCTGCCAGGTCCTCAAAGGCCACCCAGAGCAGGAAGCCCAGAGGACTCTTCCCCTTACCCATGCAAGCAACACGCCAGAGCCCCTATGCCACTATGGTACAGTTCAGCAGGAAAAGCCCAGTTCCCTGGGGAAGGGCAGACTGGCTCTGCAGGGTGCTGACAGGAGGTGCCCCATCCCCAGGGGAAGGGCAGACTGGCTTTGCAGGGGGCTGGCGGGAGGCGCCCCGTCTCCAGGGAAGGGCAGGCTAGCTCTCTGAGGCTGTATGGCACACAGAGTTCTGATCGGCACAAAATCTCTTCAGAGGCGGTGCGCCAGAATCTTCTTCCTCTTCAGCTACCTGCAACAGCAAGACAGTACAGATTAATGGTAGCACAAAGGCAGCATCCTGATCCATGTACAGCTCAGCATGGTTCCTGGGGTCTGTGCTCACACATGGACACAAAAAACACTGTAGAGAGGGAACTGATCTGACCACGTAGTTCAACCTCCTTTGAGTCACCACAGCACCAGCAGTGTAAGCTTCCAGCCATGCCATGCCTGGACGCAAGGTTCTGTTAGCTGGACTGATTATTTCACTGTCTCGACATTTTCTCAATGTGCTGCCAATCTTTGCACTAACAGCTCAGAGCCACAGCACAGAAACTGCTGAGGAAGCAGGAGATTTTTGGCAGCTCCACAAAGAGCAGTTCAGGATTATGGAACAAACTCATTAGGATTATAGAACAAGCTCATTAGCTGGACACATCTGTACATGGACAGCAGTGATAAAACCTGCATTGCTAGATTTCAATGTCAATATGCCACAGGAATAATAGGTGCAGTTCAACTCTATATGCATCTAGTGAAGGCTCCGACTCCTCCTTCCTTTACCTGAGTCTCAAGAGGTACAGGCTCTTCCTTCGTGAGAGTGGGAGGTTCATCTGCAACTTCTGAAGGAGGCAGAGAGGGCTCTGGAAAGAAACAGGGAAGAGTTATTGATATAGCAGCCCCAAAGTCCTGTGTTAACAGCAAAACACTTTCCTAGCTTACTGAGCCAGCCAGCCAGGTACCGCCACCTTGCCTGAAGGCACAGCTTGTTCTCAGGAGTCAGGATGGATCCAAAGGAGGAACCATACCTGAAATATATTCCAGTATCTCTGCCCCTGAACTCCAGGGAGTGCCTGAAAAAGTCAACCCCATCTCAAGCAAATGGAGCTGTTATAAGCATGTTTTTCCAAGCCCATACATCATAGCATTGATACCTCTGCACAGCCACAAAAAGACCTCCACTCAGGCAAGAAATAGATGCTCTGTAGCTCCAATATGAGCAATCCAGAATGGCTGGCTCAACAGTGCTTTCCTAGGTTCTCTCCAGTCTCCACCCTCCCATGATATCCTGTCTCAATACAGCTGGCTATGCCATACCCACCCCAGCACTCACCTTCCAGGGTCTCCTGCCCCAGTGTAGGTGGCTGCGAATCATCTGTGCGGAAGTCAGACGTTTGCGCAGGACTCATTGATTCACTCTGCTGGGGGCTAGGGCTTGAGTTTGGACTACTGTCAACCTTGAGCTGATAAACATCTGAGAGGGAGCTCTGATTACTGTTCTCATCTGAAAAATTATCAACATGTGTGAGAGAGACCCTTGCCTTGCTGCTGTGGAAGCCTATGCAGCCCAGGATAGATGAGCTCTGAAGGAGAGGACCAATGGAGAAGGGTACCGGACATGACTTTCAGCTGACAGAACTCGCATGCAAGCAGAAGAGTTCTGCAGCTACCTAGCACTCTGGGCTTGCAAAATCACATACACCTGCCCTCTAGATTTCCAGCAAGAATTATAAGTAGGGTTAATCTGCAGGGGAGAGGATATAGGTCCTCAAATAAAAAGAAAGGACAGGACATGAAAACAAAGAAAAGGAAGCAAAATGATCCCTGCAGAGTTTAGTGAACACACAACATGTAGCATGGTTGCATGAACAAAGCTCTTCAGCGTATGCTGATGAATTACATATATCAGTACCACAGGCCATGTGCCCAGCTTGTTCAGTCTACTGGATGCCTGTCTTTCACCAACAGCCAAATCCCTAAGTACACAAATCCACTGCCTATACACAGGGATACTAAAGCCCTGGGGAGGCACGGACCATCCTATGATTTTGGCAACCCACAAGATACCAGGACTCTGGGACTGTACTCACAAGGGCTTGTGTATCAGTTAAGTACTGCACATGGTAGAAAGGGATGCGGCATCTGAATCAGAACTTCCTAGATCTCTGAACAGTGGAAGCTACAGAGGAAGGAACAGTGTGGAATATGGGGTATGAGCTGGAAACTTCTGAACATATGTTGTTTATTCTCCCCTTCAGCATCCACTCTCTGCCACCAAGCATGACAGTATACTGGGCTGGAGGTGATAATAAAGAGAGTTCCAGAACAGGTTCTGCTGGCAGAACCTCAGTCATTGCAGAAAAATGAAGCACAGATAGGAAAGGGGATGTAGGGAGCAATCCATTCCTCCAATTCTCCAAAACATTCTTTTCCAGCAAGAGGCATCATAGGGAAAAGGAAAACCACAGCTATAATTACTCATTTAATGGCTTTTCCATCAAACGCCAGTAATTAAAAGCTTCACCACAGATAATCCTAGAGGCCTAATATGTGTTAAATCAACATGCCTTATAGAAATTCACACTGCTTCCAGAGATGTACAATACGCAGAATCTAGCAACTCTTTAGCTCCTAGAAGTCCCTTTCAGTGTGAGTGGTGGAAGTGCCCTTTCCCTGCCTACCCGCACACTAGAGAAGTAATGGGATGAGGCTGAGCAGACTCACCCTGAAACTCCAGGAGGAGGGAGGAGTTGGCAGAGGTGTCAGCTGGGAAGCCATTGGATTCACGTGCCACGTTGCTACTTGATTTGGATTTCTCTTTCTTGAAGGGAGAAAGAGAGGAAAAAAAACCCTGAGGTTAAAGGAGTTTACTGTCAACAGGTTCAAAGGAGAGACATGAGCCAAACCTTCAGAGGAAGCTGCCCTCCCTAAGGACACAGCTGCCTTCTCTCTCTCCTCTAACCCTGGCAGTAGCACTTGCCAGTTCAATTCATTCATCACTTCAATGGACCAACCCAGGCTATAAGCACAGTGATGAAGACTAGCTCATAATAGCCATAAGGACCCCCTGTCAACTACACACTGTTCAGGCATGTTCTTCCCCAACCACAGTGTGGAAACCTTTAAGCTCTCTCCTTACACAGGCTCAGCACTTACCTCCTTACTGTCTGCTACAGGCACCCACTTGAATATCCGGAGAGAAGTGTCTCCAACTGTCACCCACTTCTTCTCCCTACCACAGGCCAGGAAAAAGATTAAAACTGATGGAACAAGCAACCTCTGGCAGCCACACAGTCAGTGAAGCATTTAAGGGGTTGCTTAGTACACAGCCATGTTCCTTGCCCTCAGAGAGGTAATCCAGTTACCAGGAAGTTCAGGATCATGCCTATACTGCTTCTTTTCCACAAACTTACCAAGGAAGGTTCAGAAAAAGAGTAAAACTGACAGTCCTACCAGTAAAGCAGAGCCTGTTTGCAGTGGCCCCATGGACTTCCACACGGCTATGTAAACACTCAGCTAGGATCAAGGCTATTTAAACCCTGTCTCACTTCTTTCATTCTCTGCCCAGTCAGATGAGAGGATACTGGTAGCTTCTCTTTGTACTAGCTTTTACATTAATGTATTCCTATCATCAGAGCCCGGGCGGGGGGAATGTAATCAGACCTGCACTCTGTCCCTGGGGCTGGCTAGCAGGGTGAGAAACTAGAAGCCTAGGGTGAGAAACTAGACCCTCCCCAACATGAGTAGGGGAGTGGTGTCTAACTAGGGTTAGAAAGGCAGGCAATGGGCAGGGAGGGTTTGCAGGGGTCAGTGAGCCAGCTGCTGCATCTCATGTCCTGCAAGTTAAGCTTTTGGTTTTGAAACAAATTCTGCCTCCAGCCCTTAAAGGCAGCACTGATCACATGGGCTTTCCCCTCCACAAACTATGCCCGCTAGGGGTCAGACCTCGTCACCTGTCAGAAAGATGCAACTATTCTCTTTTACAGCAGCACGGCAGTTAATTGCAATATAGCCAGTGCTGCGGGGGCAAGGACGGTTTTTGTCTGTCGAGCACCCGGAGCAGCGTAGGTCCCCCTGAAATACCACGGGAGTCCTCGTTACATAATTGGATGTTAAATTCAATATTCACGCTGCCCTCCTGTGTTCAATGCGGGGCGGGTTCCTGTATCAATCCCTGCGTTATAACAACTACCGGCAGGGAAGAAGCTCGAGGTTTTGGCTGCTGCGGATCCGGACCGTTTCTCATCCTTGCTGTTTGGGATTGTGGGATAATCTGTAACCAATAACCAGGATGTCCCCAAAACGCTCAGCAAGGCAGCGAGTAGCAGCACGCGGCTCAGCAGCACTCGTGTGGGTTCTCCATGGGCTAACGGGGTTTCTCACCCAGCTCGGGGAGGCGCCGCGTGCGCTGGCTAGTGCCGAGCTCACGGACTGCCAAATTCCCTGTTCAAGCGCAGTGCGGGGAGCAGCCCGGAGCAGGCGCTCGGGACCCGGCAAGAAGCGAGGCGCAGCCCAGGGAAAGTGCTGCGGCTGCAGCGAGAGAGCCCAGAGATGGGGCTGCAGCTCCGCACCAGGGCAGAGGTGACCTGGCACTGGGAGGCGGCTCCAGCCACTGCCCGGGGCCCGAGTGCTTCCCCCGCTCGGGCAGGGGCCGGGGCCGCCCGGCAGCGCCATCTTGTGCGGCCCCAGGCCGAGGCAGAGGGGGGCGGCGGCAGCTCCACCCTGCACGAGGTGCTCCTGCTGCCCCCGCTTCCGCAGCGCCCCCGAGTCCCGCTGAGCAGCAGCAACGACACGGCGGCGCCTCCCCCCCTCCGGCGACCCCGGCCCCGGCCCAGCCCCGCCCCCACCACGGGCAGACGCTGGGCAAAGGTGGGCGGGTTCCTCCTGCCCCATGGTAACAATAGACACCCCGCTCTCCCGCCCTCAGCTGCGATTGGCTTGGGAAAATGCCAATCCACAGACGTCTTTAAAACCACGCCCTCACCGCGTGGGTTGAAAGACGATTGGTTCCGGCACCTGCCACTCTTGCCGCCCTTCCTGTCCTCACCTTCCGCAAGCCGCAGGTAGCAGCGATTGGGCGCTCCCCATTTAATCCCACCCACCGGCCGGCATGGCTCTCTGATTGGGCGTTCTTCACTGGAGGGCCTCCGCCGAAGCCCGCATGGCACAGTGATTGGTCGCTTGCCTCGAGGCCCCGCCCCCCAGCCCCGCCTCTCACCATTTGCGGACGCGCTCGATGGCCGCCATCACTTTTTTGATGTCATCCTTGGCGCGGCTGCGGGTCTCTGCTCGCACCGAGCGGCCCGACATGGCGCCCGCAGCCCCGGCAGCCTCGGCTCCGCAGCACCCGCCGCCGCTCCCGGCGCATGCGCGCGACCCGCCCTACCCACGCCCTATACGTAATACGTCAGCGCGCCCGCTGCGCCCGGGGGGAGGGAAGAGCGGGGTGACGCAGTGCGCCTGCGCGGCGCGGCCGGCGCCCGACTGACGCGCGTGCGGGGAGCGGCGCCAGGGCGGGGGCGCTGCCATGTTGCGCCACGATCCTCGAGTCCCCGCCCCTGAGTGCGCATGCGCGGCACCTCCGCCCCGCCCCGGGGCTCAATCCCAGCTGAGCTGCCCTAAGCCGTGAGGAACCGGAGGCGGCGATGGCTGCTGCTCGCCCGGGGCCACGTGTCCAGACCGTGGCGTGTGGGGCCCGAGCCAGGCCTCCAAGACCTGAGTCGGCGGGCAGAGCCCCACCGCACTGGTACGCGGCCCTGGGGGTCTTAATTTGCTGCCTTCGTCCATAGTTAAATGAATTTTAATGGAGGGTGACAAATCATTAAAATAAGCAGGACATTGGCAGAATCCATGACACTTTTTATGTAATAAAAAAGTAAGAACTGAGAATCAAAATACAGATACGGGTAAATAATCCAAATACAAGATTAAAGTATGTGACTTAAATCAGGGTTTCGTGACTACCCTTTTACAGTAACATTTCACCTTTACAGCTGGGCTGCATCAACAACGATTTCAGAGCCATGTTTCAGATACTCTCTGAAGTCAGCAAATCAGGCATTAATAGTGAGAGCACTCCACAGCAGCACAGCACTTGCATCACATGGTATTGGGGGAGATTTGACACATTGCAAAATATTAATAGGAAAGGAAGAGGGGTCAACCCTCAGTTCAGGGGATGGAGCAGCCTTGTGACAGTCATGCCACAATAGTCCCACCCCCTCCAAGCACCAGTCCAGTCCTCCCCTCTGGACCTTCTAGTGCTCTGCTCTTTATCTACCCTCCCTTCAAGTGCTGCGTGCCCTATAGAAGTTGCCCACATCACTTGTGGCACGCAGACCATAGGTTGGCCACCCCTGCATTAGGTCATATCCAGCCGAGGATCCTATTAGTGATACATTTGTCTATGGTAGCAGAACTTTAGTTTTAGTGTCTCCCAAAACACACTCGTGTCAGGTTTCAGGGCTCATTAAGACCTAACCTTACAAACTAGAATTCCATCCCACACAGGATCCCAGCATGAACTGCGCACCACAGGGCTCAGTCACCCTGACATTTGAGAGGAGCACACAACCCACAGAAAGTATTTGTTTTCAACACCGAGTGTCTAGGCCCTATTGGCTGTTATGTATACTACACACCTCTATACAGAAACACTATTGTACTGCAGAATCCCAGGCTACTTTACTACCTCTGTTTGAAAACCAGGATATTTTAAAATATCCATTAGCTTTTAGCTGCAAGTGCAGATGGCAGGACCTGCCCAGTAGAACTGTTCTGCCATCACTGTAAGTGGGAGTAAAATGTGCTGGTTTGCACATAAAGAACGGGACAGAGATCCCTTATGAGACACTTCCCTGTTCATCCTGCTCGTATTTTAGTAATGTACTGTCCTCTCTGTGTCCTGTCACCAAAGTAATCTGCTGCTGCATCTCGAGATGCAGCATGACCAGTAACAAGATACAGAAGACTACACTCAGCCCCAAAGGAATCTCATCTATAGTTCTAGTATTAACATTTAGAAGGAAAAAATAATTCTGTTGCCAAAGATGTTGAATCACTTTCCCAGAGGCAAGTTACACAACCCCAGTAAGCATTAAGAACTGTTTTTTTGTAGTCCAAATTCAGGCCGTCTGCCATCTCAAACTAAATGTTATGTTTACTGCTCACTGCTGTTTTGCATTTTTAGCATGCCAGCAAGCGTTTGCTACATTCCAGGCCAATACCTTAGATTTTTAGCAACTGTGAAGCATTCCAGAGTTGGGAGCAAGCCCAGAAAAATCTCTCTCACTAGATGTGCTTCACCCCCGCAAAACCATTTCACAGCTCCTTAAAAGGCATTCGTCATCTGTGCTCTAACTACCTCACACAAGAACTACCCTCCCATTTGGTCTGGAACCTCATTACATAGCTCAGGATCAATGAAGTTTTAGGGTAATTACAGGCTTCCTCCCCTTCATAATCTTCCCTAGGCAGCTACTTCCCATCATATGGCCTCTTTAAACCATCTCCACCTCTGCCACTCAGCTTTCCAACTCTCCAACTCTGTTTAGAAATATACAAGAAAACCCCAACGGGTTGAGCAGTCTGTACATTTTTATTAACACTCAATTCAGTATTAAAACCCCAATAAATGCAAAGTGCAAAGCTCCCCACCTCAGAGAGGTTGCACATACACTGATCCTAGTAGACTGAGGTTAGTCCTTCTTGGCTGAAATACTGTCCAGTGCACTCTGGGCATCTGTGATCTGCTGCTGCAGTCTCTCTCTGGTGGCCATATTAGTAGCTTTTTTCAGCATCCCTTTCATTTCCTCCATCACAGCCCGGTAGCCTGCTGTGTTGTGGAACACCCGGATGGCCCTGTCTCCACACGACACCAAATAACGACTGTTAATATCAAAGGCCAAGTCCGTGATGTACTCTCCGTGGACGTTGAGAAAGCGCTCCTCCTCCTCTCCCCTTCGGCTGTTGTACATAATGATATTAGTGCCACAAGAGATGGCCATTACCCGGGCATCGGGGGACAAGGCAATACGACAAGGCTCAGACACCTCACATTTCCCTGTCAGCAGCAGATAAGGATCTTGTTGCTTCTTATACTCTATGTCAGTGTCCCACAGCTTCCATGTGCCATCTTTTGAAACTGTTGCCATCCTACAGCAAAAGAGACATGTCCATGTCAGTTGCAAGGAGCAACACAATATGGTTCCCCCTTCTCCAGCCCCTACAAACTGCAGACCCTACCAGGAAAGAGGAGCCATTCTCCTGGATACTGCATGCCATGATGGCTTGACTGGTGACTTGCCAACTCTGGTACCCAGGGAAATGTTGTACTGAAGGTGGGGGAGAACAACTATGCACCAGGAAGAGGGAAATCTGAACTGGGGAGTAAGAAGGTGGAATCCTGCCTTGGCTTGGCAAGCAGTCTCATCAACGCCAACATGCTGTCACAGATGAGGAGACTGGACAGACATTTGACAGGGATGGTTTAGTAAGGGATGATCCTACCTTAAGCTAGGAGTTAGACTAAATATGACCTCCTGAGGTCTCTTCCAGTCCCTGCTTTTCTATCATTCCTTTTCCTAACTTTCTTATCAGTCAGGATGGAGAGATTCAGCACATGGTGCTTAGAAGTGCTGAGGAAGGGATCTCTACTGACTTATTACTCCTTTATGCTGGAAGAGATCACCCAACCAGTCACAGGGAAGATTATACTAGACAGGACATGATCTAGGGCAGCCAAAGGGCATCTTACCGTCTGGAGTCATTAGAGAATGAGAAAGAGTACACGCCAGCACTATGGCCTTTCAGCTCAAAAGCCCTGACCACTTCTCGGAAGTCTCCACCCTTGCCAAAGCACACTTCCCAGACCTTCACATCAGGGGTGAAGCCACAGGATGCCACAAACCTGGAAGAGAACCCAAACAGGACATCAGTCAAATGATGCTAGACCAAGCAGAGTGCTTCAGCGGGGACAGGATGCATAGCTGTTGCTTCCTTATTTGTCTGACTGTTCTTTGAACATACTGGGGAGATTGGGGTGGGGGAACCCAAGCAGATATGGGTACTGCAAGAGCTCAAGATGCTGGCTGACCCTATCAAGAGATCTGAGCTAATATCCTGGGTTCTCGTTAGGGAAATAAGTACCATTTGTCACCATTTACACAGTGACAGGTGTATGGCACTCCAAGAAGTCAGTATGGGACAGGAGACTCTAAGAACACTGCTCCACAAAGGATACCCAGGACATGGCACACTTTGAGACCAGCAAGGGACACACAGAAACCTAGAGGTCACATTCCCAAATGCCCTGAGACAGGGTAAGTTCATACAGCATCACTGCCGTGACATGTCAATGAAAGACTGTTACAGACTTACCTTTGCTAAAGGTGCATTACTTGCTAGGAAAAGCTTGTTCTCATCTACTGCAGTTACAATTAACCTGGACTCAAAAGTTCAAGAACATCTCCTTTGCTCTTTTGGTTGCTACATGAGCCTGGATGCAGTGCCAGTGTCCACCATGTGTGCCTTCCAAAGGGCAGTAAACTGGGGCAACAGTATGGCTGAGGCACCAATCAGTGAACAGGTGCTGATGGTGAAGGTGAGAAGACCCCTAATATGCTAGATACTGCTGCTCTCAAGGTTCCCAAATATCTTTCTAACTAACCAAGCAGAGGAACATAAAACCTTCCATGATTTCTGAAAGGCTTCAGGGCCAGGATCACTGTATAAAAGGTGTATTCATCCAAAAGTTTAATCAAATCAGTGACAAAACTGAAGCTGAGGATGGGAAGGAGAGAGTCTTCTATCCAACCTTATCCCTTCAACCCTCACCCTGCCATACAGGAGTGGACATTATCCTGATCTCTGCTACCTCTTCACAGTATCCACACTCTCCTCACCTCCCACAAGGAGATACAGCTGCAAAGGCATTGTTCATCTGATTAGTGTTGATGCTGGCCAGGACTTCACCCTTCAGGTCCCAGATAAGTATAGTAGTGTCACTGGAAGCTGTCATAATGAACTTCCCTGAGGAAAAAGGGACTCAAGTTAAAACACCTTCCAGGTCCAGTGTTAATGCTGCCCCACGGGCCCATAAGACATGTGGGGTAAGAGACAAGCCAACACTTGCACTACATCTTATACAAGGCTGTTCCTTCTACTGCCAACAAAGGTAAAAATCTTGGCTAGGAAACTCTCTTCACCACACAAGAGGAAGATGATGGAGGAAGCAAAAGGAACCCCTTCATTTTAAAGGGCTAGGAAAAGATACCACTCCCTGAGCACTTTCCTCCTGGCTTGGATGGCACAGACCATTGCAGGGCAGTTACTGAGAAGCTGCGCTGTCAGCAGCTTCTGAAATACCACTCTGATGTCTGATTAGGACCCATGCACCTCACTGGGATTCAAGTTCATTTTGGGAGGAGAAACAAGAGATCCTTACATGCTCATTTCCTGACACATACCTCCTTGTGACTTTCTACTGCAGTTACAGTTAACCTGGACTCAAAACGTGAGGGACATCTGCTTTGCTCCTTTGGTTGCCACATAAGCCTGGATGCAGTGCCAGTGCCCATCATGCGTGCCCTCTCAAGGGCAGTTAACTGGGGCAGCAGTACTGCTAAGGCACAAGTTGGTCAACAGGTGCTGAATGTAAAGGTGAGAAGGTGGCTTCTCACCTTCTGCCCAAGGAGGTTTTCCCACAACACAGCACAGATTGACCACGTTACTTTTTGAATCTCTAAATCTTGACATGAAAAATGAGCAAACACTTCCAATGTAATATCAAGCTACTTTGCAGCATTTGGATTGCCAACATCATAGCTGCATGTTTATTAAAAATAATGCTTGCACAATTAAACATTCAACAAAATACTTGGGCCTGATGAAGCAGCATTTAAACATTTCAAATTTGGGGCTATATTTAGGATTGGCAACACCCTTTTCAATACTATAATCTTTAAGCAAGTACTCCCCATCCCTTTTCTATTCAGAGACCTACATTATGTATAACTTGTTTTGATCATAAGACACTTAGAACTAAGTGTTTTTTCCATCAGGAACATTTTGACTGTTAGGGACTAAGGACCTTCTCTACTGTTCATTAGTCTGTATAGTCCCTTTTTGAATCTAGCTATACTATACTGGTAAGAACTTAAGAAATGTAATACTAGGTCAGATCCAGCTAACCCAGCATCCTGCCTCTGACAGTGGCAGAAGCAGATGTGTTAGAGCAGTGCTCAATCTTCAGGGCCCTGAGGGCTTAATGACTGGTGCAGGGTCAGTTCATAGGCCCAATCCAACTGCATGCTGCCCCAATATGGCATGCAGGGCCATCTTATCCATCCAGTGGGGCTCCTCACAGGTCTTGAAATTTGGCAGCAGGGGAAGGGCAATTTAACACTGCTACCACTGCCAAGTTTCTGGACCCTTGGGGAGACCTATAGGCTTGATGACAGGACTCCACAAGCCAGAACCAGCCACAGACCAGGGGCTGAGCACCCCTACTGTAGGAGAGCACTGAACCAGGTATATCTAAAACAGTGGCTCCCAAACGTTTCAGACTCAAAGCACTCCTTGATAGACCCCTCAGAAAGTGACAGCTCTTAGCTGTCAGTTATTTTTTTAATACAGAAAAACAAGAGAGCAATTCTTCTGCTGCAAATAATTCAAAAGACCACAACAGGTCAGAATGTTTAACACTGTGGATTCCTATTTGAAATTTCTGAGTTTATCTTGTAAGTCATGTTTGTACACTTAAAAGTGCTAACATTGCCTAGCACCTGGTGGCACTCGAAAGGATCTTGAGGCACTCTAGGGTACCATGGCACCCTGGTTAAGAATCAGTGATCTACAGTAACCTATTCCATGTTCATTATCCTCCCTGGCATGCATCATTACTGGATTAGAGATGGCAAAGGAAACATCTCTGACCATTCTGTTCTTCTATGAGTCTGTCTAGTCAAAAAAATTCTGTCCCAGGGCAAATATGGGCATGAGACGTTACATGGATCACTATCTTCTAAGTCAGTACAAGCTAATCTTGTTGGCAGGCATGCCAGAAATTAGCCCTGCACCTTCCTCGTTGCCATTCTGATGCCCTTTCCCTGCCCAACCTGTTGCTCTGCATTCTGTCTGACCTGCTGCTGTGCCACCTGTCCCCTCCCCAAACTCCTGCATGCCATCCACACAGGCTGCCAGTGCCACAGATTGGCCACCCCTGTTCTGCACATGCATCAGATTCCTGAGTCTATGAGTCAACCTATGAGGAGACTGACTGCTTAAGAATAATCTGCATTAGAGACCTGACATTTTTTCAGGATATTCCCTAAAAAAGCAAGATGACATGCATGAGAAAGTGAATTTAGCTATTTCTCACACTTACAGGAAGAAATTCCTGTGTGACAAAGTATATCCATTCTATCTACGAAGCAGCAGAGGCAGAAACATCAACTGCAAGGTCTTTCAGAAAAAGCCACAGGTGTGTCCAAGGCTGTAACTTTCATACCGGCAGTTACTGTTCTTCAGATAGAGAAAGGAAGATGATTTAAGAGCCCAGATGAAAGAAGAGAGCTGCCACCCTTTGTCTGTACCTGTCTCAGCAATTCCAATGTTGATGATGGGGGCTTTGTGTTTCTTTGGAAAGTCCTCAGGGGCAGCAGTGAAAGTGAAACTCCCATCTTCCTTCTTGGTCATTTTATACACACGAATGGTCTCCCCATTAGCCAGCCAGATGATGAAGGCTCTGAGAGAAAGAGGAGGTTATCTTCTGCAGCAAATATCATGAACCACCCCAAAGTCACATGGCCATGAGCAAAGCCACACCAGTGGCAACAGCAAAACAAGTGTCTTGTCTCACCAGGGCCCTGACCTGCAGGGGCCTTCACCCAGACAGGGACAAACAGCAACCCCCTCACAACCTTTGGCCTCTCTGACAGAACATCAACAGGGAAGGTAAACAGTGCTGACTGCCACAGTGGTCTTGGTGAAATAAGACACTGAGCTAGTTACTACATCAAGACTCCTACCTCACTCCATGCAAACCAAGCAGCCAGCAGGTAACATTTGGTTCCTACCACAGACTGGCTTTAAACCAGGACCGTGAAAGACTGCAGCTTTGCATGATGAGGCACAACTGAGGACATGGCTGAGGTGGCCACCGCAGCCAAGGGACTGACCCGCTTCACATGTGAAAGGGCTCCGGGATCGCTCCAAATCCAGACCCTCTAGAGGTGCTGTGAGGACACTCAAAGTGCTTCAAGAGCTGCTATACCTAACCTTCCCACCCCATCCTGCGGCTCTCCCCATGGCTTCCTGCTGCCAGACCCCAGCCCGCATGAAGCCTAACACGCTGCACCCTAGAGGAAAGAGTGCCTGGAGGAATCCGAGTCCGGCCTCAGGAACAGGAGAAGAAACTGGACACCAGTAACAGCAACAAGCAACCACTAAGCGGGGTCCAGGGGAGGGAATCCGCTGCACCCACTGTCCTGCCCGGGTGGGCTGGGCCGCTCCGTGGCGCGGCGCTACCTGCAGTCGGGGCTGAAGCGCACCAGGGCGGCGTGGTCCAGCTCCACGTTGGCGCGCAGGCAGCGGTGCTCGCGCTCCGGGAAGTCGCGGGTGCTCCAGACGCGCACGGTGCGGTCGTCTGCACATGATGCCAGGTACTTGCCGTTGCTGCTGAAGTCGAGGCACGTGACACTGCCGCTGTGACCCTGCGAGAGCAGCAGCGTCGGCGCCAGCCCGGCACGGCCTCGCCCCCCGGCCTGGCCCGCTCCGACCCCCCAGGCGGTACCTTGAGGGCGGCGGCGAGCAGTGGGTGCGCGAAGCTGTGCTGCGGCGGCTTTTCCCGGCGGCCGCGCGAGGTCAGCTTGGGCCGCTTCGGCTCCCGCGTCCTGCC
The DNA here is from genome assembly GCA_030014935.1 of Caiman crocodilus. Taxonomy (NCBI): domain Eukaryota; kingdom Metazoa; phylum Chordata; order Crocodylia; family Alligatoridae; genus Caiman; species Caiman crocodilus. The sequence continues at coordinate 6,435,722 of JAGPOW010001998.1, read as the reverse complement.
CGCGGCGCCGCCGTTGGCTACGGCGGCATCTACAAGGCATAGCGCGGTCAGCGCCGCCCGCCCTCCCCGGCCCGGCCCCAAGCCCCCTCATTCGGCCCAGCCTGGCCCGGCCCTACCTGGCGGCTGCGCGGCGGGCGCCCCCCGAGCCTTGCCCCGGCCCAGCGCCGCGACCAGCAGCAGTACGAGCGCGCCCAACAGCAACGACACCCCAATCAGCGCCGCCGCCGCCTCCGCCATCTTCCCCGCCACCTCAGCGCGGGGGCGGGGCCAGCCCCGCCGGAAGTGACAGCGCGGGGACGCGGCCAGCTACCCCGGAAGCCACCTCCGTGAGCAAGCGCAACGCTAGGTGATGCCATGAGCTGGTGCGCATGCGCCGAGAGGTTAACAGCCTCTAGCGGGGGCTCGCGGGCTCCGCCTGGTGGGAGCGGGGCTGGGAGCCTGAGCTGGCTCTGGAGCCGCGTGCTCCTGGCAGGGCGCCCAGGGAGCGGGGCTGAGTGAGGGGACAAGCCACCCTCCAGCCCTGCCCTGGGAAGGACCAGGCGGAAGATGCCCCGGTCTCAGCACTGGGACGGCCAAAGGAGCCTGCGGCAAGGGGGAGGTCTCCCGTCAGCTGTTTCTCCCTTGTCCCTAGGCCCAGGTGTCCACCTTGCCGAGACTGCGTGGTTATTGTGTCTGCGCATCAGCTTCTTCCTTGTCGCATGCAGGCTTCCACCACAGGGATCGGTGCTGTCCTGTGCCGGCCTCCAAAACGGACCAGCGGTGACGGACACAGGCCCAGCCAGTCTAACAGTTTCTGGCCGCAAATCTGCACGTAGGCAGCGGTAGCTTGACGTTCGTCTTGCACTGGGGTTCAGAAAGGTGCCGTTCAGTAGCTGTTACCATGATTGAGCAGCCTTAGTCTGCATCCCCTCTGCTCACTTGACATGATGAAGGGGTTAGAAAAGGTGCCCCCGATCACCCTCTCTGCATCAAAAACATCATAAAAAGATAATTATTTTTGCAACATGAAATGTTTGCCCATTAATGGATAACCAAGAGAACGAACAACCGGAAAGAAGAACTGCCATTGTCTCCAGGGAACTAGAGAGATACAACATGGGGATCACAGCTCCGAGTGAAACAAGACCATATAAGGGTCAGCTGAGGGAAGAAGGTAGAGGCTACGTTAGCCCAGGACAGATGCATCCATGGCATTGGTTTCGCGATCAAGACTCGGCTCGTTAGTCAACTTACAGTTTCCCATGGGCGTCAGTGAACATCTTATGTCCTTCTGTCTTAAGCTCAGCCATAATCGATACACCACTGTCATCAGTGCTTACGCCTCAACGCTCAATACTGACGATGATGTCAGAACAATTCTACTCCAACCTTGATTATGTTCTGATTAACATCCCAAGGATAAGGTGACTTCAGAGCCAGAGTCAGGCATGACCTGGAACTCTGGAGTGGCACCGCTGGGAAGGAAGAAGTTAGGAAAGCTAACTCCAAAGGCATGCTTCTTCTGAGCAGATGTGCAGAGCATGGGCTTGTCTTTACAAATGCCATCTTCAGACAGAGTGACAAATACATGACTATCTGGAGACACTCCCGCTCTAAGCACTGGCACCTCTGCTGTGTTATTGTTAGAGTCCGTAATCAGATGCAAGGGGCATAATAAGATGTCCTCACACGCATGCAAGGAGCTGATGAGTGCTAGACAGATATCATTTTCTCAGATTCATTATGAACATCCAGCTTGCCTCGAAACAGTCAAAAGCAATGCAAAAGTTTTTCAACATCAAATCTCTTGAAGAATGATAGAATCATCATACAGAAGCAGGGCTGGAAGGGACCCCCAGAGGTCATTTAGTCCAACCCCCTGCCTGAGGCAGGACCATCCCTATTTAAACCATCCCATATAAACTATAATCTAAACTCTACATAAGACTACCATCAGTTCTGACACAAGACAAACCTAACACCCTAATCTGCCACAGGTAAAACGGAATCACTTCTATAAAGGTTATCGATATCTGTCCAGGAGATCCTGGGTAGAAGACCACACCTACCACTCCAGAGGAAGGCAAAAACCCCCATGGTCCATACCAATCTGACGATGGGGTAAAATTCCTTCCTGACCCCAAATATGGTGATTGATCTAACCCTGAGCAGAGAGACAAGACCTAGCCAGAAACCTCCAGCTTAGATCCTAGCTGAAGCATTGCCCCACCTCAGTCAAAATTCCCAGCCTTGGCTGTAGCCAATACCCAATGCCTGTGAAAAAGGCTTAAACCCTCCCTGACTCATGTAGCAGAAAGGGGGTGGGAGGGATACCAGGGGCAACCACCAAGACCAGAAGTATGGGAAATACCCACAGACATAGCTGTGTTTAGATCACCCCTGAGCAGTAGCTGTCCACCCTCTTCTTGGACACCTCCAGGGATAAAGAGTCCACAACATTCCTAGGCAGTTTGTTCCACTGCCTCACTGTTTTAGCAGTGAAGAAGGTTTTATGGATATCCAATCTAAACTTATTTTGCTGCAACTTTCAGCTATTGGACTGTGTCCTCTTCTCTGCAGCAAGAGAAAAAAAGTGTTCTCCCTTTTCTTTATGACAGCCCTTCAGGTATTTGAAGATTGCTATGATGTTCCCTCCTAAGCACCTTTTATGGAAGTGGAATATGCCTATCTTTCAGCCTCTCCTCATATGACTTGCTTTTCAAGCCCTTTATCATCTTCTCTATGTCCTTTTTAAAATGTGGAGCCCAGAACTGCACACACAACTTCAGACCCAAAGGGCCGTAAGCATCTCCAATGTCTTCACAAAAAGCTCTGCCCTGCCCATAACTGAAGGCAAAATTAAGGAACCCTGGAAGGGGTTTAAAATCACTGTCCATATGGCCTGTGCTGAATGTATTGTCTATACCACTGATTGCCACCAAGACTGGTTTGAGGAGAGTGACTGAGATCCAAGCCCACCTCAACCAGAAGAGAAGGGCTCATTCTAAATGGCAAGATAACACCTCATCCCAGTAGAAGGAGACATCACCAGTTCAAAGCCCAAGTTCAAAGAGGACCTGGGAAATCAAAAACCAGTAGTGACAAGATAAAGCCATGGAGATTCAGCTCTATGCTGAGAAACACGACATACATATTTTCTTTCAGACAACAAAAGCCATCTGTGGTCCAATCTCCTATAGCCCCACTTTCGTGTGATAGCAGAGCAATTGACTTAATCTCTGTTGCCTGCCAGGTCTACAAAACATGTTGGGAACACCACTAGGACATGTATGTGGCCTTCATTGATCTGACTAAGACCTTAGACTCCATTGATAACCAAGTCTTGTGAAAAGTACTGGCGGGTTTTGGATGTCCTGCAAAATACATCAAGGATCTGAGGCTTTTCCATAACCAGATGACTGCAACTGTTCTTTGTAGAGGATCAGAGAGAGATCTATTTGTCACCCAAACGGGTCAAGCGAGGATGTATCACCGCCCCAATTCTATTCTTTTTTTTTTTTACTATCATCCTGGTTCTTGCTAAGGACCACCTCTCTTCCCCAATCAACAATGAATACCCAGTCAATGGGGGACTTTGCAATGGGATGTTTTTCTTGAAGAACAAAATATTTGAAACAACTATCCTTGACCTTCAATATGCTGACTACACCATCCTTGCGCACACTGAGGAAAACCTCCAAACCACGCTGGATCTCTTTGCAGAAGCCGTCTGAACTTTGGGCCTCTTTCACCATCAAGAAGACTGAAGTGCTCTATCAACCTGCTCCCAGCTATAAATGTGACCCCTGCCTCCACAAATTACCATTGAGGGGAAGAACCTGGAGGTAATCAAGCCGTGCCCTTACTTTGATAGACATCTTTTTCAGAGAGAGAACATTGATGAAGAAAACTAGCAGAGGGCCCAGTGCTTAAGTGCTTCCTTCAGGAAATTGTTTCAGCATGCTTTTAGTGATCATAAGCTCCAGAAAGACACCAAGATTCAGGTCTACAATGCAGTCATCATCTCCACTCTCTACAGATTTGAATCATGGGTGACCTAACATTGTCATCTTAAGAGCCTGGAGAGGTATCACGAACAATGCCTCCAGAAAATCTTCCACATCAGATGGGAAGATCACCACACAAACACCATCATCCTTCAGGATGCCAGTGTTACCAGCATTGAATTGAGGATCCTCCAGCACCAACTTCACTGGACTGGACATTGTGTGCAGATGACCAACTCTTGGCTCCCCAAACAAGTGCTCTACTGCTAGCTTACCTGCAGCCTGGAATCTCATGGCAGCTACAGGAAATGCTACAAGTACACACTGAAGGCATAGCTCAGGAAAATGGATGCTGACATCAAGAGCTGGGAGGAGCTGACTGCTACCTGACTTCAATAGCACTTCAACCTCAACCAAGTGGCAGCCCACTTTGAGGTAAAGTGTCTTGCCCTTGAAGCAGAGAAGAGAAAGGAGAGGAAGGAAGAGGAGAGAATTCCTAGCCTATGGCTTCTCTCCCCTGTGGAATGACCTGCAACTTCTGTGGATGGATCTGCGGTTCAGGGATTGGCTCTTAAGTCACCTCAAAACCCATCAATGAGCCATGGTAGAGATAATCCTTGAACTGAGGGATTGCCACCCCTGGCCAGGTGGTTTCTCTCCATCCAGCATAAAAAGCTCAGGAGGTTAGTGTCTTTATTCCCCATATAGAGACAGGGAAACCAAGGCATGCAGTGATGTGACTGGCCATGGAGTCAGGCACAGAGCCCACAGCCCCCAAACCCAGGGCAGGACTCTTTCCACAAGGCCTCTGTGGTGACCACAGCTCAGCCTGTCACACCCTGTCTTTTGGCTCCACCAGCTTTGGCCAGCTCTCAGTGGTTGTTGTAGAAGCCCCATGCAGACTGGGCCCTAGTCTCTGGGAGGAGGATTTAACACTGGCTATCAATCCTAGGTTCCAGGGCTGGGAAGAACAAGGAGCCCTTAGGGCTCCAGCATGGCCTGGGAGAGCACAGAAGTTGTGGAGAGGAGGCTGGAGGCAAGTGAAGGGAAAGGCAAAGAGGCAGGTACAGGGGTGGCACTATGGGGAGGTGTCACCCCTGTGGTCAGGGATTGCCCTTGTTGTACCCATGTGCATAGGGCTTCTATCTCCTCCCCTCCCAAGGCGGTGATAGTTCTCCATAGTTCTTTATGGTACTTTCTCTGCAACTATAACACAAGAGGTTTTTTTTCCCCCAGTGAGCAATGCCCCTTACAGTTCCTGCACCTCTGGTGTGGAGTTTGTCTTTTCAAACTATCCGTTTACATAATGTGTTCTGCTTATGACATGATTAATACAGAACCCAGTAGGACAGGGGTTGGCAACCTATGGCCCACAGGCGAGTTCTGGTCCCCAGAACCTTTGGATCTAGTCTGCAGATTCAGGGCTTTGGTGATGCTCAGTGGCAGGTGTGTCTTTGCTGGTGTGCTTCTCATGCCACTGGGATGAGGATGAGTGAGGATGAACACAGGCCCTAGCTGTTTTCCTCATACCACCAAAGGAAGAAGTGCTGCCTGCAGGCACTCTCCCTTCCCTTCTGCCTCCCCCCACCCCTGGCGTAGGACACAAGCAACTGTAGCAGGTAGCACCCACCTTATTACCTCAGACCTAGGGCATGTCATTCTAGCCCACAGAAAGAAAAGGTTGCCTACCCCTGCAGGAGAGGAATGAGTCCTTCACCACATGTTTTAGGTAAAAGGAGACCATTTCACATACTGATCTGAAGGGAATGATTTGTTCCTCGGGTGAAAGATATTAAAAACCACATTGTATACGGTGAAAAAAACCAGTCTGTTTATCACACAGAAACTGTCCTTGCATACAGAAACAGGCTTAGCATGTAGCATCCTATACAGACAATGCTCATAGGAAAACTTCTGCATTCAAGAACTTCCCAACCTAACAGAGAATGTTTGGGATACTGTCATGAAGGGGAAGTCCAGCAGCTGGTCCAAAGATGAGGGACAAGAAAACATATTTCACATAATGTAGGGAATAGAGCAACAAAATACAACAGGAGACATTACTGAGCAGCCTGATCATTCAATTGAACACAGAAACAATATGAAAGGGAGACTGTTTTGAGTCTGTACAGTATTCTTCACTCCAGAAGCCAGCTTCTGAGTTTGAATGAGACTCAAAGAGCATGGGGATTGCACCTGAGATGTGAACAGAACAACTACTGCTTAGGATTTGATATGCAGTAGCCTAAGTAAGCATTCCTGACTAATGCGGACATGAACATTTTTGCTGTAGGAGCCCTTTCTCCATGGCTACAGATGACAATCAAAAATACTCAGAGTCTGGAGAGAGGTGGTTATGCAGAGCCTAGGGCTGAACACAAACTGAAGATAGCTGCATCTGCTGTAGAAGGCTTGGATGCTGAGAACTGCTGACCATCTTTTGAGGTACAATTCTTTCCATAGGAACACAGTTTCCAATGCCAGACTTGTCATTGGTAACTCCTGTTTCTTGGCACATAGGGGTTGAAGTTTCACTGACTTGTGCTGGTTCTCCTGCAGCTCTCCCAGTCTCCATTTTGCAGTGCCTGTGGTGCCAGATTTCATGTACTGCTTCAGAAGATGAAGCTGCAAGGAGAGTGAAGGCTCAAATCCTTCCTAGAGAGATCCAGGGCTGCCCAAATGGCTTCCGACCATAGTCACCAACTGCTGACTCATAGCCAAGTGGGAAGCTGTAGAAGGTGCTTTCCCCTTGAGGGGTTTCCATGCTCCTCTTAGTTGGCTGGACTTCCATCCTCCCTGCTGAAGGCCAGGGGTTGTTCTGCAAGAGTGAATCATCTTGCCAACGCTGTTCTAGGCTGTGAAGTCCTGTGCTGTGTAACTAGGATGAGCTGTTGCTGGGGTTAGCCCCGGTCACTGCCTGGGTAGCTTGCTCTGGTATACATGCAGGGTCTGTCAGGATGGAGGTGGAAATGCTTAGCTCACGTAGAGAGCTCAGGACAGCTGAGGAAAGAAAGCCAAATGGGACAAGTCAGCCTGCTCTGCCTGACACACTACTGAAGGCCAGTGTGCTTGCCACAGGCATAGGCACTACCAACTGGGGCATCTAGCCCCACATCCTGACAACACCCAATGCCCATTGCTGCACAGGACAGTGCCAGAATCCCCCATCAACAGGCTGCTTTGACATAAGCTGCCCTTGAAGAGGGTGTCTTTCTAACTCTTGGCAAGACAGGAGGATTTGGATCCTAACATGTTCACAGATCTTCCCATGACTAAACCTTTAACAAATCCTGCTACACTTGGCTTTGGTATGATCATTCTAGCAGTAGTGAAGTCCACAGGCTGATCATGCTGTGTGAAAAGCATTTCCTTCTGTGGTATGCAATGAGCTGAACTGCCTTTACTTCCAGCTGTGGAGTGAGACAGGGAAAAAGGGCCATTGATGTCTCTGAGCCACAGCAGCATCCAAGGAGCACCCCCGATTCAGTCTTCCACTTTTAACATGGTTGCCAGAACCACAACTCAGTATGACTGCTGTCTTGATCACAGCCCTAAACCCTGGCCACAGAGCTAGTCCCAGCCCTCCTCATGGCAGCTAAAGAAAAAAATGGAGCTACGTACTAGGTCGAAGCGTGGGGAGGGAACAGTACTGGTCCAACCAAGCGAGAGATGTATGGGTAAGGCTGTCCATACTAGCTGTGGAGACCATGCCATTGAAGGACTCAAAGAGCGGCCGAATGATGATGCTGAACTGAATGGGCACAACAGTTAAGGACCAGACCTTCACTTCCACAACCAGGCACGACAGCCCCCATGTCCTGCCCTTCTCCCACAATGGCTGGTCTCACCTTTCCCCCCTTGTTCCCCATTGGCTCCTTGGGAAATGACACTGCTGGGGTGTAGAGCTGGTTCCACCCTGTAGGCAGCACACAGCTGTTGCTTCAGCTGCCAGAAGCAGGGCCATCCCTAGAGCCTTGAGCTTTGCCTCACATGGACAGCCTATAGGTGCTAGACCCTGGCTCATCTGGGATAAACCAAGTAGGATTGCTAGATAGTCTTTAGACCAGTATCAGGGCATGGGGGCTACAGAGGGTGAGGACAGCAGGAGCTGGAGCATTCAGGGAAGATCTGGGGACTGACACAGGGCAGGGAACCTGGGTTTCCCATGTGTGAGGGTATGAATGTGCCTGGCACAGAAGCCATGGACTCAGAGCCATGGACTAAGCTCCAGAACAGGCCTGGGGTCCTGGCATCTCAGCACGAGGCAGCAGCTGGAGCTGTGGAAGTCCCAGCCAGGGGTGTCTTCCCCCTAGGAGCTGATGGAAGAGAGAAGGGACAGGAGGGAGAGGTCTGCCTCCATGATGTGCTATATCACAGTGGAGACTTCTTTGCCCTCTCCCTAAAGGCTTCCTCACATTTTATGTAGGGCCCCCATATTTGGGAGTGGGTGGCGGGTGGGCAGTGCTTGTGCAAGGGAAGGGGCAGGAGCTTGTCTCTGAAGGATACAATCCAGAACTTCCAGTTCTGCAGGGTGGAGGAGCGGACATACTCATCAAACATGCTGCGCATCTGGTCAAAGCGCTGGCGGGTGATGGGCACCCCTGTGGCAGGCAGCTGCTGCTGGCATAGGCTGCAAGAACATGAGAAGATGTTGTCTTGGTTGATGGGCACTTACAAGGGGGGTCAGCACTGAGGCTGTGGGTGGCCCTGCCCTGCTCTTCCCAAAGCTTTTGGGGAATGAGCTTCAGGTTGAGCCTGTGTCAGGCATGCAGGGTTCCAGGGCTGGAGAAGGGGAGCCATTGATGTCTGCACCCCTGTTCAACAGCAGCAGAGCAAAACCATTTAGGACAGGAAGCAGTCTTTCAACTGAGATGAGTCAATCAAAAGGTAGGACCTGCAGCAGCACAGAACTCCCTGGCATCACGCAGGGTCCTAAGGGCAGCACTAGGGCAGAAGGGAAAGTGTCCCTGACTGAGCAATCAGCCCCCACAATGCACTTGGCTTTGTAGCTCTCCCATTCAACGTGCTGATCAAGCCTGACTCTAGTAGCTCAAGACATCTGATACTACATCCTCTGCCTTGTCGCGGTTACTGCCCTGCCCTCCCCTGCCCTGTTCTCCTACTTGATTGCAGCATTGAGCTCCTCGATCTGCTCTCGTAGCCGCTGTGCCTCGTCCTGCAGGGCAGCCCTCTCTTGCTGCAGTTTGCAGATATACTCCGCCGTCTTCTGCAGTGTAGTGGCCTTGCTGACCTGTGAAGCCAGGCAGGGGACTAAGTGATGGGGATATTCATAAGCCCTGTCCACTGTCATGTTGCTGGCAGGGTGAGTACCCACAGCCACCTGGGGTTAGTATGGCAGTGACACAGCTGTAGAAGCCAAGGGCCTGAGTGGGGCTGGTTGGCCAGTGCACCCTTTGTGTCCCTGCTGTACATGAAATCATGTGTCCCAGTACCAGGCTGTGGTCTTGCTCTACTGCAGAAAGCCCACAAGCCAGGCAGACTACAAGCCCCCAAACCAAACCTATAGCTTTCTCTTCCATGCCAGTCCTTGAAGAGCTGCATGTTTGCCAAGGCCATAGCCGTACAGCCTGAGGCCTGAGACACAATGCCATTTCAGAGGCCTTTGGCCGGAGCCCAGGAACTGCTGTCTCCTCTTCAGCCCACGCAACAAACAGCTAGGTTACAGACGCATGGTGTTTGGGGCCCAGCCCCAGCTCCATACCCCTTTGAATATCCACAGGGGCACCAGGTACAGCACTCCAGACCTGCCCAGCAAGGCCAGGGCCAAGTGACACTGGGGATCTCACCCCAGGGGAAGCTCTGGGGAACTGAGTCACAGCTTTCCATGGATGTTCGCTTCCCTCTGCATGGCAGCTGCTGCTAGAGAGCTGCCAGTACTTGCCCCAGTACCCGCTCTGGCTTTGCTCACTCACCTTGATGCTGGGCTGGGCACTTAGGGTGCTCACCAGGCTGTGCAGTGTATCAAAACCCAGCTTGATGTTGAAGCGTCTCTTCTGCTCAGCAGAGATGTGTGTGATACGGCGGCTCTCAGTCTGCAGGACAAGGTCAGGGTCATGCACCATGCAGAGAGGCTTGGAGACAGGTTCAGGACAGGCCCACCACCATCACAGTTGGGGAGGGGTGATAGGACAGGTACGGGAGTGGGAAGACAACAGGGCAGGAGTGTGATTCCTGTTTCCTATTGGGGCCAGCAACCTGGTGAACACCGTACCCATCCATACCTTGCTAGACTCTGGCCTACTCCGGCTGGGCATACTGTGATGTGGTAAGATCCCAGGGCTCAGTCCTGCAGTCAGTACTGGGGAGGCTCGCCCAGGCTTTGGCCAGTCACTGCCTGCAAAATGAAATGAGAAACTCTTGGAAGGCTCCTGGGAGCCAGGGGCTGAGGAGGCAGCAGCATGCGGGACTGGGACTGGGGCAGACTGGGAGGATTATTGCCCACATAGGGCCAGTTATTGCATGCAGGGCCTTTTTGCCCCTTTGCAATCAAGTAAGAATGAGTCAGCAAGCCCAGCTCTGTCACTGAAGCAGGACAGTCACTGATAATCCCAGGACTGCTGAGAAAGGCACCACCTTCTCAGAAAGCAATGCACGGAGCATGGTTGACCTTGGGGTCATGGGCATTCACTCTAGGCCAGGGAGAAATCTGTTCTCTAGAGCTCAGTTCATGCCAAGTATGTGCTTTGGCAGTGCTAGTCTCATCCAGATAATGGTCTAACTGATGCTGAACCTCACAAAAGGTCAGTGCCTCAGTAATGGCCAGCAGCAGTGAGCCCCACAGGCTGGACAGGACATCATAGGAATGGAGTCATCTTTTTCCTTCAAAGGCAATACAAGGGCTGGTAGGGGGGAGAGGGAGGGAACCCTATCAGCTGGATCTCAGGTGTGTGACACCAGCATCCAGCTCAACTCAGGATCTGAGGATCCTTTCTCTGTGGAAGATTTCCCATCTGAAAGGCTGTTCACTCTGATCATAGAAGAGGTACAAGAGACTCACCGCATGCCGTCGTGGGGGACAGTCGCTCGGACTTGGGGATGAGCAGGGAACCTGCCTGGGCACCAGCCAGTGTGACAGGGACAGACTGGGAGGGACTGGAGCCTGGAGAAAGACCTGGACTCAGCTGGACCATTCTGGACAGGAAGCTAGTGGGGCCTTCAGAAATGGCAGCTTGCTGCAAAGTGAAGCCAGGGAGAAAGAGCAATTTGAATGATCCATTTGGGGACCTGAGAAGAGTGCACTGCCCAAGAAGGGAGAGAGGGTATGGGGGGCTGGGGCCTTACACCAAGGCACAGGTGTTCATTTTTTTTTTTGTAAAAATATATTTCTCTATATAGGGTTATATATAGCTACTCTCTAACCTATTACATCCCCAAAAGGTTAAACTGATCCTGTTACAGAAAACTGCACCCATGCACCCATACAAAGGCCCGCTGGATACGCTCTCAAACGTGGGCTGTAGCCTAGCTCTAACAGACAGGTAGACCCAGGCCCTGTCCCTCCAGAAGCCTGCAGTGAAATTACACCAAGCCATAAAGGGCAAATGGAAGAGAAAGAGCCCCAACCTTCCCAGAAGGTATCAGCAACACTATACAAGTACAGTGGCTGGACATGGACCAGGCCAAGATCTCCTTCTCAGAGAGCTGGTCGCTATTGCTGAAGCACTCCCCAAGAAGGGCAGCCCATGAAGGACTTCTGCACGGCCAAGGGGACCTGTTTGCTGGCAATGGGCAGGACAGCAGGAACAGGAGGTTTCTTTTACCTGATCAAATGTTCCTCCTTTTAAAAACCATCATGAACTCAACATGCTTTGCTGATGCCAAGCCCTCCTCTGACAGATCCCGCCAGTCCAGGCCAGTGCCCCCACAAGCTCTGCCAATGCCCAGCCCTACCCTGACAGACCTTCTATTCCAGGCCAGTAGTCCCATATCTCCACCCTTTTCCCATGAACTCCACCATATGCCAGCCCCAAGTCCCTTCCTCTCAGCTGTGCTGACTGTGCACAACTGAGATACATGACCTACATCCCTGCACCTGCTGCAAGGTGACTTGGCCCTGAGCTCATACCGGTGATGTGGGGATGAGCCCAGAGCTGGAAGTGCATGGCGGGTCCAGGGCTGGCTCTTGTTTAGCTGCAAGAGAGAAAGGAGCAGGAGAGAAGGATGTGGCATGATGTGGCAGATCCAGGTTAATACTCAAATGACCTCCCCCTCAACAGCGCAAGCAGCAAGTACAGCCGCCAGCACAGGCTGCCTGCTGCTCCAGTGCTCCTGATAACCAGGCTGTTGGCTCAGGTCAGACTCTGACCTCACCCCCTGTGTGGAGGCTCCCCTGTATCCCACACAGAACAGCCCCCAATGGCCCCAACTCCAGTAAGATTCAATCATGTGACTTCAGCCCGTGAGTCTGCAGAGCTGGGTGATATGCCCCCCTGCCCACAGCTGTTCCCTGTGGGCTAGGGCTGGGTTGGAAACAGGGTTTAGTGCTGTTTCCTTGCAAACTAATAAGGGGCAAGTACTGAATTGTAACCCTCTGGACTGTTATTCGGAAAAGGTGAGGACACCTACTCATAGTACACTATAGGATGGGAACATTTGGAGGAGGGATATGAGGAACCTTTCCTGTCAGCCAAGGGTTAGGCAGTGCTAAGGGACTGCTGTGCCTGCCCTGCAGCTCCTGACCATGGCAGTTCTCTTGGACTATTGACTGGTTCTCCTATTTCTGAACCGTAGCTGGTCAGCAGCCACCCTGCCACCTCTGGGCCCCTTGCCTTCACCATCTGCTGAGCCAGAGACAAATGGGAACCCTTGCAGAAACAGGACATGGCAAAACAGCCCCTCAGCCCATACCTGCAGTGAGGAGCTGGGTCAGGCAGGGGTTGGGTGCTGTCAGGAGCGGTGGCACCGGGAGCGCTGTGGCTTTCTTTGTCTTGGTGTTCTCCGGCTTCCCCTTTGGCTGGCTGCCCCCACTTTGGGCCTGCCCCTTGTGGGGGGCAAACCTGGGGCCACTCAGCATCACAGGGGGAAGATGCGGGGCACTGGACAGAGTGGAGTATCCTGTGGGCAGGAGATCCATGGTGTAGCCTAAGCCTGGTCCATGCTGGGTGAAGCATGGCACGGAGAGAGATGAGGATGGGTGGGGGATGAGTGAGGAGCCACCAGTGGAGCCAGAGTAATGGAACTTGGACCTTGGTGTTGACGCAGGCGGGTACAGGGGGTCATGGCCCAGCAGAGGTGCATGGGGTGGGGATGCTGGGGTGGAGTAGGGAGGGCTGAAGGGCTCCATGCTGAGGCACTTGCTGGGGAACCCATACTGGAACAGGGGTTTAGGCTTGAGGTCAGTGCCCAGGCTGCTGTGACTCCCGCCGGAGGAATCCAGGGGCAGAGGTGCTGGATGGAAGTTAGAGCTGAGGAAGGAGCTGTGCAGGCCGAGCTGGGAGGTGCAGTTGCTGCTGGACTGCAAGGGACAGAGAGAGACAGATTACAGAGCGCTCACTCCCCAAGGATGAATCAAACTGGGACCACCACGGTAAGGGAGAAAGACAGTGAGACAGAGATGGAGCCCACTGTATGGCAGCAAGGTATCTCATAGCATTGCCATAGAAAGTTGCCATGAAACCCAAGCAGTTGTGGGCAGATGTAGTCCCCCAGTAGAACAACCACAGGGGCAGGGGAAGTTGAGCAGACATACCCTGGAGATTTCTAAAAAAACATCTTGAGGCGCTCTGTGCTGGGCTCATCTGACCCCATCAGTCTTTCCTGCCCAAGTGCAGGGGGGCTGGGCCTGATGATCTTGTGAGGTCCCTTCCAGCCCTTAACATCTAACATCTATGTGCTACCTCCCCTCCCTCCAAACGCTTGCTCACCTGGAGAAGGCCACTGGGTGAGATGGAGGCATCCACATGGCTAGCAGGCAGGACCCTGGGGGGCATCATCATGTTGGCATTGGTGGTAGCCAGAGCACTGCTGCTGCTGTACAGAGTTTCACCAATTGTTGTAAAGCAAGGCTGCTCCTGGTAGCCCAGCTGCATCTGCGAAAGCAGTGGGCGGTGGCTAGAGAAGAGATCTGCAGAGCAGGACAGAGATAGTAACACAGCTCCAGCAGCAGCCCTTGCCCAGGCCAGCGGGGACACTTGGGCAGGCACAGGCTTTGCCTTCAGAGCTCTGGCCAGGCCAGACTAATGGGCACCCAGCATGATAGTCTGCCAAGGTAGCGGCCAATCCCTGGGGCTTCATAAGTTGTCAGGGAAGCTTGTCACACACTTGGTTTGCTGTGCAGTGACCTTCATGGAGAAGACTCATGCATGTGGCCTCCTGCCATATGCACGAGTCTTTCTGAGCCCACCATGGTGCCCAGGCACCCTGGACCATTCCCTTATAGTCAGCCCATTGCCTTGGACAGGGGGCTGCCAGCCTGGTTCCTGTCACCCAGTCCAGGTATCCTTTTCAAACTGAGAAGCAGCCTGTTCTCTGAGAGGGACCAACCCATCCCATGGCAGAGGGTGGGAGATCCAGTGGCCTCTTTGTGCATGAAGGAGGCTGAAGATGGATGCAAGTTTGGGGCTAGGATGTGCTGGGGAGACAGTGACTTGCTCACTAACAGTTCTGGAGCTAGCTGGGACTAAGGGGCCTCTGGGTCTCATGCTTGGAGCTAAGCAGCAGGGACCTTCTCTGTCCATCTTGGGCTCTGGAGCGCAGGGCAGTGGAACGAGATGAGAGGCTCCCAGCTCTGTGCTGTGTGGCGGCAGCAGTTGTGAAATGCTGGAGTTTCTCACGCAAAAGGAAAAGGGCAACTCCCTGCAGCCTGTGGGCTGTGGGCCCAGCCACGCTGCACACAGGGAGAGCGAGAGGAAAATCCTCCCTGCTCTTGGAACAGCTACTGCCGAAGGCAGGCCATGACCCTCCTTTCCCCTTTCATCTGCTTTGGGGCGAGGTCAGACTGTGATTCATAGATTCATAGATTGTAGAGTCAGAAGGGACCATGAATGATCATTATGTCCGACCCCCTGCCCCAGGCAGGAAAGAGGACCGAGGTCAAACGACCCCAGCCAGGTGATTGTCTAGCCTCCTCTTGAAGGCCTCCAAGTTAGGTGATACCACCACCTCTCTTGGCAGCCCGTTCCAGATTCTGGCCACCCTTACTGTGAAAAATTTCTTCCTAATGTCTAACCCGAATTTACTCTCCACTAGTTTGTACCCATTATTCAAACTAGTGGAATAATGTGGCACCACCTATTCCCCCACTCCAGCCTGCATTGGCCCGGGAGCCCTATGGGTTGGAAAAGACTTTTCACCCAGCTCTGCAGCCCCACCAACTGGTATGGAAGGGCTGTCATGGGGTCAGTATGTACAGGGTGGGGTGTCACAAGCCAAATGAGCCTTGGAGGCCCTGGAGCATTATCTCCCCCAGCTCAGCTGTTCAGCTTCCCCGTGCTGGGTGGGCTGTTAACTCCTGCAGAGCATTCCCATTGCCCCCATTTCCTTGTAGCCCCCGTGAAGCCCCTAGCATGAGTGCAGTGAGGGCTCAGTTGATGCATCAGCCAGCCCCAACAGGTGCCTGGATAGGCCCTTATTTTCCTTTCAGGCTGCCAGTGCCCCCACAGTCGCCCCCAAGTTCTCCCTTGCGTGTGGCCTGTGGCTAACCACATCCTATGGTCTTCCCGAAGCCAAGCCCCGTGACCCTGCCATGACTCCACTCTCCCTTCCTGTCCCCTTTCCACAACCCTGCTTCTTCCGCAGGCACAGACAGGCCATGGCACAAAATGCTGGCCTGACAATTTTCGGCCAGCCACCTCCCTGGGGGAAGCGAGCTTCAACCCAGCCACTTCAGCCCTCCCTTCCGGCCAGTGTGTAGAGCTCCTTTGTGACTGACTGTATAGTAAACCTGTCTGAGAAGCCACCAAGCCTGGCTGATCTTGCCACAGTCACAGCCTTTTGGGAAGGGGCATGCAGCAGGTCTTTGCCCACAACTGCTGTGCCGCCTGCCCCTCTGAGAGGCTTCACTGAAGGAAGCGTACAGGACGGGGAGCTTGGAATGAGTTAACCTGGACGCACACACTCAGCTGAGGGTGTCACAAGCCTTCAGTGGTGAGTTGTGGTCTAGCGCCCCAAACTCTGACAGATTGCACAATGCCAATTTAAAACGATGCAACCTTAAGTACCTCCAGCAAATTGTTCTGTTCTACCTTAAGTACCACCAGCCAATTTTTGTCCTATAAGTGAAATGTAATAAATCTGTCAATGCGTACCACAGACAGGTTGTCTGCGTACCACGGGTGGTACCCATATCACAGATTGGAAACCGCTGGTGGTATTTCCTGGAAGGAAGGTGGTCTCAAACCATGTAGGAACCTATGAGTATAAGGACAGCGAGCTGCATACAAGGGGTCACTCATGGCTCAAGCACGCGTTGCTCTAGCAGTGGTAAGGAGTCTCAATCTGATTAGTCTCCCTGGAAAGGGGTTTGTCGTGCTGGGACAGTAATACAGCCCATGCCTCAGTGCTATAAGTGAAGTCACTGCCATCCCAGGAGCTGACTGAAAGCTGGCATGGCCCATAGCCAATGCTTCACCAACAAGAGGCTTCCTTCCCCCCTTCCCCATACACTAACAGCCACCACCATCTCCTGCATTCAGTCCATAGGAAACAAGTGCGTGTGCCCCAGAGCAGAGAGAGCGCAGGGAGCCTACAGGGGCTGTCTGCTAGTCCTCTGCTTTCCTTTCCACTGTTCAGTGAGGGCTGGTGAAAGCAATGGGCTCCTAGAGTGAACCCTTCACCAGGAGCCTGAACTCTGCTCATTCCAGCCCCATCATCCTGGGCACGTGCATGGCCACATGGACCTCCTCGCACCCCACAGGCCAAATCTGAGAGAAACCCTCCCCAGGGCACTGTGTTACCAGATGTGCAAGAATGATTGCACTAAGGGACTGAGGATCTGTCTGTCCTGGTTTCAGCCAGCTCCACACAGGAGCAAATCCTACCACTAGCTTGTCCTGCTCAGCCTCACTGATTGATCCTTGTATGTCCATGGGGAATCCCTCAGAGAAGTAAGTCCAGGTCTCTATGGGCCACACTAGCCAAAGAGCTCAGGAACTAGCACCTACCGCTGCAAAACAAATGAGTAAATGTTCTTGGAGGTTCAGTGGCTGATGTGAGGACCCAGCAGCTGAGCCCTGTTGAAAAGCAGCCTGTGGTGCTGAGAGGGCTATAAAAACAATCCCACTCTAGGGGTACCTGGTGTCACCGAGCAGAGGCAGCTCCCCTCACCCTGAAATCTCCTCACTTGCAGGGAATAGGGCCATCTGGGGCAGCAAGCTTGCATGATGCAAAAGAAAATTATTCCCTTATTACAATAACAGGTAACCCCTGGAGGCCCCACAGCTCCACACACCCCATGTTTAAAGCCATCTGATCCTAGCCTTAGGAGGCCTTCCTTTCGCCCTGCAGTGTGTGACATTAGCTCTAAAAATATTAATTCTTGCTCTGCCCTTGCTTGATAATATATTTTGAGTTCCAGGTCAAATTAGCCAAATCAGTTCCAAATCATGTTGATTAAGCAAACACCATGTATGGTGTGCTACAACCAGTGAGCATCCTCCATCCCAGACCTCTCACCCTGGGACTTCAGGTGTTCCCAAATCCATTGGCAGTCACCTTACATGAAGGCCCAAGCCTGGGGTCTTGGGGTTCAGATGCCCTCAGATACTACAAGCAAGGTAGGGCAGGAACAATCACCCAGTTGTCCCAGCAGCTGCCTCCTAGCCATCTCTGGTACACTCAGCCATGCTTCTCCACACTTTGGGATACATTCGGGCTGGCCTGTTTTGTTAATCAGTGCACTACATCTCAGTCATAAAAAGTGCTAAGCACATTCTTCACCCACAGAGCAAACCTCTCCACCTGCACTGCACTCTGTGAAGGGCCCAGGCTGTTGGCATCACAGGGCTCTGCATGTATTTATAGGCATTCCTATGGTGCTCAGCACTGCAGATTCGATTCCTCTTGTGGCCTCTCCCACTGCACTGTAGAGACTGGCAGTGAGCACTGCATAGTTGCTCCCTTGCATGTAGGCTGTAAGCTCTGGGATACCCTGCACCCTCCCTACCTCGACCAGTCCAATGACACCTGTCTGTCTGCACTGCACAGACCTCCTCCCTGGGTCCTGGCACAGGGTGCATGGCACCAGCTCCACAATGGTGACCCCAGCCAGCCCGAGCTGGGGACTGAGCTCAAAGTTCATGCTGGCAGTGCGCACCCAAGCTCTCAAGCGTTTTGTCCTTGTGGGAAGGGCTCTGGGCTCCTCAGGAGGATGCTGGGGCAGTAACATACTGCGGGGGTGCAGCTCCTCTATTGTCCACCTTGCTCCCAAATTGAAGACACTTCATTGTCACCTCTGGGCATTAGAAAGCCACTTCCCAAACCCTGGGGGATGGCAATGCTGTCCTTTGGGCAGTGACTATCTTAACCCAGCCCCTGGGGTGAAGAGCGGTGTCCTACCTGACGCAGGGTGCCAGCAGCACTCCGAAACCAGGCCCAGCTGCTCCCTTGCATCTGCCATCAGGACTTCTCCATCTGGCTCAGACTCCTCTCACACACACACACACAAAGGGCACAAAGTGGTTCCTTATTTGAGATTGGCTTCTGCTCTTTGACTGACAGGGGGAAGACAACATGACACAGCCCATGTCATCATGGACTCACGTGTCAGGTCTCTGTCTTGGGGTTTTCTGGCAGCAGAGAAGAACTGACTCAGCTAACATCAGTGATGGGGTCAACAAGACCCTTTGGGCCTCAGCACTCATGTCCAAGCCTGCTCACAGCCATTTCTCCAAACACCATGGCAGACAGTATGTTTCTGTCCTCCATCCTGGGAAGGCATCCTCCAGAGCATCCAGAAACCAACGAGCACTATCTTTTCAGTGGAGCCTAGCTCTTGGTCATCTAAGCCAAGCAGACAGACTCTCAAGTGCATTCATATCCAGCAGATGCTGTGGAGAATGGAACCGCTCCAGCCCTCCTGGAAACTATTTTGTTGCACGTACATGGGGCTCAGTTGCTTTCAGAGACTCTGCTCCTACTTCACACAATCTTTGGGGCAAGGCTCAGTATAATAATCAACCTACTTGCATGCACTGAGCAATTTCCTACAATACCACTATATACTCCTCAAGTCCTCCCAGACCCTGGAGCCCTGGTCAAGTAAGAGCTGTCTCTCCAGCCCCCAAAAAACTCAGTTATACTTCTTGACAGAAGAATATTTTTCTCTGTGGCTGTAGTCAGCAGAAATACTTCAGCTTTTGACAGCCTCCGTACAAAAGAGGCAGCAGCACAAGCCCAGGGAGAGACACAAGCAACTGAGATGAACTGCTCCTTCAGGTCCAGACTTGCTGACTGGTCACCTCTTCCATCCAGCACAACCTATTCCCACTGGGAGGCATTTCCAGAGTGTGGACTATTGTAATAGAAGAGCATCCCATGGATCCCTCACTTCCAGCCTTCCCCACTGGGGCAGTCTCATAGTACTGCTGCAGAAACCACATCAATTACACACATGGAAGAGGGAAGGGAGGTTTTGCTCCACTTAAGGCAATTTAGTGGCTAGAAATAAGAGCTGTCATGTTCCAGCAGGCCATGATGTGCACTGTGTGGCATGCAGCTGAGCAATGGCTGTGGCAGGAAGAACCAGCTGAGGGGTCACGCTTGTGGGACAGGGGGTGATTCTTTCACAGAAAACATTGAGTTTTTGCAAAAGGTTTGGGCTGAAAACCAGCATATTTTGGTTCAAGCTGGCACTAAGGTGTCTCATGGGGATGGTGGTTTGGGATCCTATGGCTCTATTGGCAGGCCCACAGCTGTGCTGTGCCCATCATTTTCCTGTCAGGGTAAGGACAGGTTGGTGGCAAGAGCCATGGCTTTCTGTTCTTTGAGAGATGCATTCCAGGCAAAGGGACAACAGAGTCATGAAGCCTCAGGACTGCCACTCCCAGGAAGGACTGGAGCACCATTTTGAACATCATCTTAGTATTTGTTGTGCAGAAGAGACAGTTTCAGGGAAAATCCTATTTCCTCCAAAACCCACTAAAAATAGTCTCAGCAGGAAATTGTTGAGCAGCCCTAGCTCCCAGCTGATCTGACCATGGCTGCCCCCATCAGGCATCTCAATAGGAAACAATGCTGAAGTACAGGCCTAGCTTTTAACTATCCTGGCATCCCTTGCTCGGGGGCACTGTAAAGAGTGAATTTGGGGGAGTTTTCTTTGATGAGGTCCTCATGAGCCTCCCTCCGGTATCTCCAGCCAGTGGCAGTGCTGTTGGGCATGGTGGAAGAAGGCAGACACGTCAGGGCTTCCTTAGTGCTCTTATCACCTTGCAGTCCACCTCGTCCAGAGAGTGCCCCGAACTGCACCTGCAAACGAGGGCAAATCTGCTGCCCCCACCTCAGTCTTCTGCCAGCATCTGGTCTTGCATCATCCGGATGATGACAGATCACTTGTTTCCTCTGAAGGAGGAAAATAGGAAGTGGATACTGGCAGCCAAGATCCAAGAGGCCCAGTCCAACCAGCTCCTACAGCAGCCTTCACCAGCCATGGTCAGCTCTAAGCTCACACGGAGCACAGGGAGCCTCCTGCAGGCACTTGTTCTGGAGGTGTGCCCACCACTCAGCTAGGAGGGGACTCCCAGCTGGCCGAGCTCAGTGTGGGGATGCCTCATGTTGCTTGGCCCAGGACACAGCAGGCTACAGGGCAGTATAGATGGAACCAGGCTGAGTTATTCCTGCATTTGCCCTTTTTCCTCCCTCCCTTCCCTCAGCCCTTTCACTCAGTGTTTCCCAGGACATGTCTACACCAATGTGACTAGTCTGAACCTAGATAGCTCAGGGATCAGCTGGAGTCTGGCCTCAGCAGCTCCGAGCATGCGTATCTTTGCTCTACGCTGCAGCCACTACTGCCATTACAGCCCAGACATACCCGCCTTGTCCCTGCCCCTCAGTATGGTCAGTGCCATCCAAGTGCAGACCCTTCCCTCCTGGCCCATTGCTAGTTTTGGTGTCTCCTTCATCCCAGTTCTTTCTCTCTTTTCCCTCTCACCTTTTTCAGCTCCCCCTTTCACCAGGCTCTCACACTGAGGCTCGCCTCATTGCCCCCAGCACTGCAGGTTCTCTCCTTCACCTGACCCACAGCCAGGCCACACTCCTTGTGAAGAGAGGAGGCCTAAGGCACATATTTACATGCCCCCTGGATGGGGCAGCTGATGCTTCCTACCCTTCTTTGCCCCTCTGCTTTCTGGCTGGACTCATAGAAAGGCTGCTTCTACTCCAGAGCATGTAGCATGAGCACTGCGGGCCAGGGGCCAGCACTCATTATTGCTCTATAGACCAGCCTGGTCAAGCCTTGTATCCTCCCTTCTCCCCCCAAAACAGGCTGGGGGTGAGCTGCTTTAGGGACCCAGAGATTTATGGCACTGAGTGGATTCATCCCTTCTCTCTGTCTCTCTCAGCAGAAACAGCCCAGTGAGCTGGAAGCTCTGTTGAAGGGTGTGTTAAATTGGCAGCACTGGGCAGGAAGGCATTGCCCAGGATGGGGAGGAACAGTGTCTGGGCCTGGGAATCCAACTTAAAGCTACTAGGTGGTGCCAAACAGCTCTCCCCATCCATCTATCCAGGACCAGCTCCCACAGGGGCCTTGGGAGCTGTCATCATCATTGCAGCTCTGCTTCCCTTCCTATCAGACTTATTGGAGAAGCCATTACAGAGCTCCCTATCTTCTTGGGCCCTGAGCCATTCGTGGGTAATCACTGAGATCTGTGTTCCCTAAGGAACCCTCATTCCCCAAGATCAGGTCCTTCTGGGGTCTCTTCCTCCCTGGCCAAAGAGGCAGACACAGGGGCTGCTCTAAAGGCCAAGGAGCATAGGGGCTGCATACCCTGGAGTACTCTACGGGCCATAGAGGTGAAGGTGACTTTCCCCCAGCCGCCTCCTGCCCCCATCCCACTTGCTGAGTCCACCAGTACAGTGGAAAGCTGCTCCCTTCCCCTAGAGATTTCCTCTTTCTTGTGGGGAGAGTTTTCCTTCCTCTGTCTGCAGCCAAACCCTCTTGTGGTTTCACATTCCTGTAAATAAGGCTACATTTGGAGAAGGTTGGTTTTCACAAGCCCTGCCTTGAGCACCCCCTCCACTCCAACAACTCATCTTCCAGAGGCCTGCCCCAGAGACCCTCCACCGCCCTCTCCAGAAGCTTTCCTCCTCTGGGCCTGCTCTGGGCCCTATCCCTTCCCCGCATACCTGGGCTGCTGCCTTTGCTCCTGTTGGACCCTCCTCCCAGATTAGCATCTGTACATTTCGGCTGTATACCAGCTCTTCCTCCTTCAGTTCATTACTGTTACAAGCCAGGGGCCCCTGCAGCACCCACAAGCTCTGCGCAGCACCATACAGCCCTTCGTGTCAGCCAACTCTGCTTCAGGCCACAGGGAAGGACTCAATCCCAGCCCACTTGGAGTTGTGTTGGGAGCTGTGCCCATGGGACTGCTTTCCCCATCCATGCTCCCCACATCCAGGTTACACACCAGCATTATCAGTTCCAGTGGCTGCAGCCAGGCCTGGTTCCTACCTGAGATTTCCATGAAATCGTCCAGGTTGGGCTGCAGTGGGGTCAAGCCAGGCTGGATCATGTCAGCATTGCCGGTGTAGGCTGCAAAAGGGCAGAGCCAAACCATCACATTTTGCGTTCCCCTGGCCCTGTTCCAGTTCCCGGGGCTCCCCCTTCAACTCCATCTGCTTCTAGTGTCCCTGGCTGGCTGCTGCAAGCTCCTTAGTCTTGCCAGATCCCTGTGCCCCACACCTGTTATCTGGCTCTCACAGAAGAATGCTGGCATGAGGCCTCTGATGAGGCCTTGTGCCATTAGACAACGAAAAAGGAGCATCCTAGGCCCTTTCTGGAGAGACCTGTCTGTTCTGTTGCCAGCACTGGGTAGACTCCACTCCCATGCCCAGGATCATTTAGGTATAATCCCACCTGTCCCTTTACCCCTACACACTGGAGCTCTCAGAGGCCTGAGGCTTCCATCTGCTCCATAAGGAACGCTGGCACTTCTCCACCCTGGGGGACTGATGCCCACTCCCTGCTGGTTGAGGACATGGAAGGGCACAGGAGGGGTCAATAGATGCCCTGTCTCCTGGCAGGTGAGGAAGTGGCAGGACCTCCCAGGTAAGGAGGGGTCCAGGAATGGAGAGTGAAGAGCAGATCTGAAGGAGGGTACATTAATAAATATTAATAACCAGAACTTCTCATCCACAAACCAGAAAGTGATTTGGGCCAGCATCAGCTCTGAGCAGAAGCAGCCAAGAAGGGACAAAGGACACAGAAGGGCACAAGCTGATTGAATGCTAGGCTCAGGCAACTGGTCCTCACTGACTCTGGGGGGGAGCTAAAAAGGGGCTAAGAGTCTAACAGCAATTATAACATGGGCCTAGGCTGGCACCCCTGGGCCCCTCAGCCCTCAGTGAGTATCACTGAGGGAACAGTGGTCTGAAGCAAAGTACCATCCTCTGGGAGCATCTGGTGGGAGCTGGGGGTCTGCGTCATGGTGAAGAGCGTGTCTGAGATGTCCGAGAGAAAGCTGTCCAAGTCAAAGTGCTGCCGCCCTTCAGCCTCCTCCTCTTCATCCCCCAGCAGCATGGGTACCACATTGGAGAATAGCTGGTTGCACCATTTCTCTGTTGGCTTCCAGGCACCCTCATCCTGCACAAGAGACAGTTGGTCAAAGGGCACCTGGATACCTCTCCCCAGATACTCCTCATGCTTCCTGGTGCCCTTATTGTGCTGGGAGGCTGGTGCTGCTGATTTTAAGATAAGGTGTGAATGTGTTTTCCCTGTACTTTCTGGCAAGCAGGATGTGCCAGGAAACACAATACACCAGTGGTCACCAAGTGGTGGATCTGATCCATTGGTAGATCTCGGTGCCTCTTGGTGTTGATCTGAGGCTGGGATGGGGGGCTGAGTGCCTGCATGCATGCACATGCACATCCCAGCCCAGCAGGTCAGTCCATAAAGAAGAGAAGGGGTGGGGGCTAGATCAAGACCCCAGCAGTGCGGGACAGTGCCACAGTGGCAGAAGCAGGGGTAAACTGAATAGGGCCCTGGCCAGGTGGGACTTACCTGCTGGGGAGGCATACCTCCAAATAATTTTTTCTCCCTCTGCCTTGATCTGCCCCCCCATCCTTTTCCTCCCCACAGACTTACCTGCAGGGCACAGGGGCAGGGGGTAGTGTGGTGCACGGTAGGTCTTGGGTTGCTTTTAATTATTTTATACATATATATTAGGGCTGTGCAAACCGGCACCGTTCCATTTCAGCTTGAGTTTTGACATTTCTATGGAAGAGCATTTCATTTCAAATTTAGTTTCGATTCGAAACTGTTGTTCTGGTTCGTTTTGTCGAAACAGTCTCTCTGTTTTGACGCTGTCTTGACGTTTTGCCCGTAGGCTATAATGGGGGAGCTCAGAACAGCCTATAACTTTATCATTTCTGGCCTGACTTGGATGAAACTTGCAGCAATGGTAGCCCCTTCTGAGGGCATGAAGCCTGCCAAGTTTCAAGGAGATAGGTTTAGGGGTTTGGGGGAAACTGTACCTCAAGCTGTGGACAAGTAAAACCCTTGACATTGGTGTGTTAAGGTGCAGCAGAGTGGAAGCTGCAGGGATGGTAGCCGTTGCTGAGGCCATGAAGCCTGTCAGCTGTCAAGGAGATAGGTGCCGGGGGATCTGCGTTCTGGGGCCCTGCACCTCTAGCTGCTGACAGGCAAAACTCGTTACATGGGAGGGGGTGAGTGACACTGTGTGTGTGTGTTAAGGTGTACCCTCACTCAACTGATGCCAAGGCAGAAAGCAGGGCAGTTCAAACAATGCTGCCTTTTATGCAGCTTTTCCATCCCTCCCCCAGAGCACTGGGATTGGAAGAGGCCTCAGGGAAGGATGACAGTCGCTGGCCAGCTACACAGTCAATAATGAGAGTACTCCTTCCTCACCTTCCCCCTCCCTCTCCTTCCTCTAGTTTCTGTTTTCCTGCAGGCAAGCCCAGCTTGAGCTTCGAAACTGAAAACGTCTGGAAAATTTCAAACGTTTCAACCTGCCTTGTTTCGTTTCAAGGCTGTTTCAAAGCTCTCTCTTTTGTTTTGATTTTGCTGTTTTGAGCTTGAAACAAGTCGAAATGAAACTGCGGACGAAATTTTGCACGGCCCTAATATACATATACACACACGCGCACACACACACGTATATGTGTATATATGTGTGTTTGTGTGTATACACACATCTTCTATCACAAATTTTCCATTGTGCCCTTAAACTGCATTAAGAAACTTGCACACCTGTTACAATAAATGCATCCACACCCCTGCGCCCCCATGCACCCACCCACTTCCCTTCCCTAATCCGGCTGCAGTCCCTTAGTCCAAGCCCCAATTTAGGGCTTACGTTCTCAGTTCATTCCCTGTCCTTGTTACTGTCGATGTTGCTGTTGCTTTTAAATGCCAAAGGTGATCTCCTACTTTAAAAGGTTGGAGACCACTGCAGTATAGGGTAGGGGAAGAGAGGCTGGACCTTCCATAAGCAAATCCCTCTGAGGACTTTCAGATGCCATTTTTCCACAGACCGAATGGAAAGCAAGCAGGGAGACCCAGTGCCTAGTCTGCCCCTGTCCCCAGATCCCCCATGGATCTGTCTAGACTTCAAACCATTCCTAGAGGCAATCGCAGGAAGCTGGAGAAATGCCTCCCCTACCAACACCAATGTGCTGTGTATAGGGCTTAGCCAATCAAGTGGTTTGAACATCCTGAACTTTAACCCTTTGTAACCCTGACATCGCTCCTCCAGAAAGGAAGGATCCAGCATCACCAATTAAAAGTTCAAAAGTCAAGAGCTAGATGCCCCAAAATCATGAGGCTGGTTGAACAACCATGAGATGATTCTAAATGTAATGGTTGGTAGGGACTGTTTGCCCCTTGGGGAATCGCATTTCCCAGCACTTCTCTGCAACCAGAAGGCTACAAACTATTAAAAAAAATTAAACAAAGCTGAGCCTTGTACAATCCCTTGCTTCTGGGAGGGGGAGTTTTAAGAAGCCACCAGCTATTTCACGAATGATCAGTGATCAGATCATGGGAGTTGGTAACGCAGCAGATCTACAGCAAAAACCCACTTCTCCCACTGCACCCCACCCATCACTTCATATTCCTCCCTCCTGCACAGGCCAATGCCACGGGACACTCACCTGCTTAGGACTGAAGAGCTCACCTTCCCGGCTGGACTTTCGGAGCTGGAAGGAAACACTTCTATCAGGCCCTCCTCAGGGCTGGTGTGAATGGTACATGAATCATGCAGGGAGCACCCAGCTGGCCAGTGCATCCTAAGCAGTCCGCAGTGTGGGAATGCACCAGGGCAAGAGAGTCTTTGGACAGAGCTAAATTCAGGCTCAGGTCTGCTGAGAGCCATCATGCAGCTAGATGGGGACTGAGCCCTCACCCTCATGATAAGCCCTTTGGTCACCCTCATCTCAGTGGTTAACCCCAGGCATTACCAATCATACTGTGATCCCAAGCCCCTCACACTGTGGAGTTGCACCATGGTGTAATTCTTTATTTGTTCTTATCCTATAAGAGGGATTGATCCTTTCCCCTTGGATGCTAATGGCGAACTCCCAGGGGCTCCAATGGGAACACAACTGGTATGCCTAGGGGATGAATGGGGGCCATCACAGATCACTGCCACACCGTGCCCTCCTTTGGTAGCAGTTCTGGCTGCACTAGACCCAGCACTGCAGCCTGGAAGCAGAAGGGAACAAGGCTTGTCCCCCAGCTCCTGCCAGCCATACCACATCCAAGTGAGAGGGTCAGACAGATGGGCACAGTAACCTAACATGAGCACTGGGTGGCACCAGGGCTTCACACAGCACAAGGCAGTTTCTGGGGGAGCCATGGGGTGGTGGATTTTCTTCCCAGCATCATCCACCCATGGGGTGAGTTGTTGAAGCACAGCTGCAGGCCCCACCACAGCCCTGGTGACTATGTTGCAGGCAGACTGGAGGAGGCTGGATAAAGCTGACTCTGTAGGCCAAGCAGGCTCTGGAAAACTGTGGCCTCCAGGGACTTTCCCTCTGCATCTGCAGCAATGGGGCTTCTGCCATCTGCTCTGCTCAGTGTCAGTTATGTGCTGTCCCAGCTCCCCAGCAGCCTTCACCATGGCAAAGGGCTTGAGGTGACCAAGAGTGCTGTCTCAGGGATCAGCTCTGGCTCCAGACACTTCTGGCACATCCTATACAGGCTGTGCCCCAACGTGCAAGGGCCCATCACTGCCTCTACAATCCAAGCAGAGCAAGGGACACAGCAAAGAAGGAAGCAGCTGACCCGTTTCTTGTAGTAAATCCTCCACTTGTGATACTCCTTCATCACCACCTCAATCCGGCGCTTCCAGTAATTCCCTTCCAGCACAACAGCCTAGTGGGACACAACCGACACACACATCATAACACACTCCTGCCTAGCCAGCACAGCAGAGGCTGAGAGCTCCCTCCGGGTCATCCTTTCCTACAGCACCTACTGCTGGGAGAGGCAGGGGCTGGAGTAGCTGGGAGCTCCCCTGCACCCAGGGCTCCTGCTCTGCCCACTGCAATGCTCTCAGCTGGGAGAAGCTTGATCCAGACATCCCTGCCTGTCCTGTGCCTGGAGCACAGTGTGGCTCCACCTGTTGCTCACGATCTAGGGCTGGCTGTCCTGGATCAGAACAGAGACCATTTTCATGCAAGAAATGTAATGGAAACTGGAACGTGGGTGTAGTGGAGGAGCTCTCATCCCATCGACACACGCTGCCCCAGGAGCTGCGAGCTCTCAGCCCACAAGCCATTGGCTGCTCCAGGTATAGGCCCCTCTCCAGGTGGCTAGGAAGAGCCACCAAGCACATACCTCTGGTTTTCGGTGCTCATCAGCCTCAGAGCCCTCCAGGGGAGTCACAAACCCGCACACAGGGTTCTTCCTCCGCTCCACATCTACCACACCAAAGAGCAGAGCCACAGTTTATGTGCCACAGCAATGCCCTCCTTCCCCCACTCCAACCTGGGAGAGGACCCCTCCACAGCACCCAAACAGTCACCCCTCAGGAGTCCCCTCTTGTGGGATGAGAATTTGTCCATCAGCTCTTCAAGAGAGAACCTTTTCGTGCCCCCATGAATCCCACCCCTCAATCTCCCTGCAGAAGAGAGACACCTTTGGAGAGGATTCAGTGCCCTCCAAGGGCCCAAACCCTTGTACTCACACTGAATATACCAGGCTCTCCAGATGGCATTATTGAGGCGGATTTTATCTCGGCAAAGCAACCTCAGACCCTTGAAATTCTTCCACTTTGGAGATACCAGCTTGCCACTGAAATAACAAACACAGGACAAGCGGATGGGACAGGACCTGGGAGAAAGCACTTCCTGGCAGGAACTTCCAGCCAAAGATCTTACAGTGCTTTACCATCAGCAACAGAGACACTTTGTGCCCCCACCTCCCCACACCCATACCCGCTATGAGCTAGGTAAGGGGTATACAGAAATCATATCCCATCCTGAATTGCAGCTACTTCTGGGGTGGAGCACAGCAACCAACAAACAGCCTCTAGCTATATTAAGGCTGTTTGTGAAAGGAAGACACGATGTGCAGCCACTTGGTGAAGGCTACACACTAAGGGGCATGGGCTTTTGGGAGCTGGCTCAGAGCTACCAACGCCTGTGCTGCTCTTTGCATGACACTGTGAAAATCATCTGAAGATGAGTCTATTAAATGAGTCCATTACGAGTCCAAAAGAGTCTATTAAATATTTTGCCCTGTTGTATAAGCTTCATATGTGACCTCAGACTTCAGGTGCAGTCTGCATGCCTTAGGCATCAGCGGGGTATAGGACATGGCCAATGGATGGGCAGTAGACAGGAGTTGTCTGAGAGAGGAAATAGGGCAGGCAGGCTAGGTCAGAAATGGAGGGCATTGGGGTTGTCAAAGGGGGTTTGCTTCAGCTCCAAGAGAGAAGTAGGTATATGCCAGAGCGCCCCCACCCCTGGGTCCAGACCTCAAGCGCTACCTCCCTTCCACCCCCCCTACTATCAAGTCCAGTGCTGCATCCTCCCTCTCTGTATCCAGGCTCCCAGAAGCACCCATGTTTGTTTTACAGCTTGTTGTGGTGGCAACGGTGCCCCTAATGGAGCTTGCAGTACGGGCAGCCTCATTACACTAATTCATGCACACAGGCTCCAAACACATCCCCTTCCAGCTGAAAGAGCAGGTAAACACCAGCTGGGAGGACATGGCGCGCTCAGCAGACTTAGAAATTACAGGCTGGGGATTTGGACCAGCAAACCCTGTGAGCAAGTTCTGGAGCTGGGGAACAGCTCCAGAGTATGATCCAGTTGGGGCCAGCACCCATGAAACACATCAGCCTTTGCAGTGACAGCCCCATACCTCCCAGTGGCCTCTTGCTCCCTCCTGAAGGGCTTTGGAGACCAAGACTGCTGCTCTGCCATTTGACTTCCAGGCTTCCAGGAAAGGCTGAGTGTGGGCAACAGAGTCAGCCAGTACTACTGTCACTCTGCTATGCCAACCTTTCCTAGGGAGCCTATAGTCTGCTGGAGTATGCACCTGGCCTGCTCTGGAATCACTCTACACATCACTGTCATCTGAATTAACCTTCAAGGGAAAGCAAGGCCTGAGAGAGAGCCGGTAGGGGCCAAATGTGCAGCATCTGCTATCCCTGCAGAAGATGGAAATGAACCCGAGTTTGAGGACTGCAGCAAGAGAGTGGGCACAGAGCAGAAGGTGGGAAAGGGCTTTTTCCACTGTATTGGTGAGATTGTCTCCATCCTTTGACAAAAGAGTGAATTCATCTTTGCGTTTAGAGTTTTACTTGGCTGCAGTTTCCTGTAGAACAGGTGTGGCAATTATTTCAGCTGGAGGGCCTCTTAGTGGCTTTTGGGGACCTGTCAAGGACCACATCCATCTGTCTTCTCTTCTCTTCTTGGCTTGGCTCATCTCATCTCTTCTCTGTCTCTCCATTCCCCGCCTTCCCTCCAGAACCCAGCTGGAGTTGTAGCTCACCAGGAGCCCTGATGCTCAGCTGTGGTCCCAGACAGGGACTGCCATCGTGCAGCCAGCAAGTTCTGGAGCCCCGACATGGAGCCTGCCAGTGGTGCCCACAGCTGCTGCTGCCATCCACCCAGCACAGCAGCAGCTCCTGCCTAGGTCAACAGCTGATACCGCCAGCAGGTTCTGGGTCATGACTCCAGGCGGGAGTTTACACCATGCCGGGAAAGTGGCAGCATCAGCTGTGGATACCACTGGTAAGTTCTGCGTTGGGGCTCCCAAACCTGCCAGTGGCATCCACAACTGATACCACCTCCCTCCTGGCACAGTGAAAGCTCTGCCCAGGGTCACAGCTGATGCCACCGCATCAAGGGCTGATGCTGCCGGGTGGAAGCTGTCCTACCTGTTCAGCACCACACAGAGGTCAGAGCTGCCAGTCACCCGTGGGCCAGATCCAATGAGTTGGCACTTGGCAGTTGTCCACCCATGGCCCATATCAAGGCTGTTGATGGCCCAGATCCAGCCCACAGACCATATTTGGCCCACCCCAGCTGTAGAACCATCCCAGTGATGTTTTGCAAAGGGATCTTGCTCTCTGATGTAGGCTTTATGGCTGTGGTCCCTGTGCCATCTCCTATTTAGAATTTCCCTCTGAGGATCCTAAGTGGAGGGATCTGCTGGGAGCACATGGTGCAAGGGATCTGAATTGATTTCCTTTTTATTCTTGTTTGTGATTCATGGTGCTGGGCACAACCACAGAAAAAGCCTCTTGGAAGCAGGGGAGGGAATGTGTTTGATGATGCAGCTGAAATTTTACACCCATTCATATAGCATACTGGTTGAGTTCCTCAAAGAATCCTCCCCTGTATGGGACGCAGACGTGGAAAGAAGACACATGTGATTGGAACGAACCTCTC
This sequence comes from Caiman crocodilus, assembly GCA_030014935.1. NCBI lineage: Eukaryota > Metazoa > Chordata > Crocodylia > Alligatoridae > Caiman > Caiman crocodilus. Next base: position 6,404,703 of record JAGPOW010001998.1, on the reverse strand, counting down.
TGGGTCACTGGGTCCAGTCCTATCACAGCCACCTATGCTATAGAATCCCTTTACATGCTAAGTAAGGGCTGGATCCTCTCCCTGTATTGGTAGTAGAAGGCCATATCAAACAATGCCAACCTCCTTGTTATTGCTAGCATCGTCCCAGTTTTTTACAGTGATGCAGCATCCTTGGATGATGCTATCCTGGTGTATCTCAAAGTAACTGTCACAGGTACAGGCAGTGCCACCAGACACAAAAAGATGGCAGGTTGCTCCTGCCACTCACTCCTTTATTTGCTCAGGCCTTCCACTTACAGATATTTCTAACACAGAACCCACCAGACTTTGTATTAACATTTCCTGAAATCTGTTTCCTATGACTAGGAACCTACCAAAATTGTGGCATAAATGCACTGCATGGTAGCTCCTTTAATTTTGCAGTTTCTCTCATGTACCCTTACCCTGACTGGTGGAAGTGCCCCACTGCTCACTATTCGCCGCTCACTCCGGATCAGTGGGGAGGCAAAAACCACAGTTTTAAATATGGTGTGGTTTTTGCCTCCTGCCACTGACTGGCTCAGCGGCCCTACTGCTTGTTGCTGACTGGCCAGGAGGCAAAAACTGCCCCTTATTTAAAACTATGGTTTTCTCCTCCTCATTGATCAGGAGCAAATAGCGAGGCCCCTATGCCAATCAGCTATGAGAGCAAGGAAGCACACCCAGGAAACTCCAAGATTAAAGGAGCCGCTGCACAGCCCACTTGCACCACGATTTTAGTAGGGCCCTACCTATGACCTGGTATCAAGGAGCCATATTTCAAATAACTCAGCAGCACCCAGACTACCTCCAGCATGCCAATTCCTGTGGAACACCTTTGGACATAGTATCCTAGATCAAGTCCATGATCAGCTCCACGTAATGGGCTCAGTGCTATTGGCTCTGTTATAGGGCACTACCAGATTATTTCCCCAGGGAGACTCCAGGAGTTCAACTGGATTTTTAAAGCAAGCTGAGAAAGAGCTCCCAGGAGTGTACTTTCTCTTGAAGGCTGGTTACGGTGATGCTCTTTAGCCTTCCCTGGTTTTATAAGAGTGTAGTTCCCTGTGATGCCATCACACCACCTCATCCTGGTTCACCCACATAGATCTGTGAGGTGTCTGCTAGCAAGTCCATTAGAAGTTCATTCAGTCATAGGGAAGACAGCTGCTACAAGGATAATAATCCTCCTCATGAGATGCATCTGTCATTGAACCCCAGGCACAGCCTTCTGTGGCCAGAGGAAAGCAAAGTGCAAACTCAACAGGACCCTCTTCAAAGGGAGTCCTGGACCGATCCATGGAAGCAAGGTTGCTCTACAAAAGCCTACCAGATGGACAAGACTGCCAGCTTTTCACATACATTTGGGACCCCTGCTCAACACAGCAGAAAAGAAGGGGATGTTGCCTCTATTCTCTGCTGCACTCACTGTAACAGGGAGCCAAGGGCTTCTGATACTTTAAGGGAGAGTAGAAAGAGCAGCAGAAAGAGCCCCAGGTAGCTGAACAGGAGTTAGGTGCAGGAGAGAAGGCACAGTAAGCTGCCCATTAAGGTGAAGGGACATATGTGCAGCTGGTCAAAAGGACACCTGGCTGGAGGGGAGGAGCCCAGGGGATATAAACCCAGGTTCCTGGGGCAGAAGGACAGTGCAGCCTGGAAGCCTGCAGGAGAGAAGCTGCCCGCTGAAACTGGTGGGGGTAGGAAACTGCAGGCCGTGGTGTATACTTCCAGGGCAGAAGTGAGAGCAGACTTGCCCTGAGCCAAGGATGCCGGGAGGGCTGAGACTAGGTGCATGGCTGGGCTGAGAGGCCCCGATATCAAATGCCCAGAGAGGGCTGAGGCCGAGACAGCTGGGCCCAAATCAGTGGGCCAGGGCCAGGGCTGGAAGCCTACAGCCTACAGTATGGTCATGGATGTAAGGATGAAAGGAGGCCATGCAGTGGTGACGCATAGCGGGCGCATGTGCACCCCCTGAGAGCACTGGTGCATGCCCTGACAAGCTGCACTCCCTGTTTAGGTGCTGGGCGGTGGGGGGGCAGGCACGAGCGCTGGTGCCCTCACTCCGAGCACTGGTTGGGGAGTGGGAGCACCGCAGTCGCTTCCTGACCAATATGATTGGCCGTAGGGGATCCCCCCCAAGTTGGTAAAATTGGCCATGGGGGACTCCCTGATTGCTGACTGGTTTTGGGGGGGGGGGCACATGCCCCCCCTGACTAAAGTGGCACCAGTCCCCTTGAGGTCATGACTAAAAGGCCTAAGGCCACTTGGGCCGTAGGTGGTAGCCACTGTCTCACAGTGCCACCAAGCCAGGGTGCAAGAGACACCTGTGAGGAACTACATAGATTTGACTAGTGGGCAGAGAGCCTAGGTACCATGAGAAATAAATCAGGCTAGCTAAAGCACCGGAGGGGGAACCTGAAAGAACAGCATTACATTCATGGTGCAGTCCCATCTCCTGCTCAGGTGGTTTGACTGCCAAATGCCCCAGCAGAGCTCTTATCTGGGGGTCATCAAGACGATGGGGAGGCTCAAGTGGTGATAGTCCTCACAGAGTTAAGGATTCAGGCTCACAGAGGATTTTGGTTCTACTATCTCTGGGGATTTTGAACTTTCCCCACGGTACAAAGCAAACACTTGGCCGGTGCCAACGGTGAGCCAATGGAGTTGTAGGAGGTTCTGGGCCCCTAGCCAAGGCTTGCCAGCCAAGTTTACCCAGCTTTGCTCTGCATCAGTGCTGCTCTGTGTTGAACTTCAACCCTTGAAAGACAGCGCTGTGCACTCTTCAGCAATAGGTTCTTAAAGAAGAAGTCCCCCCCTTACACACACACACCCCCTGTAGCTGGTAGTAACACTCCCACAGTACAGGACATGGAGACAACTTCAGAAGCATGGATCAAAGCGGGGTGGGAAATAAATTTAGACCTCTGCGGCAATTACGTTGTTTCCTCCTGTTAATTATTACTTAACAACTTTTAAAGTTCAGCAGGCTGATCTTTGCTCCTGAAATCTACTCAGAATCTGCCCTAACCTCTAGCAGAGACAAATCCTGGAGAAGAGTGGAGCAAATCTTAAGGCTGAGTGGAGAAACAGGACTTCCAAAAGCAGACAAGCGGATGAACCTGCTACCTGAATCTCAAAGCAAAAGCCCCAGCCCCTGATCACTTGCAACCTGCTTCATCTTCATGGCCAAAGAGGCAAGCAGGGGGACTGTTCCAAGCCTTGGATGAAAAGTGGCTGAAATTCTCTTCAAGGAAAAAAAATCATAAAATGAGTTTCCTAGACTGACAATGCCCATGGCTCAGTGACAGGCAAGGTATTACCCTGCTTTGACACTCTGGATGTATTAGGAAACCTGTTTTGGTAGCTGTAAAGTGCCAGGCCTGACAGTGCCAGGCACAAGTTACTCTATTTAATACAAGATAACAAAAAGGAATGAGCCTTTGGAGAAGCATTGTGCACCAAGAGGCTGGGCCCAGGAGCCATTATGGCCATCTAATTCTGCTCCTATCTCTGGCTGTGCCATGGACTCATTCTGTGGATCTTACCTCTGGTGCCTCCATTTGGTAGCTGTGTCTATAGTTAGAAAATGCCAACTAGGGAGACTCTGTTGAGACTCTTCCAGGTTGCAGTGTTCTGGATGGAGTCAGAGTGATATCATTGAGATGTAACCCAGCTGAGCTCAGATTGACGCATGTGCACTCCCCCCCAGATTCACAAAGCACATCCCTGTTGCCAAGCCTGGCCACTTTCCAAAGTAGTGCGCAAGTGCACAAAATGTACGGTGGGGTGAGACTTGTCCTGAGAAAGGGTGAGAGTGGCAGCCAACCCAAGGGGGCTTGGAAAGCTGAACACTTAGAGCAGGTAGTACTACAATCCCAGAGCATGGAGGGTAGAGGCCACTCTGTGATTCTGGTGCTACCCCGACTAGGATGCTGCTTTGAATCAGACTGCCAAAGTGGAGAGAGACAGCCACAGAATAGCAACAAAACAGAAGGCCTGCCAAGATAATGACAAATTAGATCTATGGTATTTGGCTAAATGACTTCACATAGGACTGGGGAATGAGAAATAGCCCCCTGCAAATACTGAAGGGGAGGAATGACAGGGAAAACGAGTGTGAGATACAGAGTTGAAATAGAGGAAACATAGAAAGGGTGATTTAGGATGAATATCAAGAAAATCTTCCCGCTAGTGAGGTCCAGAAGCCTGAGAATAGTTTCCCAAGGGAACTGCAAGCCCCAAGATGTGGAACATCTACTGTAGACTTAACAAAGCGCCCAAAGACACTCTTGCATCCTTGCAGTATGAGGAAGGCTCTGCAAATTGCCGTGGGTAGCATGGAGTGCCAAGCGGCCCCTTTCATTCACCCCTGAGACTGCAGGTTTGATAATGACATAGTACACAGGTTTCAAAACTTTTTTTATTGCATACCCCCTTCCAGATTTACCAGCTGCCTGCATACCCCTACCAACGTGTGTTTTATACTTTAGCCCCTTAAATTCTAATTATTAATATAATGAAAATTAAATCCACCATTACACAATTTCTCCCTCAGGGGTAAGCATACCACAGTTTGGGAACTCCTGACTTAGTGCATTTCTAATACTGAAATCTCCCATTATGATGTCAGTAAAATGTTAATGTTCATCCTCTCTTCCACACTGGTAGTTCTCGCATCCATTTCTGCATGCCTGTCAGGGTCCTTGTCACCACCTCTAGACAAACATGGCTACACTCATGCTTTGCATTTTTCCTCCTAAACTCCTCTCCACTTCTCACATCCTGCATTGCCATTAATAACACCAGCTTACCCAAACCTTGGGCTGGATTATCATCAATTCATCCCTACACATCTTGTTAGCTGCATTTCCCTCCAGAGCAGAATAAAGCTCCAGCCCTTTAGTTCTGTTTAGACAGCTGAAACACTTGCTCAAAGCCTAGTTATCTTGTGCCTTGAATACTGTGCACTCTTCCTCTTCAGTTTTTATAAAACTCAAACTTGGGTAGCTCGCAGAGAGAGAAAGCATGGTCCAGGGGTTATACTGCAAACCTGGAACTCAAAAGACCAACATTTAGTTCTCTACTCCATTGCTGACTTTATCCCATGATCAGATCGGTATGGCATGGATTGAGATGACCATATCCAGATGAGCAGGAGCATGCGCTTGCACACAAATTTGTGCCACTACTTCATGCTGCAGTGCACGCCCGTGCACGAGTGCTTTGTTGTGCGACACATTGTCCCACTTGGGCAAACTGCCCTTGCCCAGATCCTCCCAGCTCCGAGTGCTGGAGCAGCTGGGGCACACATGGAGCGGTAGAGACACTCTGGTCAGCAGCTAGTGCATCTCACTGGAGGACCAAGTCCTCCATTTGTTCTAACTCATGCAATTTTTGTGTGCGCTGCACTGTTTTTTTCTGGCGGGGGTGGAAGTGTTTGCTATTGAGAAATCCTGGTAGCAAATTTTGCGCCACGCTGCAAATTTGCAGCACAGGGCATGTTTTAATGTTCCAAAGATGTGGTTTGTCACACCACAAAGAGGTCTGAGATGCCACAAATCGCACACGCCTGTACATGGAGACATAGTCATAGGAGCGGGGGTTGCCTCCCTCTGTATTAGGGGGGCATGGCCTTGTTCCTTGGATCTCTCGAGAATATTTTGTCAAGCCTCAGAGCAGCAGGACACTGACCACTGTTGTCCTCCTGTGGCAGGTTAGAGTGCTATGTCTTGTGGTTGTGTGACTGGGCTAACGATATAGCTTCAGTAATCAGTTAGACAGGGATTTGTCTTTGCTCTTGGGATGGTTCAGATAGGCAGGGGGTTGAACTAGATGACCTCTGCAGGTCCCTTCCAGTCCTACTTTTCTATGATGCCATGATGCTATGACTTTCTGTGTTCCCTGGGACAAGCTACCAGGGCTCTCTGCCTCCATCTATAAAGTGGAGATAACAGCACTTCCCTATCTCAGAGCTGGAGATTGTGAGGTTAAGTGCAATCAAGACTATAAAGCACTCAGAAATTACCATAATAAGCCATATAAGTACTTACACAGGTCAGCGAGATTTCCTCTCTTCCTAGCAGTGGTATAAACATCCTGTGTAAACCTTTCTTTACAGGCTAGTTGAAAAATGACTATTTTTCATAGCAAATTGGGCAGGGGGTAGGGAAATAAGCTGTTAATTGTGCATGGAATATTTTTAGCGACAAATGAAAGAAAAAGTGTTTGTCTCTGAAGTCAAAATATGGTTTTTATCCAAAAATGGAAATAGAATGTCACGAAGATAACCAGTTTTCCCCTGAAAATTCTTGCTCCTGTTTTTAATCAGGGGAAAAAAAATCAGGAAGTTTCTACTACAATGAAGGTCTTGAGGGCAAATATTTATATTGCTTAAAAGAACATTTTTGATCAATATTTTTTTCATCAAAACAGTGAGTCAACCAGCTCTGCACTGTTTACTGTGTCTGTTTTCCTGGAAGTCATCAAGCAGCACTCTCTGGCAGACTCTTTAAGTACAAAGTGTGACACACGCATGTATTTGGAGCAATATGTGTTGTTATGGTAATGAATTAACAGAGTGACGGTATAAAATCATGAAACTCCCCACAGAAATGGTTAGGCTTGAAAAGCTCACTTCTCATTACCCTGCCCCCTTTGTAGTCATTTACACCAGTGCAAACAAAGTGTAAAATGCAACTGGGACAGAATGGGAACTGTGCATCTACTTGTACCGGAGACTGCACAAGATGGAAGGCAATAATGACTTGGTCTGGATAATTCTTGCACTTGGTCCCCTATAAGGGCTGGGGACCTGGGGGAGGGGATCATGGGGGGACCCTGCCAGCCCCTCCGACCCTCCCTGCTCTGGTCCATGGACACTACCGATCTCACTGTGTTCCGTGAGACATTACCTATAGGAGAAGCGCATGCTGGACTGGGAAGCAGCTGGAAGAGAAACAAAAGTGGGCAAGAGGTCTGGAGAATTTCTTGCATCAGAGAGATTCCCATCCTGAGTATCCCCTGGGGGCCTTCCAGCATTGTCCATATCATGGCAAGCCTAGGTCAGCGGTTCCCAAACTCTGACAGATTGCACACCACCAATTTAAAACAGTACAACCTTAAGTATCACCAGCAAATTGTTGTCATATAAAGTAATTATGATAATATATTTAATGCGTACCACTGACAGGTTGTCTGCGTACCACTCGTGGTACTCATAGCACAGATTGGAAACCGCTGCCCTAGGTGACAGCTGCCAAGAGGAAGTGAACGGAGCTCATTCAAGAGCCTGCTGCTGCTCCCTGTCCTCCCCCAAGCATCCATGCAAATATCCCAAGAGGAACATCCAGCACTTCCTGCCCCCAGGGCTGAGCAAGCTGCCTCCAGGTGAGACAGTAGGAGAACAGAGAATTATAGAGAACTACAGTGTAGCATGAGGTCCTTCACTGCCAAAGCTAAGCACACAGACCCTACCAAACTATTGTGTCCTGGCCCAAGGAGCAAGAGCTAAGTGTGAGGGCAGAAAAATGGGAGTGAGGTAGTGAGCAGAAGAGCTACCTTCACCCAGGCAGTTAGCATGTCAATACCACTCACATGACAGACTCAGCCTCCACACCCCAGCCCTGCTGCTTAGTACCTTGCCCGCCTTCGGAGGTGGGATCCATAACGGTAGCATTCATGTCACTGCCCTGTCAGATTCTTACTCTGCAAATCCTGTTGAACATGATTGACCACTACAATCAAAGAACAGGAGCCAGGCACCAGGGAAACCATTGCCAGGGCTTGATCCCATGTTATGTTCTCAATGCTGAAAAGTCTGTAATTGTGGTAGGGGCAGGACGTGCAAAGAAGACATCCTTCTGAAGTGTGATGGATTCCCCCACAGGATTAGTTGTTGCTGAGCAGCAGAGCAAGGCTTTTGTGAAGCTGTGCCTCACTGGCACAGCAATGGGAGGCAAATGCGTACACTTCTGGACGCAGATACACACCGACAGGCCAAATGTACACAGCCAACTTAATTTCAGGGCACCCCCCAGTAAAGTCTGAACACCAAATATAATGATTCCTGGTACCTAGGAGAGGGACATTTTCTTTTTCTTCCCTTTACTTAGGCTGTGTTCTTATGGGACATCACTAGGTCACCAGGTAGCATGTCCTTCCAGTTACCAGGGGGGAAGTTGCTCATTAGACAATTCTGTAGACTATCCAAAGATGTTGATCCTGCACCCATTTCTAACTTTGGGAACCATCCTTTCCCACTGTACGAGGGAGTTTGACATCTGAGGGTCTCCATGGAAGAGTTTCCCAGATGCTATCCAGTGAGACACCCTGGTGGACTGAGGCATTCTCATTGAAGTGCTGAGAGTGACAACTGCTGAAACAACCAGGCCCAAATTCACTGCAGAGAGTTGGAAGGGGGAAACCTGGATGTAAGCAGGATCTAGGCTGCGAAAATCAGTGTGCAGTCCAGAGCACTGACTCAGTTCTCCCAATTAGGAGATGAACTGCAACAAGCTGGAGCAGCTTAGTCCAGCTTGAAGGCCATGGAGACTTCTATCACATGAGCTTCTGAGCAGCCAGCTTGGCCATGGAAAAGACACCTTGGGGGAATTTGGAAAGTGTTTTCTAGGATTAGAACTGAGGACTTGGAGCCAAGACTCCTAGGATCATTTTCTGGCAGCCACAGACTTACCATGACTCTGGCTAAGTCAGTAATCATAGCTATGCAGAGGATAGCACTTCCCTTACAGTGCTGCACAGAGGGAATGGCAGGTTGTGTAAAGTGCTCTGACAGCTTTCTCTGGATGGTACTAAACATGGGCATAGCTGCTCCATGTCCTGTCGGAAGGCTGAAGAATTCAGACTATATACGGAGAGGCCCTAATCTTCTCCTGGGCAGACTCCCCCAGCCCCATCCTTGCTGCTGTGGGAACTCCTAGCATTGTCCCTCCCAGATGAGGTAGCACCCTAGTCCAGTAGGGCAAAAAGAAGAGGAAATGTTCCCATTGCAACTTGTGCATGAACTCCTGTGGAAGGAGAACCAGACCTGGGGGCAGAGGGGAGGGGAGGGGAATTCGTTTATTCTACCTCATATGCCTAACTTACATCCTCTAAGACCCAGGTGATGGGGAGGCAGGGGTCTAAGCAAAAGGAGTCCTGGGCAAAGTGGCTCTCAGACTCACCTGTATGCCAGGCTCATGCACTCAAAGAGCCGGGTAAGGGTTGGGTCGATGCTCCGGGGATCAGCAGCCTCTGACTCGGCCCGGTGGTGGCGCCGTCGGGGCATTGAGTCACTGTGCGGAGAGGACACCATGAAGTGGCCGCTGTGGATGACCTGAGATGGATTCAGAGAGCCAGAGCCTAACCTGCCGCTGCCAGAGCCTGGATCCTCCGAGTCTGAGTCAGAGTCTGAGTCTGGGCCTGGCACAACCTGTGGCTCCAGGAATGGACTGGGCAACCCCACCTGGGCGCCAGCCATCATGCCCAGCATCTGTTGCAGAAACAGCCACCTGCCCGTAGGCCCCTATCAGCCTGCCTGGATACCTGCGCAGCCTCTATCAGTGTAATATCTGAGTCCACAGATGCTGTGTTACCATAATGTGTACACCACAGTCCCCGTCAGCATGATACACAGCCACAGCGCCCTCTCGTGAACACAGAGCTCGCTCCGCCTTCTCCCTCCTCGGCTCTGTCTCTGCTGGGCTCCCTCCTGCTAGACGTGTGGCTTGCTGTCTCACGGTCACTCCTATTTATAGGGCTTGCTCCTGCAATCCCACCCCTGCTTGAGCCCTCAGCCAGGCGTCCCCACTCTTTACGCAGGAATCGAGCAGCATGCTAGGCAGCGTTGCTGGAGCAGGGTGGATGGGTGGCACTGAGTATGCTGGATTTTATTTCCATGACAATCTGCCTAAAGTTAAAAGAGAAACAGCCCTCACCTGTTCCCACCCCCTTTAGCGCACACACGTGGGAAGGCCAAAGAGAGGACTTGCTGACAGCTGGAGAGCTCAGTCTCCTCTGTTTACCTTGGCTCAGGGGCTGGAGTGGTGTGTGCGCATGTGGGAGAAGAATACATGGTATTTACCTAGCACCTCTGCCCTAATGTATCCCTCAGCACTTCCCAGGGAACAAATACAGATTAAGGGACAAAAACAGATGAGATTATAGCAACAGGTGTCCAGCTCAGCACAAAGCAGGGATCAACTCACTGAGCCATACCATGGGGCCTCAAAACCAAACAGGGCAAGGATTGCCTTTAAAATGACACCTCCAGGGAATTTTCTGGGACCAGAAGAGAGGGCAGACACAGAGGTAGAGGCAGAACATCCCACAGGCCTCTCTAAGAGCTTTGAGCGCCCATAGCAATACCCTTGGAGCCATGGGTGAACCCAGGATTTTGAAAATGGGGGTGCAGATGGCAAGGTGCATCATCATCACATATAAACAGCACATATTTGTCTCCATAATGAACTAGAAGCTTTATGCCAGGAGCCCAAGGCTGTATGGTTCAGTTTAAGATTGAAGCAAAAAATGAATACAACTTCATTAGAACGAGTTAAAAACAACCTGCGGGGCTATGAACCTGCAGGAGTTTCATTTCTGGGAGACAGGAGAATTGCAAAACAAAGGATAGTTATTTGGTGGAACATCAAAACCATTAAAAAGAAGAGAGGGTCATTAATACCCATGCAATAAAGTGTTTAGAAGGGATCTGGTAGATTATAATGAGCCAGGAAGTCAATTGACTCCTTTAGTGCTGCCTGACTAGAAATGCTGCTGCCACCGACAGGCAGTAGACTTTAAATTTTGGGTGGAGTGGGAATCAAAGTGGGATGTAAGTATACCAGTGCACTGCATACCCCCTGAATCTGTCCCTGCCTGCAGCTCAGGGGGCGCAAGCACATGGGAAAGAATTGGCAGGCCCGGTGCATTCAGGTACTGGAAAGCTAAAAAACAGAAAGGAAATTTCTAGGGACACAACCAACAATTACGAATACAATAGTTGTTGGCTTTTCTGGGGAGCTAACAACCCATCTGCCATACATGCCTTTAAACTCTTCCCCTTGGCCCCAAAAGGTGCTGACAGCATGGCTGCTAAAGGTAGCAGTGGACTGGAGTTGCCTGCCTGAATTAGTGTATCCTGTATTATCTGTGGGTGATCTGCTGGTCAGGCAGCCATCTGGGCTGCTTGTACACACCACGGGGGTTTACTTCTTCCTAAATTGAAGCGGTGGGATTTTACAGGACTTTGTACTTGTCCCTGTTGAACCTCATGAGATTCCTTTTGACCCAATCCTCCAATTGGTCTAGGTCACTCTGAATCCTAGCCCTACCCTCAGTGTATCTACTACTCCCTCCAGCTTGGTGTTATCTGCAGACTTGCTGAGGGTGCGCTCCATCCCATCTTCCAGGTCATTGATGAAAATATCAAACAAACTTGGCCACGGGACAGATCCCTGGGGCGCTCCACTTCATACCGGCTGCCAACTAGACCTTGATCCATTGATTAATACTCTTTGAATCTAACATTCCAGCCAATTTTCTGTCTACCTTCCTGTAACACCCTTGGGGCAGTGTGTGGTCAAGTGTGTTCTGGTTTTATTTTGCTGTGCATCTCATTTGTGCTGTATATTTTGTTTCTTCTAGGACTGGAGAGACGCACCTCCCACCACCCTTATTATGTCCAGACCCCTTGCCTTAAGATTCCTCAGCAGAACCTGTAAAACCAGTCGAGTGACTCGGGCCCAATTCTGGAGTGCTCTTTTGATTTGATTCATCTGCATTTGCAGTGCTGCAATGAGGCTGCTGTTTGGCTGGGGTCCTGGATGAGGTTAGAAAAGTCATTTAAGGTTGATGCCACCTGGTTTGACCCACTCTTCTTCTTCCTCTTGGGGCTGCTGAAGCCTGAATGCTGATTTGGGAGCCAGAGGGGCCTGCTTCCTATGGGGTGTCATCCCCCACTCTTGACTGATGAGGCAGACTGAAGCTGTGTGAAAGGAAAGCCTCTAGTACAGGGAGAAAAAGTCTGTGTCGGGGCTTGAGACCTCTGTTCTCACCCATTCCTTTCCCCTTTTGTTTTCTGGGTTTTTGAGTAGGATGATGCCATGTTGGGGGCACCAATCCCTGCAGCAAACTGGCCAAGGTTGAAGCCTTGCAGTTTTGCTGGCGTGCTCTGGGCCAGGGCTGAGAGCCCGGCATGTTTTAGTTGTTGTTGCAACTTCTTCTGGGTTCAGCATAGCTGTGTCACTGAACCCCAGCTATGTGTCTTGCTGGATGTTTTGGCCACGCAGGCCTTGAGTGGGAAGATGCCATGAGTGTGTCTTCCCCTAGTGCAGGCTGCGCAGGAACAGGGTCCTGGCAGCTACTGGCCGCGCAGGCCTTGAGTTGGATGATGCCATGAGAGTATCATTCTCTAACGGAGACTGACTGGGAGATAGCCTCAGTCAAGTAGGCCTGGCACCTTTTTGTTGTATGTTCAGGCTTGGGTGCAGGAGCCCCGCTGTACATTTGTTTGCTGCAAGTCAGGGCCTGGCATGTTTTGGGCCTGGCACATGTTGCTTTTGTGGCTCTGTGTCCTGACCACTGCAGCGTGGTTAGTGTTGGTTCCTGGTCAGGCCGTTTTTGCTATTTGGCTGGCTTTTTTCTGAGGTCTCTTGCAGTTTCCTGCCCCAGCAGAGCTGGGACTAGGACTGAAAACTTGGGGGTGCAACGTGCTGATGAAAACTGCCGTTCACCCCTCAAATGCACCGTGCAGAAGTGAGGATCAGTGCTACAGTTTCACAGGGAGCAACAACGCAGAAGGGTCTACGCTCTGTAGCAGCTCCCTGCAGCGTAATGGACCCATCGAGCAGATCATTGGACTCTCCAGCGTGGGCCCCCCCTTTTCCAGCCCATTGCTGAAAGGCTGGTATAGGAGTGCCAGCTCCCAGAATTACCCTTTGGGGAGTCCCAAGTCCCAGATTGCCCGGGCATGGGTGAAGACCCCGCATGGAGGGTGCCACCTACAGGCTTCGTTTTTGTAGTTTGTAGTGTTTTAAAATTATAGTTAGTGATTAGTTTTTTCTTTATGCTTTGTAATAAATCTGGATTTTGTGTTTATGTTGATTTGTAGAGCTATGCGAAGTTTCGGGTGCTGATTCGCTCTGGAGGAGTTTCGGCCTGATTCGGTGGCTGGATCTTTGAATTCAAATTGAATCAAGGGACCAATTAAAAGGTCCAAATCAATTCAAAGTACTCTCGAATCTTCAGAAAAGACTCAGAGAGCTTTGATGATTTGGGCAGTCCCCAGTCACTGCAGCACGGAGCTGCAGCTGGACTTGGAGCTGGTAAGTAGGGGCCGGGGAGTGGGGGTTGGAGCTGGAGGGCCCCTACCAAGCCCCAACCCCTGCTCCCCTCCTCCCCAAACTGTGCTGCCAGGCACAGTAGTCTTGCCTGTTAAGACTGGTAAAAAAGGCATTGAATAGTTTAGCTTTTTCTGCATCATCTGTCACTGGGTTACCTTCCCCATTCAGTAAGGGACCCACACTTTCCCTGATCTTCATCTTGTTGCTGATGTACTTATAGAAATCCTTCTTGTTGCCCTTCAAGTCTCTTGCTAGCTGCAACTCCAGGTGTGCTTTGGCCTTCCTGATTTCATCTCTGCATGCCCGAGCAATAGCCTTATACATCTCCCTAGTAGTTTGTCCAAGTTTCCACTTCTTGCTAGCTCCCTTATTGTGTTTTAGCTCACTGAAGAGTCCCCTGCTAAGCCAAACTGGTCTTCTGCCATACTTACTAGTTTTTGTCAGCATCGGGATGGTTCATTCCTGCACCCTTAGTAAGATTACTTTAAAGTACAACCAGCACTACTAGACTCCTTTCCCCCTCAGACTGGCCTCCCAGGGGATCCTGCCCATCAGTTCCCTAAGCAAGTCAAAGTCTGCTTTTCTGAACTCCTAACTCTGTTGCTCTCCTTCCTTCCTTTCCTCAGGATCCTGAACTTAGTCATCTCATGGACAGTGATCTACTCCATGGGTCCATTACGCTGCAGGGAGCTGCTACAGAGCGTAGACCCTTCTGCGTTGGACAGGTACTTGGCTGAGGTCCTGTGACCCCAGCACTCATTCCTGCCATTGGCGGGAGGTCAGACTAGATGGCCTGCTCTAGGCCCCTTCTGACCCTAGGCACTATGATACTATGATGATACATGGTCACTGCTGCCCAAGTTGTCTACATTCCTCATGAATTCTTCCCTGTTTGTGACCAGCAGATCAAAAAGAGCATGGCCCTTAGTTGGTCTCTCCAATATTTGCACCAGGAAGTTGTCCCCAACACTCTCCAAGAACTTTGTGAATTGGCTGCACACTCCTGTATTGCCCTCCCAGCAAATGCCAGGGTGACTGAAGTCCCCCATGAGAACCCGGGCCTGTGATCTGGAAACTTTGGCTAGCTGTCTGAATATAGCCTCATTCTTCTGATCTGGTGATCTGTAGCAGACCCCCACCACAACATCACCCTTGCTGCTCTCCCCTCTGATCCTAACCCAGATAATTTCAACAGGCCTATCTGCAGTTTCATACTGAAGCTCTAATCAATCATATAGCTGTTACATAAAGAGCTCTTTTACTTCTTTCTTTTTATTCTATTAGTTTTATTTTATAAAGAGCTTTTTTCAGCTCCATAGTACCTACTAGCAAGTCAACCACAATCTCATGCATCTAGATGACCTCTGGGCAGGAGCTACAATTCCTTCTCTGGCTGCAAAAGAATTCTTTGGATGACCACACAACCTTGCCTAACTATCCTGACTGCTCTAGATGGCCCCAGCTGTTTGCATGGTTGTGGCTGCCTTCAATGCAGCAGCTGTTTCAATGCTTGGGAGGCTACACAACAGGAGAAATGCCTCTCTGGACAGTTCTGGGCTTCTGATTTTTTGTTCTTGGTTTCCTGGGTCCTGTTTATTTACTTCCAGGCCTCTTTCTTGTTCATGGTTTTTTTGTTGGTTCTTGTTTCCTGCCTGCTGACTCCCTGTTCCAGATTCCTGCCTGGACCTCCTGCTTCCAGACTGCCTTACTGGCTCCAGACTCCAGCTGAATGACAGCTGGCTTCTGGCTCTACTTTGGTGACTGCTCATGTTCTGGTCCTGTGGAGCTATGGCATCAGCTGCCTTCTCCAGACCTCCTGGCTAGCGATTTTGGTCTGGATCCCTTCTTCCTGTTACTGACCACCCACTACTCCCTGACCCCAGCTTGCGGTTCTGTCCAAGGTGGCTGCCTGCGTCCTGGTCCCTTACAGACCTGGTCCATGCAGACAGACTAGGGGAAATGTATCTCCTGAATAGGACATGTTGTGCTAGAGACTTCCTGCAGGTTACATGTGAGTCAGCGCATCTGGATTTATGGACCCTCTAACCTGAGTCAGCACATCTGGATTTACGGACCTTCTAACCTGAGTCAGCCCATCTGGATTTATGGACCCTCTAACCTGGGGCATTTTTTCTTCCTATTATCCCAGGGTCTGGCTTCAAGAGGGGTCTATCCTGCCCTGGCACTCAGGGCCTTGTGTGGGGAAGTATTTTTTCTAGCAGGGAATGGCCCTGCCAAGTTCTAGGTTTCCCAGGCAAAAGAGCTCATCCAAGAATGTCCTGCTTCTTCCTACAAACCCCTTGGATTCCCCAGATGCTCACAGAGGAGAGAACAGAAGACATAATGTGAATAAAACCTTCCCAGGGCTAGAAGAGATTCTTTCCCCTTTCCTTTCCTCAAGTTTCCCCTTTGTTCCCCTGAGAGTCCTCTGAGATGCCAATGGCCTGCAGCTCCAATCCACATTCCCCTTTCTGTAACCAATTAGGAATTCATGCTGCATTAGAGAAGAAAAGGTTTTTGGGGTCCACCACCCCCTGCAGATAGGGAAAAGGAGACCCAGGCATTTGGGGCATGGGAGGCACTCACACCCCTCCATAAGCCTGCTCCCAGGCCCTGGTGCCAATAGGTGTCACCTCTGTGACTGTCAGTTACTGCAAAGGACAGAGGTTGGAGCAAGCAGGACTTGACCAGCTGCTTCTGATTAAAGCAGTACCTTTAGCAGTACAGAACGTACCTGCAGGGACATTTCCAGTCACAGCCTGGTTCCAGCTCCCCAGGGAGGAGAGAAGAATTTGCTTTCCATGCAGCAAGGTGCTGTGGGACAAGTGTAACATGCAGTGGGGAAGGGCCACAGCTACAAGCCAGCTTCTGTGGAGGTTCCTCAGTGGCAGGGCACATACTTAGCTTGCTTGCGGCCCTGGGTTCAAGTTCTGGTATTTCCACTTTCTTTTCCCTGAGACCTTTCTCACTTCTAGCTCTAGTGGATGCAACCTTGAACTCAAAGCCTACAGGAGTTTATCCTAGAAGGATTTAAATGTCACAGTGAAAGGGAAGAAAACATTGCATCTCTACTCTGAAATCACCTGAGCATTCCCAGCCAGGCATTACTTCCCCTTCCAGGGGACAGATCTGTGAGCTGTCCCCCTGCACTAACAGCTGACAGCAAACCATTAGCTGAGTGCATCAGAGAAGAAAGGGGAGGGGAAGTGCAAAATGAGTAGAGGACTTACCCACTTGACTGTGAATCCATCCATTGAGAGAAACTGAGGAAAAGGATGACTGCCCATAATCTTGTGGAGCTGGGATCTTCTACTTTTCTATGATTCCACTTACTATTTTCACACTTGTTGTGTCCCCAAATGAATACCATGCCCCTGGCTGACATGTCTTTATTTTATGCACACATTCAGCACTTGGATGAGGAAGTGCCGGACCAGTGGGAGGGCTCAACTTTTCCCACGTCTCCTGTTGGAGCTTTGAGCTAGTTTTGTTTTGTAGTTTTATAAATGATCCGTTGAGATCAAATTCAGCTTTTGCTGCACCCAACAAATTGCAAACTAGAGAATTGCTGATGGATTCTTTTTTCCTCACTGTGAAGGAAGAAGAGGCTCTTGAACGGCCTCGGTGACCAGAGCTTTCCCAACAATTCTCGCTCTGTTCTACCCAATGGGTGCCACAAAATCTGAGGTCTTAGGAAGAGACAAGTGTGATTTAGGAATGGTGTGTTTTCTTGCAAGTGTTTGAAGAATGCTAGTGACTGGATCTGACGGTGGCAGGATTGGAAAGAGGAGTCAGAGCACACATGCTTGCATCCATGAGGTGCAGAGAGAAGAAACATCTGTCATGTCTAATCTGAGACATTTCTGTTTATAACAGGGGTGGGCAATTATTTTGGATGGAGGGCCGCTTACTGAGTTATGGCAAGCCATTGGGGGCTGCATGACAGGCAGTCGGGGACAGATAAATATTAATTTTCTACATTTTTTAGAAGCCCCGCAAGCCAGATAGAATGGCCTGGCACACCGCATCTGGCCCGCAGGCTGCATTTTGCCCACCCCTGGTTTATAAGAAACAATTCCTCCCCTCCTCTTTTCCTGGTTCTTGTCCAGTTCCGGTGGCTTAGTAGAGACGGTCCTGTTTTTGAGCCAGGGATCATGGAGCTAAATCCAATCTGGTAGCCTGCTACATTTCACCCAGGAAACCTGGAGAAACTTGGTGAGAAAGTATCTGGTTTATGAAGAATCCCTCTGTACATAATCAGATTTCTAGGTCCATCAGTAAGAAACTGTATTTGTTTTGCAAGAGGGAGGGTTTTTTTTCCTGTGATGTCAAGGAAAAAATAAAAGAGGAAGCAGGGCAAGTACGCAACCAAATATATTGGTATAGAGAGATACGCGTGAATGTAGAGAAAAGACGAGGTAAGAATATCTCTGAGCAGTTTTAACACAACTGCAACACCAATGTGACCTTAGCACGATGCAGGCGCTTTCACCTTTAATTACAATTTAATACTGTTAATATTTTTCCTCTATGATATTGCTATTATCATTGAGGGGACACAGGGTGAATTCCCCCCTTATGGAAGAGCAGTGACACCCACTGACCAGCTGTGGTAAGAAAGATTGCAACCTATCTGAGCCTCCACTCAAAAGACTTGTGAATTAAGGCATGAGACCTGTAATTTTCCCCAGTGGCCATGTCTACACAAGCAGCAGATTGTGCTGTTGTTACTGCACAGTCATTTAGTATTTGCTTATTCATAGATGTTAGGGTTGGAAGGGACCTCAACAGATCATCAAGTCCGACCCCCTGCATAGGCAGGAAAGAGTGCTGGGTCTAGATGACCCCAGCCAGATGCCTATCCAGCCTTCTCTTAAAGACCCCCATGGTAAGGGAGGCTTCCCTTGGAAGCCCATTCCAAATTTTGGCCACCCTTACCATGAAGAAGTTTTTCCTGATATCTAACCTAAATCTGCTCTCTGTCAGTTTGTGGCCGTTGTTCCTTGTTACCCCAAGAGGTGCCCCAGTGAACAGAGCATCTCCGATCCCTTGCTGCATCCCCCTAATGAATTTACTACTTAAGCAAGTACTAAATGACTGTGCGGTAACCAGTGTTACTACGCAGTCCTGATGCCACATGTTTTATTTTTAATTGATACTGTGCAGTAGCATCTGTCTCACAGTTCCTGCCCAGTAACGCTATATTGTTGTAGCAACAAGCTATGTCACAGCAGCTCATCGCTATGGTGACGTAGCATCTCATATAGACATGCCCAGTGTGTTGGTAATTAAAATTCCTCGTTTGGAGGTTTCCCATTTCCCCTGTAGGTTCAAGTGCCTGGTGGCTCCTTCGCTTCTCCTCACCTTGGAGTAAGCTCACCCTCTTGATATCACAATACTCTGTCCTGTCACAATACTCTGTCACAGCTGTCTGGGGCGTCCCCACAGGAGATGAGGGTGATATAAGATGAGGATTGGTTCAGGGATTGAGACAGTCCTGTGCCTGGCACTGCACACACATACAGCAGCAAGGAGGTTGCAAGGGTGTCAGGGCAGCCCATGACTGGGAGAGGTCCACTGACCCAGACGCAGCCATGCTGCCTTGCTCACCTCCTCCACCAGTGCATCGTTGGAAAACCCAGACTTCTGGGGCAGAAAAGCAAGCTGGGCTGGCGGCTGAGATACAGAATCACAGGCACCAGGTGCCAAGGGCTGGATCTGGGGCCAGCTCTGATTCCCGTTCCGGCTCCAACTCTGTTCTTGCTGCTCTGCCCAGTCCAGCTCCAGCTCCTGTTCTGCTCCCAAAGTCTACTTAGGCTCAAGCTTCAGGGCCTGCCCAGTTTCCACAGCTCCCAAGCCTGGCTCAGGTCCTATTTTGACACCCCCAACAATAAACCTTCAGAGAAAGTGGCTAAGATATTGTTGCCAAGCTATCAGAGAGAGAAACAGATTTGTTTTTCTACAGTTCATGGTTAAATGATCCCGGAGTCACACAGAGAACCTGCTCTGGACCTGCTCTGGACCCTATACTGGTTCTAACCAGAGCTATCTACTGCCCTATATGTAGGCAACTACTTCTACTGAATCCAAGTCTGAATATACAGACTTCGATACCTACTTTCCCTGCTTGAAAGCACAGAAGCGGAAAAGGATCTTGTAGTCATTATTGGCTCCAAGATGAACATGAGCCGCCAATGCCAGACCACAGCCAGAAAGGCCAGCCATACCTTGTCATGCATCCAAAGATGCATCTCAAGCCGGGCTGGAGAGGTGATACTTCCCCTCTGTGCAACTTTGGTCAGGCCACAATTGGAGTACTGCATCCAATATTGGGCGCCACACTTCAAAAGGGATGTGGCCAGCCTGGAGAGGGGTCAGAGGAGGGCCACCTGCTTGGTGAGAGGGCAGCAGGACAGGCCTTGCGAGGAGAGACTGAGGGACATGAACCTGTTCAGCCTCAGCAAGAGGAGGCTGAGGGGGGACCTGGTGGTTGCCTACAAGCTCATCGGGGGGGATCAACAGCAAATAGGTAGAGCCCTTTTCTCCCCAGCACCACCTGGGGTGACAAGGAACCATGGTAATAAGCTGATGGAGAATAGGTTTAGGTTAGAGATTGGAAGGCAATATTTTACAGAAAGGGTGGCCAAAATCTGGAACCAACTTGCCAGGGAAGTCCTCGCCCCTACCTTGGGCAAATTCAAAAAGAGGTTAAATGATCACCTGTCTGGGGTCTCGTGAACCCAGCATTCATTCCTGCCTGTGGCAGGGGTCAGGCTAGATGATCTGTTCAGGTCCCTCCTGGCCCTAGCTACTATGAAACTATGAAACTACATAAAGATCACACATGCCATGCTATTTTAGTATGGGACCCAAAACTCGGGACCATTCACTCTAAAACACAGGCCTTGGCCATTTCAGCTGAAGAAAAATTACCAAATATGGCCAATTTTACCCTCTTCTGGGGCTTGCCATCAGGACAGGGTACATCACAAATGCTTGGACAGACCAGGCTGAGTGAACCATATAAAGCTGGCAGCACATTTCCTTTTTTGGGAGACAGTACCTTGTCGGCATGATAATCGTCCTTTATTATGTCACCCCATATCCCAAGCATATATACTGGGGGGGCACGAAGCTCAGCAGTGCTCAGACTTGTCTTAACGAGATTTAGTTTGAGCTCTGATCTTGAGAGGAAAATGCCATTTGGATTGCAGTCCTGGCTGTCTGGCCTCACAAAGAAGTAAGTCAATGTTGGCTTATGTAACAGCTCTCTTCCTATGAGATAGGAATTGAGTTGAGGCTGCCACAGGGGTCTGGGCCCAATAACTGAGAGCTGTTTTCTGTTTCTTTTTCCGACCACCCAAAGGCAAGTCCTTCTACTGTTAAAGAACACAAGATATTGGGTGGGATTATTATGTAGCTGGAGCTTCGGAGGAAATTTTGTCTTCTGGTGGTTCAGCAGACTTAGTTCATCGCTCCTGAGCTGCCTAAGTGATTTCCCCAATATCTAATGGGACTGTCTCTATTTTAATTCCTTTAGGTTTGGTCAATGCTTGGCACAGGACATCCAATGCGAAAAAGAGCCACCAGTGGCTTCTTGGTAAGATGTGTGGATGTGCACACATGTATGTGTGTATTTTCTGTTGGGGATGAAAGGGGAAGTCTGTGGCACAAGCTGGTGGGCGTGCAGCTACTGACAGCTCATAGATATCCCTGCAGGCAGGTCTGCTTAGTTGTTTAGTGTATTCTTTCTCCTTATAGACTCCTTTGCTGCTACATGGTTGCAAGCTTCGGTTCACTTCCATGTCCATATCTGGAGATTTCTCTAGCACCTCAGGAAGGCCTATTTGATGGGGTTTCTCCTCCAGGCTGGAGTCAGCAGTGCTTTTGCTCTGGTCCTGCTCATAGCCCTCCTTAGTCCACTGTTCATTAATAATTACCAGTAGCGATTTTACTGGTGCAATGTTTAGTTAAGAAATTCACTAGGCATTTGTCTGCCATTTTATGTTTCTAGTGTGCAGAGGCAGACACTATTGGCTCCTTCCAATGCTGACGCTCCATCCTTTCCATTTCTTACAGCATGATGGCTCCCGTCCAGAACAAAGGGAAGTGCCAAAGCAAATTAGCTGCTGCTTTTTGGCTAATAGCTACCATCTTTCTGCCAAAGGAATCAGCTTACAGAGCTATGAATCAACCCAGGTAATTCAGGGGACCAGTTCATTTTCTGCTCCAAGGTCTTTGGGCTTTGGGTGTAAGTACAGACAAGGATCCCCACCTCTCTTAACGTACAGTGGCAATCCTGCCAAAATCTCTCCCCCAAGTAGAGACAGGTGTCCAGCATGGATGCCATCAGTGAATATATAGGCAGGTGGTTTAATACTGATCCTATTGGGAAACAATGGCATGGGAAATTATTCATGTGGACATTATTAATGTGGAAATTATTAATTCTCTCTTGACACATAAGGAGAGAACTGCACCACTGATACTCTTCCATCCTTTCTAATCCAGCTATTTTAGGATCCGGTCTTCAACATGGGCCAGTGACAAGCACAGAGGCTTCTCTCCCCATGTGCTGGCCTGGGCTGAACTACTCAACTCTGAGACTAAGTTGAGTACAGAGGTTTTAAATTTCTTCTGCGTGTGTGTGTGTGTGTGTGTGTGTGTAAATGCATGGAGCACAGACATGTACTATTGTTGCCACCTTTGCTTCCCTACCAGCTTAAATTACCCCACCCAGTAGTTCAGTAGTGACAGCAGTTCAGCAGCCAATGTCATTCTTTTATTTCAGAAGAAAGCTTCATTCAGGGCAGGATTGGTCAGGCAAGGCATTGGTACTTTACCAGTTAGTGATTCCCAATCCCTTCTCCTGTTTATTGTTTATTAAAGGTGTTGTTACTTTTCTTGCATGTCATAATGTGACTGGAACATGTGTGGCCTGAACAAAGGGTTGGAGGGCATGGTGATCACTGGGTTCAGTAAACACAAGCATACAGAAATTAGATCCTTGGTTTCTCTCTTTCTCACTAACTAACTAGCTGTTTTATAAATTAAGGAGTCATCTTCTAATTCCCAACTCCCTCAGTCTGCTGAGCAATAAATCATCAATTAATATAAAAATACATTCACATTCATCTACAGAGGAGAGGTTACTAGCATTTCACTCTGAAGTAAGGCTTTACCATTCATTTTCTCCCTTTTCTGCAGCTATTTTGACATGTCTCTTCGAGTCTTTCAGGAACTTTCTTCTCTCACCAACAAAATATCATATCAAGTTTCTGATCTGGTTTTGGTAGGAAACTTTTCTTCCAAGTCTTGATAGGCTTGAGACCATACCCTGGGATCCAGGTGACTTCCACTTGGCAGCCGTGCTTCTGCATATAGAACAAACTACAGCAGCTCCAGAACACTAAGGCTGGATGCCTCTTTCTGCATGATTATATTTCCAACTGTGTCCATAAGTATATTTCTTCCCATAAGGACATTGTTGCTTCTTATGGTCTGGAACAATTGTTTTTTTCCTAAGAACATCTGCCACATTTGAGCTGTGATAACCAAAAGGTATGAATGTTGTGTCGTCTTGTATTGCAAGCACTCGCTTGACTAGATTCAATTTTTCACAAGCTGCCAGACCTAAAACTGATGTCACTTCCCCTAGCTAATACAATGAATGGGTTTGTATGCTCTGTTTTTATACTAGATGCTAACAATGCATCTCCTTTTCACTGGAATATTTGTTCCTGAATAGCCAGTTATTCCAATGTTTGTTGGACTCACTTTTGGTCTCAATTTTAATTTTCTTTATTCATTCTTTGGTAAAATATTAACCTGAGTTCCAATGTCCAATTTAAATAAACCCATTATTCCTTGCACTTCCACTGGCAAAATCCAGTCCCTCTAATTGATTTTGCTTGATTCAATCATATCAATAAAAGATTCCTCCTCCACTTTATGCTCAGCTGAATGCACTTCAAGTTTTTGTGTTTGGGCTCTGCAGGACCTGTGAAATGGTTCCTCTTGCTACAGGTAAAATAGCTTTCCAAATGCAGCACAATGTTTGGGTCCAAGTTGTCTCCCACATTTGCAGCATGTCTGCCTGTGAGCATTTCTTCTCTTAGAGGACTTCTTACCAATGGAAAATTTCACCCTGTGAGATTGTTTATTCCAGTGATATCCTTTCAGGCTCATTGCACAAACGACCCCTTTTGATGCATTTAGCTCTGCAACCTGGGCCTCCAAAGTTTCTACTGCTCTGCACATTTGGATAGTCTTTTTTAAGGGACAAGTCTCTCGCTTGTAAAAACTTTTCTTTTAATGCAATATCTGCAATGTCACAAATTATTTTATCTCTAATCATATATTCTGTCAAGTTCCCTCCCAACAGGACAGTTCTTACTTAGTCTCTTTAGCTCATTAACATACTGATCTATACTTTGTTCTGTTGTTTGTTTGCATATAAAAAAACTATACCTTGAAAGAGTCACATTCATTTTTGGCATGCAGTACCCCATATCTTTGGACTGTATTTTACTTAATTTCATAACCTGACCTTTTAAAAAGGTAAAGATGTTATAAATAGCCAGGGCTTCCTCTCCCACAATATGCAAGACTGAGCATTTGACTTTCTCATTTTTCTCTTCTGTCCCTGTGGCTGCTAGGTACCATTTAAACCTTTGTCTGAACACCTTCCAGTTCTCTGCTATGTTGTCTGACAGCAGAAGGGCAAGTATAGGTTGCAGAATGTCCATGACTAGCTGTTCTTAGACTAAGCATGTTCAGGAAGATCACTTACAGTGGCTCTTGTCCTCCCACATAGGTGCATTGCTCTCAGTTCCCAAATTCTTTTCCAGTTTGGATCTCAAATTCTTTCAAGCCCTTCCTTATTCTCCCTTATTCACCACATAGCGATTATTGGGTTCAATAAATACACAGGCATACATAAATGAGAAGAACTACACACTTTACTTTGTGGAGCCCTACACAACATACACACTATACTGAATAGCTAACTACCTAATTGACAGACCCTCCCACCCCCAATTCTCAGCTGTCTCCGTTTCCAGTTAGGGACCCTCTCTAAATTGTAACTTCTGTCACTACAGGTGGGAGAGTCAGAAGCATCCGACAATTGAGGTGGAGGAAGATTGACAAGCTCCAGAGAAATGAGATAACCAAGTCAAATCCACGAACCAAAGCCAGGAACCAGAAGCTGAAGTCAGGAGCCTGAGGTCCCAGCGCAAATGCTTGGGACTGAAAACAGACCCCAGGAATCAGGACCTAAAATCTGCAAACAAAAGTCAGGAGGAAAGGGTTCAGATGTGAAGTAGCAGCACACTCAGAGAGCAAGCGGAGCAGCCCGCAATGGGTGTTCATCCAACCAGACAGCTTGCGGCTGAGCTGACCAACCAGACTGCCTGGGACTGACTGTTAGGCTTCCTGACGGTGCCCCCATCACTCTGGGGGTTTCTTGTAGGCCATCATGCATAATCACTTTGGTCTATCTGTTCCTACAATTGTTCCTTTGGCCCAATTTTCAAATACACAAAAATGTATTGCCTAAGGTGTGTTTTTTGTCTGATTTCTCTGTGCTCTTCTTGTCCTTGATTAGTTATGAGCAGTGGTTGTGGTGATCTAGGCAAGTTGGGGACTTGTGGGAGGGATATTTGGAACATGGGCTGTGCATTCAGGGCTCCGGGTACTTGGAGTTTGAAAGCCACTGGGTTTCCTTGTCTGATGATCTTAATAGGCTCCAGGTAGAGACTTTACATTTTTGTGGATGTTCTTCTTGTGCTGATGATCTTAGAGAAGAAACACACTTGTCCCTCATGGTAGTGGGCACCTGTCAGCGTAGCAGCCTTTGCTAGTGTGATGGCTGCCATAGAGATAGAATCAGTGATGGAGGTTTTGGAGCTGAGCAACCAGGTGCCTGCTGCAGGTCAAGACCATTTTTCTTTTGCTGCTAATCTGGAAAGTTTTTACTGACAACCACATTTTTACTGACACATTTTACGTAATGTAACCCTTCTGCCAGATCCTGGACAAGGGCTGGGTTTAAAATGTTTGAAGATTGCTGGTTAAAAAAAATAATCTTGGGTTGGTACCCTACTTGACTACAGCAATGGTTTTACACTGTGCTGCCCCCTGCAGCGATTCCTTATTTACTCCCACACCTTGGTACCCCCAACTACACCTCACACAATAATGCCCCACCAGCCCTACTCCCCCCATCTTAGCACAGACCCCTAAAGAAAGACAAGCATCTTTCTACCTGCCACCCAGCAGTGTTATAGGCAGGTGGGAGGCAACACCAGGAGCAGCATCAGCACCACAAAGCCTTGAGGACAGCTACCTTCAAAGTGCTGCACTCCAGTGCTACCTGGTGTCTGATCTATCTGTGCTTTAGTAATGTGAGCGGTTATTGCAGGGCTGATTTTGCTTCCTGATTTGTGGATGGTGTGGATTTCTTTAGAATTTACAGACAGGTGTTTTCACCCTGGTTATTTACAGAGAGTCTGAATGGTTGGCAACCCTGCTGCATTTTCCAAAGCAATGTAGAACTTCTTGGGTGGAAATGAAGTGGAAGCCCTCATTAGGAAGTAATGGGTCTGTCTGGTCAAAGCATGGTGCTGTCACCGTGGGCACATGCACGCCCAGGAAGATGATGGTTTTGGGTTTAGATTTGCAAAAACTGAAGGTATTGTCCAGGGATCTGGTTATGGGTTCTATAACATATTTACTAGAGGCAAATGGGCAGGAGAGGAGAGGTCCTATGTCCCAGCCCACCTGAACTCATGCCAGGAATGGGAGACATATTAGGTGCTATAGTGCAAGACAACATGGGTGAGAAACTCATGAAGTAGGACTGCATGCATTTCAAACAGGGAGATAGTTTAACAAGTCATCAGGATGAAGGGAAGGGACAAATAGGCCATCTTAATAAGTAGCTCGACTACACCCAGAATATTGGTACAGCCAGTGCATCATCCAAGTCATGTCTGACCATCCTTGGGTTTGGTTTGGTCTCAGGGATCTTTGTGTAGGATCCCATGGTGCAGGCATGGATGTGTTGTGCATATCTCCCTAATAACCAGCTGGAGTCCAATGAGTATCCCTGCACATCCAAGCAAGCCGTACATAATGATGAATTGTGCCAGTTTATTTGAGGCTTGCCTGGCTGCAGTACTGTAGAATCAGCTGCAGGACTGGGTGCTGGACAGAGCAAGTGTAGCATTGTAGCTGGGGGTGTAAGCTGAAGTCTGGAAGTTTTGCAAGTCCCAAAGGTGACAAGCAGACCCTGGGATCACTTAGCTGCTGCCTTGCAATATTCCATTACCCCCACAGAGGTGATAAACAGGAAGGTCCTACAGCCAGTCCCAGTCATTCACGATGACTAAAATTCAAGCATGGGTAACTTTGCAGGAGGAAGTTATATTCCAGTAAGAATGGCCTGTTTTGACATACCAGCCTATCTTTGAGTCTAAATAGAAAGACTTCAGTGGAAAGGGATGTTGAGCACTTAGTACACAGGAAACAGCAAAATCCTGAAGGTGAGAAAGAACTTCAAAAACAAGAAAGCTCATCTTGGTGGGAGCAAACATACAATGTGGCACCCCAGCCTTGGATGAGATTCACCATTTAGAAGCTTGTTGAAAACCAGACAGTTTTAAGACTAGTCCCTGAGGGTGGCCATGGCACACCCCCCCAGCCTGAGCAAGGGGTGCCACACTGAACCAACCCCACTCCAGCTTCTCAGTGTACCCCCTTGCCATTTCACCTGCCGCAATGTCATGCAACTGTTATATTATTGAGAGGCTGTCCCAGATACTTTGAGTGATCCTGGGGGTTCACTAGCCTCGCTTAACTGAGTCAGCCAGACTCTCTCTTCTTACCCTCCTCATGCAATGTACTACCCCATGGAGCCCCCTCTACCTCCACTCACGTGGATCCAACTCCATGGTGACCTTGCACGTGCCCTGGTTTTGAGTAATGAGTGCCTCTGTTTTGCTTTGGAGACTGCTAATGTTTTCTAAAAGAAACCTGAGCTGGATTAAAACAGGACTGTCCTCTGGTGAAGCTCATAGGACCTCCACATTAGCAGCCTGGCTGACCATACCCTGTGAAACTTCTCAGGGCAATCCATGCAGGCTGTCAGAGTAATGGGCCAGGGAGCAGAATGCAAGGGCCTACACAGCCTCCAGCTTTGCTCCCTAAACAGTGATGTGTCAATGCCAAGAAGTCACAAACTTATAGACTCTCAGGGAATCGACTCATGGTAGAAGTCATATTTTTTATTAGACCAACTAGCTTTTTACCAAAAAACAAATCTTTAATTGCAAGCTTTGGAGCACAAACACCCTTCACCAGGCCTACGAGAAAGAATTGTGAATGTTCTCATAAGTAAAAATGAAAGTTCATATTTCATAAGAGAGTTAAAGGTGCGGTAAGGCACTTAGACTGGCAAACAGGCCTGGTGCTCTGCTCAGACTCGCCAGAGGGAGCCCTTGCCCCATAAATGCCAAGCAGAGACAAAAGCTGTGCTGGGAAACAGAACTCCTCTCTCCTATAAACAAACACGATGGGCCAGACTTATTTTTAAAGGAGGTGACAAGACTCATTAGCACCTCCTTGCAATGTGCCCCAGTCTGAGCCTGGCTCTGATCCCTTGCTTTTCTATCAGCTGCTCACAGACATTTGGGCTAGGGACAGGCATTACACATAAACCAGTTTCAGTTATCAGAAACTGGTTTAAACTTGTAACAGAACAGTTGTTCAGTGCACATAAACCAGTTTGGAAATGGCTGAAACCAGTCTGAGATAAACCTGGTTGAATGTAGTATCAGACTTAACTGATTTGGCTCAGACCAGTTTATGTAATGTCTGTTCCAGACCCCTTGATGTTTTAAGTTAAACCAGACTCCCCCAGCATTCCTGGCATGCTCTCTGGGCTGGGCGGGGCTCTCCCCTTGGCTTCCTGGCTGCAGCTCCCTGCCTCCCCCTCACCACTCCCTGCTAAGCAGGAATTCCCCCCTCCCCTCTGCCTTGCTGAGAGGAGTCTGTGTATTAGCTAGCAGACCACATGCTGGGTAGGTCATGCTGTGGCAGACAGGGACAAAGGCAGAATCAACAGGTAACTAGTAACGTCCCTCTGTTGTTTTCTTAATGAGCTGATAAACACTGACTTAGGGGTGATAAACACTGTTACCAATTCCCTGCTGGTTTAATCAGAGCACCCTGCCAGGGCCTGGCCACACTTTCTCAGTTCAGTACTGTGAAAGGGAGGGAGGGCTGCTGTGTTGCCCCCTTTTCCTGTCTTCTTGCCTAAGCCACTGCAGGTCTGGGATGTCTGTGCAGTTATAAACTTATTTAGCCTAGCCAGGTTAGACTAACCTGCAAAAATTGAACCAATTCAGGCTCAGGCTTTGTGAATGGCTGTCTCTAGCCTTGGCGCTACACAAAGCTTTTGATTCAGAGGCAATATTTTTTATTGGACCAACTAAATAGCAGCAAAAAAATCCCTTTCTTTGCAAGTTTTCAGGCAAGCACACCCTTCATCAGGCTGAGGAGAAATCGAAGATTGTAAAAGTCTTCCAAGGTAGAAAATAAACTTTATTTTCCACAGGGGAGATAAAGGCTTGAAGTGTATTCCCCTGGGAATCTGAGAGTCCTTTTGTGAGAGTTTTGCTCTGTGATGTGCCGATTAGGCAGTCTTCTTCCCTGGAGGTGTCCAGTGTAGGAGGCAGGCAAGGACATTTAGGGCATTTTCACTTGGAGAGCAGAATCCCTTAGGGCTTTGCTATCTCCATTTTACCCTGAGTCTGACCCTGGCGCTCCTACCCACAGCAGGTGAAATTTTCTTGCAGAGGCCTAAGTAGCTGAGCTCCATGTCTAGGAAGTGAAATTCACCTTCACAAGCAGTGCTACCAGTCTTGGCTATTTTTAAGGGGCTTAAGTCAAGCTGCAGAAGTGTGGCTAAAGCATAAGTCCCCAAGCCCCATTTCTAAGTGGCTGCAGAGTGAGGCTTTGCAGATGCTGCAAGTAGCTCGATCAGAAAAGTAAAGAAACAGTCATCACATCCAGCTAACCCTGTAATGAGATCAAATTAAACAAAGTAAAATGTCTGAAAGGTGATATTATATGAGGAGGCCTTAAAATAGGTCATCCAATATACTATCACGATGAAAGAGGCTAAGTAAGCTGGACTCTTGCTTACCGTTTCAGTGAGAAGCACTTTGGGAGGTTCAGTGTGGCAGGCTTTATTGTAAATGAGTGGTGTGCAGCCTTTTTTCATTTGCAGACCCGTAAAAAATTTTGAATGGAGGTGTGGATCCCTTTGGAAATTGTGAATGGAGGTGCACACTGTATTGAATTGTAAGTGGAGGTATTCACGTACTTTTGACTGATCTTTGTCATCTTCACAGATACCTTAGACATAAAGTGTGGACCAGGGGTTGAAAACTAAATAATGCTTATAAATAGTTCCTTAAGTAGGTCATCCAGATCACTGTTTTCCAACCAGTGTGCCCCGGCATAATGGTGTACCAACAGAAATGAACAGGTGTGCTGCAAAATTTTGCCGTGGAAATGAACTATAACTGAGGATGGGGAGTATGAGGATGGGGAATACCTTAACAGGTGTGCCGTGGGAAAGTTGTATTAATGTCCCCTGTGTAAAATGTGCCTTGGGCTGGAACAGGTTGGGAAACACTGATCTAGATAAGACTAGCCTTTTCAGCCCTGGGGCAGATTGCAGTCTAGGCATGACAGCAGGCCACAGAGACTGTCCCCTGATTGATTCCTCATGTTTCATTGCATTGAGTAAATTATGGTTAAGACTATAGGTTTGTACTTTTGTTGCAAGTATGGTTGACTGAGCCTGAGGAGAATGAGGGTGAGGTAGCGGGGGAGAGAAGGTCCCAGGGCAGACAGAGAAAAGGAGTGGCCCCAGCGAGGGCAGAGGAAAGTGCGGGTGAGGACAGAGGGAACTGGAATGGCATGATAAATGACATTTGTTCTGGAGCAGAGTCGGCACTCTGATAACTCTCTTCTAACTCGAGTGACGGTGCAGTAACATCCCCAAATGGCTTTTTGGTGACGCTGACTGTGTAGTAGCTCAGTAGACATGGCCGCTGGGAGCAGATTTCTCCCACCAGGTTTACTGCCAGTGGCGATGTGTAAGGGGTGCATGAGAGCCCTGGTGCACCCCTGGGCAGACCGCACTTTCCGCTTAGGCAATGGGCAGGGGGGCAGGCGGGAGTGCCAGTGCCCCCATGAGAGCACCAGATGAAGTGCGTGCCACCGCCACTTCTGGGAGCACCACAGCATCCTGGTTGGCACAATCAGCCACGGAGGGACCCCCCTGACTAAGGTGGCACCAGCTGCCCATGCTTACTGCGCAGCATTCGACTGTTCAGTAAACCTTTATAGCATTAATAGCACATGTAGACATGCCCACTGAGTGTAAACTGGAGAACAAATTGGGGAACTCAGCAAATTCAGGAAAACCTGCTGCCCATCTGTGTGCCGTCCTCCTCCTCCATCCAGTCCCCCAGCCACTATGTGTGAGATTCTACATTGCACTGTCACGAGTAGCCAGGTAGGTGCTGGGCTAAGTGTTTATTCTTGTGCTGCAAAGTTGAAGCAGAAAAAGACTGGGCTGTGGACCTGCCTCTTGCCTCTTTTGTCAGCTGCCAACAGACCAAGCACCTGTAACCTAGGAAACATAAGCAGTGCCCTGATCAGCTGATGTGTCGTGGGAGGCTGTTTACACTTTCCTGCCACTTTTTGTGGTAAAGCACAGGTGAAGTCATCGAGTCACAACCTGAGCTTCGGCTTCACTGGGAAAAGTTAGTAACACCCGGCCTACAAGAGGAAATGAAGATCACCAGGAAGGGAGAAGCATTAAGGAAATTGTAACTATCATTTAATTTTGCATCTAAATTTAATCTAAAAGAAATCCTGATCAGAGAGGAACTGTAGGCTTGTCTTTAAAAACCAAATGGCCCTGAGTTTGTGGTAAGAGCAGAGACAAGCCACATGCACACTCTCTTTTCCCGCAGTAGATACTACAGACTATTCTTCCACCTATAGTCTCTGTGCACGAAGCAGAGGGCATGGGACAGTGGCAATGCGTAGGGGGTGCATGGGGGTGCCCATGCACCCCCTGGGAGCACTGGTGCACCCCCTGACCAGCCACACTTGCCACTTAGGCAATAGGCAGGGGGGACAGGCCAGAGCACCAGCTGATCACTGTGATTGGCTGGCGCTTGCTCCCAGAAGCGGCTGCAGTGATTGGTCATCGTGGGATTGCTCATTGGCAAGACTGGTTGCAGGGGGGGCACATGCCCCTCTCCCCCCCGACTAAGGTGGCACCATCCATCTATGGTATAGGAGCTATTGCTACCTGGTAAGTCCCCTTTTCTAGTTTGTTCTCAGCCCTCCCATGGTCTCGGCTTCCCCTCAGTGCACTTGAGTGAAAGTGCCCAATCCACCAGCAAAGACAGCGGGTCTGCGTTGTGGGGGTGTGCAGATATGTGGGCCTGGCTGTTGTGACCCATGGGGGGCCAGCTGCAATAAGGGACTGAGGTATTGCTCTGACTCTTGGCACCAGGAGTGAATAGGGGTCAGCTGCAGCCCTGTATTTATATGACTATATTACCAGAACTATCTCCAGCAGGAAGGAAAAACAGCTAGGCTAGGCTGGTTCCCAGGTCTGAGCACCAGTCAGGACTCACTTTCATGCTGGTGACTGCAGGTGCAGATAGTTGTGACACAGAAACGACAGTCCATGTTTCAACCCATCCCTGGTGGAGCAAGACCCCATAACCCAGGGGCTCCCTGTGGCTGCAGACTTTGCAGAACTCTCTGGAGCAACTTTAGGCATAGCCCTGTGCAACAGGATGCTCCTTGACCAGTAGTTTATTCCTGGGTTGCATCCAAACAGTTGCAGTGGTGTTAAACTCATCTGGCCTTGCAAGTGAGCAGCACAACATGGATTCTCACTTATACTGTCTAGGGAGACTCAAGAGGTGGGAGGAAGGTGGCACACAGATTGGCAGCAGGTCTTGAATTTGCTTAGTTCTCCAAATTTCCCTCCAGCCTATGCCCAATATTTATAAATAGTTGGTTTTACTATTCGAATAAACAATCTCTGATTGGTTTTATTTACATTTCTTTGTTACACTGAAACTTTTGGAACTGGACTGAACCATATCTCTTGTCGACTTGGAAGGTGTCAATTAGTTGGGATTTATATCCTTGGTAAAGAGGGAGGGTTTTTTTATCTTCTTTCCTTCCCTATTGTGGAATGCTGTTCCTGTTTCTTCTTTACCTTACTTTATGGTCTTCTCTGACAAGCTGCTTTTGCTTTTACAAATTATCTAAGTGTTTTAACAAAAATATTTCTATTATATAAAAATAACATCTAATAGATTTGGTTACATCTTTCACTATACTACTACTACTTTAAGATAAAACTAAGATATAGTGTATATGGATTATTTACTGTATGGTCTTCTCTTATCTCTTTTTAGGCCTTGTGCTTTGTTGAATTGTGTTAGATGGTTTCCTTTACTTGCTGACCGAGTTAGTTGACACATGTGCAAAGGTTCACACTGCAGTTACCCAGAAATAGGCTTTGGGCCTCCTGCTCAGCAGCACTTCTGCAGCTTAGCCTAGGTCCTTTGAAAATGGCCAAGGCTAGCAACAATTGGACGAGATGACCTCCTGAGGTCCCTTCCAACCCTAATTTTCTATGATTCTATGGGCACATCCAGATGAGTGCACACGTGTGTTTCCCTACGGAAGAATAGCAGGAGCACATAGTTGTGCCACTGCTACTTATCTTCAGGTAACACTCATGCATATGCACTCTGGTGTGCAGCAAGTTGCCTCAGGTGGGTAGGGAGACTTACCTGGGGTCCTGGGGACTTCCTGGGGCTCCAGCAACGGTGATCCAGCACATAAAGCCTAGCTGGTAGCCAGATCGTGGCTCTGGCCAACCAGGCTCTGGTGTCATGCATTGCATGCTGCTGCCACATGCACGGCCCACTTTTTTCAGGTGCAGGTTTTTTTGACACCAGGATCTCCCACCAGGCTGCAAATTAGCAGCGCAGCAAATGCCTGTATGGGCACTGTGTGCAGTTTACAGCAGCACAGCACCACAAACCACATGTGCGTGCTCGTCTGGATGCATCCTATGATTCAGTGATCTGGAATGACAGGTGTGATGGGGTTTATGAACTCCGCATAGCCAGGGAAGAGCTAAAAGGGTTCATAGGGAGATTAGGACCAAGTGGCAACTACAAGACTTTCTGTGTGGACAAAAACAGGTAGCCCTGCTTGTGCGATTCTGGGACTTGATTTCGTACTTTTATCTTACCAGAAAGCAACCTCAGTCTCCAGAGGGCTATGTAGGGTTGGCTGCCTCCACATGTTGTTAATTAAAAACCCAAGTGCGGAGGTCACAGATTTGAATCCTGCCTGGATCAGCAGTGGATAATAGCCTCTTCCAGATAATGAAGGTTGGTGGCCACTTATTAGCATGGTCACATTGAGGCAAAGTAGGTGGTAGAACCCTTCCAGATGGTAACCACAAAATGAGCTCTGCCCAGGCGAGTCACTGGAGAGAGACAACACTCAGTGCAGATGTGTCTGATGTTCAGAATACATTGGTGGTTGCAGCATGGTGCTAGTGGACTCTGACTTGGCTACTTCCTGACTAGGCAAGATAAGCAGTGATATCTAGCAAAGGCTACCGACTTAGAGTACAAAATTAGACTCAACTAGCTGTGCAGATCTGTAACTCTCCCATTGTCTTAGATAAGAACAACATAGTGAATGATATTCATATTTCCTGCATCATCCATGGCATTTGAGGCAAGGCATATCAATTCGTGCTTCAGAGCCCTTGTCTCAAGCTTTCTGCAGACTCAGGCAGACAGCGCTGTTGGGCCCAATTCTGTCATTCTGCAAAGCTGCTTTCACAGTTCTGAGGCTAAAGAGTGACATCATTTGTAAATAAATGCTTCAGACTCCTCTTGCAAAGAGGCCCGTCCATGCTCCCGGAGAAGTGCACTGTGCCTGCTGCATCTGAAGATCGAACATCTAGGCATGGGGATTTCATGCATAGTAGCACATGAGAAGCTCCATACTGTCTCTATAGCCTTTGTAGTTTTCTGTAGGCTTCTCTCTTCTGGCTCTGATATACAGGTCAGAATCAAAATGCAGGGTGCAGAATAGAGGCTATCTATTTCTTGCTCATGCATGAGAATAAGGCAAGTACCAGCTCTTGCTTCCCTCCCCTACTCTCCCACAAAGGATCCCTCAATTACTTTTATTTTCCTCCAGCTCGTTGCTATGGCAAAGAAATTAAAAGTAGGACCCCCTCAAATTTCCATAGCAACCCAGCTGTGCGAGGCTCAGGGGAAGTGCCAAGATGGGGAGCTCCGTTTAGTCCAGACCAACCAGTTGTAACCCCAGGATGGATCGGTCTCACTTAAAAATGGCTTCTCAGCTCTGCTTTTACTTGATGCCACACTCTGGGGCTGGTCACAACAGGGAATTGAACTAGGGATGAAATTTCTTACAACCAAATCAGATAGTGATCCCTTTGTGCTGTGCTCCTGCTGTGGGTTATGATTTAAGGGGGAATTTAGTTCTTGGGCCAGCTTTTGGGCTGCTTTTAAATGTGAACTCAGCTTCCTTTTCTCCATTGTCCTGACTATCCTGTTGTCACTTAGCAAGCTGCAGCTCCAATGAATGAATGCTAAGAGCTAGTGCTACCTTCCTTCCCTCTGCTTGGTCATTACAGCATCTGTGAAAATACTAAAGCAAACAAAAGCAGCAAACTGCCATCAGCCTCTAAGGAAACAAGGAAACCCTGCCAAAGCTGTCCCCCACCTTTGGCCTTGTCCCAAAGTCAGTGATGTTACCTGACACTCCAAAGGCAGGAGAAACATGTAGTCATGTGTATGAAGTATAGGTCATATACATGCTGAAGGTATAACCTGGTATGGGAGGAAGGTGCTATTTCCCTAGCTACAATCTGCAGCTGGCCAGAGGCATTGCATATGGCATAATATTGTTACAGCTGTTTTATGCCTTGGTCTTCACTTCTCTGTGCCCCACTTTGTTCACTGATGCACTGCTTATTATGAACAGAAAATGGGCCTGGTTCTCCCCTTGATGCCTTTGCAAAGTAAGTTGTGGAGGGCATGGTATGCTGCCAAATCAAAGTGGTAGTGTTGTGCATCTGCCCACCACCATACACACACATTCTGCATTCACTTTGCACAGAACAGAGCACTCTGCGAGATACCTGGCTGTGGAAGGTTAGCCCACCATGGGGTAAATATCCAATTGTATTGACAAGATCTTCCAGGAGCAGGAAATCAATAGTCACCAATGGAGAGAGCTGATACGTGAATTTGTGGTACTGTTACCTACATTCCTTGTACAGGCAGTCCTTGAACTTATGACACAACTGGTTCCTGAAAAACCGCATGTTAAGTCAAAACGTCATAACTCAGAACTGATTTTCCCATAGGAACAATGTTATAAATGGGGGATTCATTCCTGAACCAAGGCCTGATACCCTATTTTCACCAAGAATAACCCAGGATTTTGTACTTAATCAATTATAGATGAGTAATATAGCTACATTAGTGTATTTATATTGGAAATTGCAATCCTGTTGATTTGGAGGGCCTTCTTTCAGGTGACTTTGCTGGACTTTTTGAAAGGCTCTTGGTTGGACTTTTTGAAGGGTTCTTGGCTGGCGTCTTCTCAGGAGTCTTGACTGCAAGTTTTTCTGGAGTCTTGTCTTAAAGAAAGTGTCCAAGGAGGTTTGGACAGATGTGCTCCAGGGGGACAGGCAACGCAGCAGACTTGTTCACTGGTGTGGTATGGCGTCGGACCAAGCATTGTAAAGTTGAACCTGACATCAGAAAGTCGAAACAGGATGTCAGTTTATAAACATCATAAGTGCCGTTGATTGTAATTTGAAATGTCTTAAGTCGAGGACTGCCTGTACAGAGTAAGGCCAGAATTCAGTCTGTGCACAGGAAGCACAGGGTGGTTTGTGCCTTAACAACTATTCTAATGGAGCGAGAGAAACACCTACTATATAAGGGGACAAATATTCTGTTCTAAGGACTGGAGCTACAAAAGGACTAAGTGGCACATGACTGCCATTAAGCTCAAAATGAGGATCTGTAAAGCCTCCACTAAGCTGTAGAAAGTGCCTAAAAGCCTTAGATGTCTGTGCCACTAGTAAAGTTCCCTACACATCAAAATATGCTGGCATTCTCAGAATACAGGCCTGGGCCTTCACAAAGCTTGAGTAGAGGAGGAGGCTGAGGGGAAAGCATGCGTCTGTGTAAGGCTAGAAACAGACATCACGTTTATCTCAGGTGAAAGAAACCATTTTATGCTAAGACAAAGTGCAGTCATTCACCTGTCCATGTCCATTGTCCCAGGACAAGCCCTAAAAAGATGCATGGGATAAGAAGTGCTAACAGTTTGTCCCAGGACATCTCAAAGTGCATTTGAACAGTTGTCTTGGGATTACATCATTGAATAAATGGCAGAGAAGTGGCACTGCATTCAGCCACTCAGTGAACCCTGATTGGAAGGACAGTGCACATACACACAAACCCTGGGACTTTTTTGTTCCAGAAACAGCACAACTCCTTCTGGACAAATGCAATGTCTATTCCTGGCCTAAGAATCTGTAGAGCAAGTAAGGAGGGGAGGGACAACCTGGGCAGCAGTCCCAGGGGCTGCCTTTGTTAGGGAAAGCAGAAGTAGCTGCTGCAGCAGTGGTGGCTGATCACAATCTGCAGGGCAGCAGCCAGTGCTGCTCCCTGCCCCGCAGTCTGCTTTGCATCTTCCCTAGGTGCCCAGATGCACTTGGTAAGAATTACTCAATAGCTGGGGATGGCTGACTGGAATTAAGACCAGCCCAGTTCAACTTACAGAGAGATTCTCTCAGACCCAATCAATATCTGTTGTTCCAGGCACAGTGGGATGGGTTCAACAAGAGGGGTTGAGAATGGCCATCTGCATACCCTCTAGCCGGGTGGTTAGGACCCTCAGCTAGATAGTAGGCTGTATCAATTCTAGTCCTCTCAGCTTGAGGAGGGTTTAAATCCAAATCCCTCACAGCTTGGGTGAGTGCTCTAACCACAAGGCCACAAAGTGAAAGTGGGGGGGTCACTTCTTCATCCAGCTATGTCCTGTGCAGAGGGATCAGTTCAGGCACTTCGCTGCAGGAAGAACTCATGAATCCTGACTGAAGACAGGCATCTCTGGGCAGGGGTGAAGCCAGACAGCTCCCTTCTTCACATGCCACTTTTGTGGTTTCTTCGTGTGGTGCCCAGGGCAGGAGTTCCCAAACTGTGGTACACATACCCCTAGAGATATGCAAGACATGTCTGGGGAGTATGCGGGAGAAATTGTGTAATGGTGGATTTAATTTTCATTATAATAATTCGTTTTTAAGGAATTAAAATATAAAACATATGCTGGTAGGAGTAAATCTGGAAGGGGCTACACAATAATAAAAAGTTTGGGAACTGCTGGTCTATGGGGAATGTCTACCCCAGCTCTGTTCTACTCTTTAGATTGCTGCTGAAAATCAAGTCCTGCCCTCTCATTTTCCATCCCACATGCTCCAAACCCAGAACAGAGGCTTTGAGGATGTTTTGGGGATGACCCCTGCAACCATCCTAGAAATCTCTGTTTCTGGCCTGCTGGCCAGCACCGGCACTGGATGTCTCTGAAGCATGCTCACCACCTCACTCCCGAGTTTAGAGTATGTGGAGCAGCAGGGGATGCATGAGGCTTATGTCTTCTGATGGTATGAAGAATGATGCAGAACTACTGTAGGTATTTCCTAACTTTCCATCTGTATTTCATAGGGAGCCTAAGCATCTCACTTAGGGCTGCAGATTCCACCAGGCAGCAGGCCGCCCGACCATTAGGTGTTACATTGATGAATATTGCAACAGCTGAATCTCCTCCAGACTGTAGCCTGAGTGTGTTCATTATATAATCATCCTGTCCTCAGCAGGGAGCAGTGTAGCTATTGCTTCTGTACCTTCCTCAGCAGGTGCCTCTGGGTGGGAACCTATTAGTTGCATCTTAAGCAGGGGCTGTGTGTAGGTGTCACACTGATACAATCCCCACTGTAGTATGGGGATCTGCGTGTGTGTATCCTTCCAACATCCCTGCCCCATTGGAGAACTGTGTGGGTTTTGAGCCTGCTAGCCTTGCCACCTAGCAGATATATGTTAGTCATATATCATCTCAGCAAGGAACAATGTTTGTGTAACCCTGTTACCATCCCTGCTCAAAAAGATCTCTGCATAAGCATGACCCTGGTACTATGCCCATCCCACAAGGGGTTCTTATATGGTTGTCACTGCTTTGCCATCTGCACCCCAAGGAAGAACTTGGGTATCTGTAACCCTCCTACCAGCCCATGCAGTGTGAACTCTGTCTGTGGTCTTCTTAAAACCCCTATCAAGTAGAGGGCTGGGACTGTGCCTCTGCTAAATCCCCAGTGCAGCAGTTGTTCCCACTAAGTGTGTCTCTCTTATCATCCCCACCCAACAGCGGACTGTGTTGGTGTTACTCTGCTACTTTCCTTGCCTGGTAGGTGGGTCTTGGTATAGACTTATCCCTCCTAAACTCTCACCCTGTGTGCACAGGACCCTGCCAATGTGCCCACCCCAGTGCCAGGCTCTATCAAGATGTGATACTGCTCTCATCTCCAAACAAGGTAGGCTTCTGTAGTCATGAATCTGTCACCATTCCTGGAGGGAGCCCTGTATTGGTTAGACCTCCCTGTCATACCCAGCTAGTGGAAGCTGCATACCACTGTGTTGCTAGCCCCACCCAGCTAGGGGCTGTGTGGGTGTCACACCCATACCCTTCTAGGGGGATCTGTGTACGTGTCACCCTGTACCCTACCCAAGCAGGGGGCTGTATGTGGGTGGGATCCTGCTCCATCCTCTGGTTAATCTATTCCCACACAGCAAGGTGCTCCACCTAGATAAGACCAGCTGCTATCACCACTCCCTCAGGGGCCTGTATGACTGAGCATAAACTCACTACTAGCAACCCACCAGAATCAGTTCTTACCCACCCTTATCCCACTCCGTACACATTCTGCCTGTGATCCAAGATAAGCCTGTTACAACTCCTCTATCAGCTGAGGGTTGTGACTGTGCTAACCACTCTACTTCAGAGGGCTCTTTGTGTTTGTGTGATCCTGCTACTATCCCTAACCAGCAAAGAGTAGCGGGGTTGTCACCTGTAGCCCAAAGTTGTTGTGGGTTGTGTGACCGTGACCCTTTTACCTTCCCTGCCCCCACAGGACAATCAGTGTGAATGCGACCCTGAGTCTACTTCCTGAAGGGATTTCTGCGTATGTGTAAGACCAACTGGGTGCATACACACAAGACGCCAACTGCAGTAGCCAAATAATACTGCACAGTAGCATGTCATAGGATAAACAGTGCTAATATTCTACTATGCAGTATTATTAGGGTGCTGCACAGTAACATCACCAAAAAAAGCATTCACCAGTGCTATTGTGCAGTAATTCCAGTTACTGAGCATTTGATTATACAAGTACTAAATAAATAAGCAGAAACCACTGCATAGTAGCATCTCATGTAGATGCACCCACTGAAGCCCAGGTGTCAGGGTGCACCCTTCCTTCCATTTCCCTCTGGAAGAGGGTTTTGAGTATGACACTGATCTATCTTTACACCAAACCATGTCCAGGCATACTATCAAAGGTATCCCAGCAATTATCCCATCCTTAAAGAGCTCCCAATTTTCAGGTCTTCTTCCTGTGCAGGTGGGTCTCCTTTTCCCATATCTGATATTTTGGGGTTGATTTCTCTTTATCATTTGTATTCTGGGCATTAGTATGGAAACATGATCTTCCTTCTGCAGTCACCTAAGAAACAGAAGCTGGGGTGTGAGTCCAACCTGGTGGAGAACAAGGGAAGCAGAAATAGGTGACGCAGAGCTGAGTATTACTCCCACGCAATGCAGCCCTGCTCAGCAGCTTGCACTGGATAGGGGAGCTGGGCAAAGCAGGGGCCACGAGCAGGAAAACTCATCTGCTCAGGGCAGGTAGAGCTCTTGTCAGGCATTGGTAATAGTGCCCAACTGCTGCACATAGTGAGCTGTAGTGAGACACCACATCTCAGAAATGAGAATGTGTTGTGCTTCTATCAGTCACCTTGCATACAGGCAGCACAGAGCCATGACAGACGCAGTTGCAGCTCTGAGGGACAGCTGCTAAGCACACTACCTAGGCCACCAGACACCGGTTATAGTAAAACAGCAGGGATGCATGATTCTTGTTGCATAAACAGATTATGCAAATGAATTGAGACATTTGATTTTGGGGAAATGTACATGATCACAGCTTTTGGTTTAAAATAGACTAGGTGTAGATTCGGGCAGGTGAGAAACACCTGGTGAGCATAAATGGTAATAGGGCAAACGTTCCACGTGGACTGCCTGCCAGAAGGCCTCAGCTCTGGTCCCAGGGAGTTTGGATGCTAGGGTAGCTCCACTCCTGAGATCCCTGCAGTTCTTTGTCTCCATGTTGACTCTTGCATAGCCTGGGAGCAGAGCTGTGACCACTGAAGCCTACAAAATCCTGCCCATATGGGATAGACAGGAACTAGCACAGTGTGAGAGGGCATTAGCCCTGTTAGTCTGGAGTCAGGCAGAAGGCAGGGTGGATTTGCACCTTGTAGATTAAATAAATCAGAAGTGTAAAGCATAAGCTTTCCTAAACTGGAACTTGCTTCCCTGGAGACCTTTCTGAGGCTCAAAGCTCCCCAGAAGCAGGCAGTCTGGAGAGGGGCAGCAGGAACAGGTGTTCTGCCTTGTGAACTGCCTCAGCGAATTGTTTGTAAACCCCCTAGCCCCAGAACAGTTCCTACCTACTCCTGGGGGTAGGGAGCTGTTTGGCCAGCACTGCAGACAATTTTTTTAAATTTTGTTTCCAGGCCAAATCAGTTCTGAATTAAGTTCAATATTTCAACTAAGCAGAGGTCAATCATTCAAGTCTAAGTAGCTCTACCACTGGCAAGCATCCTACCTCCTACTTTTCAGCCTGGGGCTTCAGATACTCCTACATCTAAGGCAGGTATCCTACATGCAGGCCCAAGCTTAGAGGTCTGGGAGTTTAGATGCCCCCTAGTCCTGCTTGTTCTCAGCCAAGAAGCCGAAGGAGCAAGCTAGGGGGACTGCTCTTGGGCTTTCCCTCATCACCATAAATTGTGTAGCCAAGATCCTCCCATGTGGAGGCACAGGGGCCAGCCTGCCCACAGTACAAGGGACAGGCCTTCACTCTCTAACTACACAGAGTCACTCAAGGATATCAGGGAAAAAAATTTGTATTCTAGGTCAAATTAGCCAAATCAGTTCTGAATCCTGTCAACTGAGCAAACAATGCATGTGGCACTACACCCGGCAAGTATCCTCCACCCGAGACTTGCCAGCCTGGGGCTTCAGATACTCCCAAATCCATTTGGCAGGCATCTTAACATGAGACCCAAGCCTGGAGGTGTTGGGACATAAACACTGTGTGCCCCCAGAAGCTGGGGGGGCACGGTGAGCTGTGGCACTGTTGGCAGTGGGAGTGTGGTAGCGGTGAGCTCCCGCAGGCAGCCACGGCGCTGTTGGCGGTGGCAAGTGCTGACCAGCGGTTGACGACCACCTGCAGACGCTGCTGGCAGCGTTGGCAGTGGCCAGCAGTGATCAGGGACAGCCTGCAGATGTTGCTGATGGTGAGGGGGCAGAGACAGGGGGTGCCTTCTTGCAGGGGGCACAGCACTCCGCTCAAGGGGTGCACGTGTACCCCCTACACGTCACCAGCGAGTTGGGGTTTGGAGTTTCTTTTGCCCTTAGCCAGCTGCCACAGGAGCAAGCCTGGGAGGAGACCCCATTCCCATAAAGCAGGCGTGTAGCTGAGCTCTGTACCAGACTCTTGTAACTTGCCCTGTCCGCAACGCATTACACCGGGCTGCACCCTTTGCTATGCAGCGCCGGTCACAGCCCTCCTGGTCGGGCAACATGAGCCAAACGGGACTCCAGCCCCTGCGGACGCCAGGTGTCCCAGGGGAGACGGCTGCCCTCCCGGGGCCCAGGGACAAGCAGGGGCTGGCGGGCACTACTTCAGGACGGGCCAGCTGCCACCCAGGGCTTGGGATGCCCGGGGAAGGGGCCTTTTTTAAAAGTTAAAATATATTTCTCTATATAGAGAGTTAACGTGTACACATCCTCGCACATCTTGAAACCGCATTAAGAAACCCGCAGCTCCTACTACACTGCTGCAGGAAGGGGGTGAGGGGGCAAAAGCAGGGGGGCGCTGGGTGGCTGCCTGCCTCCTTGCCCTCCTGGGAGCAGGGCCGAGGGAGCTGCCGGGCCCGGGTAGAGCGCTCCGCCCGCTGGGCTGGGCGGGCAGGCGGGGCGCGGGGCCAGCTCCCGCCGCTCCTCGGTGCTGGAGGCGGCACCAGCTGCCGGGCGGGGCGGGGCGTGGCGCCGCGGCCGCCACACGCGCTGTCCGAGAGGAGCGCAGCCGGGCACGTCCCCGGCTGGCGGGCGGGCAGGCAGGCAGGCAGCAGGGGCGGCCCAGCGCCGGGAGCCGCAGCCGGAGCCGGAGGATGGGGGCCGGGGCCGGGGCTGCCCGCGCCGCCTGGCCCGTGGCGGGGATGGTGCTGTGCAGCCTGGTCGCCTCCCTGGGTAAGCGGGGGGCGCACCCCAGCCTGCCCTGCCCTGCTCTTCCCAGTGCAGCTGCCCGGAGCGGGCCCGCCGGCCTCCGGCACCTGAGGTGCGCGGCTGCGGCTGGGCCGGAGCCGGCGCCTCTGCTGGGTGCCCGGGAGAGCAGAGCAGAGCCGGTCCCCGGGGTGGGAGGATGCAGGGAGGCTTGTCCTGTCCCTTCCTCAGCGCAGCGCAGCGCAGCCTCGGGGGAGCAGGGAAGACGCAGCAGAAGGTGCCTGCTCTGGGGTGACGGGCTGGACTGCGTCTGAGCCAACCCGTCCGCTCCCGTGCGAAATTGGGCTGAAGGGACTTGTCACTGTTCCCACCTTGCAAGGACTAGACCCACCAGCACAAAACCTGCTCTGTGGCAGGGCTTGTCCTGCGGGTGGGCCACGATGAGTTCCAGTTTCAAATACCTCTTCAATTTAGCACTGGATTTTGCCCCGGCTCTTCCATAAACAACCAGCCAGAGCCTTACAGTAGGAAAACCGGTGCCCAGCTGAGCCTAAGATGCTATTATAGTCTGTGTCTGGGATGTTCAGAGTACTCTGGCTCTTGAAGTAGCTTGGTAGCTGTACCTTAGCGAGCCCTGCCGTTCCCTTCATCAGAGGATGACCCAGGTTTGCCTCATCATGGTGCAAGCTTGGTTCCTTCCCGCAGTGATCTGTCTTCTGTGCTGATAAACATGGGCACGCTGCTTGTTCTGGCTATCTCTGCAGATCCCTCGGCATTAAAAGGTATCTCTTGTTTGTTATCAGCTTCACACGGTTTGAGAGCCTCTAGCTGGGGCTGTATTTGGCTGCATGTTTCCTTTCTTCCCTCACTTCTGTAATTCAGCATCCTGCCCATCTCTTTTGCTTTCCTGTCAGTCTTATAATTTGAGTTGACACCAGCATTGAGGAGGAATTTGAGTTCTTCCTAAATGCCAGTAACACAAAAATATAGAAGTACTGCCTCTGGTTTCCCAGACCAGTTTTCTGAGGTATAAGTAGTAATCAG
The DNA here is from genome assembly GCA_030014935.1 of Caiman crocodilus. Taxonomy (NCBI): domain Eukaryota; kingdom Metazoa; phylum Chordata; order Crocodylia; family Alligatoridae; genus Caiman; species Caiman crocodilus. Next base: position 6,360,553 of record JAGPOW010001998.1, on the reverse strand, counting down.
GCAGCTAAAATAGTTTTGAAAACACTGTTCACTGCTATGTATCATTTGTTTATTTAAAGCTGCAAACTGGCTCTTTCTTTTCCTTTGGGGATGGTGTTTTCCATACTAAATATGACTAATGTCGAGGAGTTTCAACAAACTGAACTTAGCCATTGTGGGGTGGGAAGCAGCTTTCTGTGCACCTAAAACTGGTTTGTGCTGTGAGAACTGTTGTTTTTTCTCCACCCAGATAGCTAAAAATAGTTTTATTTCAAAACTTGCCAAATACAAAAGGGTAAGCCAGCACTTCCTAAGTGTGAGGATCTTTGCTTCTGAGAGGGCAAGAGTTCTGAATGTTTGCAAATTGTGGATGCAGCCCCTGTCCAGGCGGGCATTCAGATCTAGATCATTGTCCCTAGAGCAATGCTCCTCAACCTTTTTAGGCTCAAGGCACCCCTTGTTAGACTCAAGGCCCCCTCAGAAAATGTCAGCTCTTCGCTTTCACTTGTTTTTTTACTACAGAAAAATAATAGAGCAATTGTTCTGTTGCAGAGAACTCAGACCACAACAGGTCAGTATGTTTTTGACACAATGGATTCCTATTTGAAATCTCTAGGTCTATCTGGTCAATCATGTTTGCATACCTACCAGTGCTAATGTTGCGTGGCATGAGAGGGGATCTCAAGGCATGCCAGGGTGCCACAGCATCCGGGCTGAGAATCAATGCTGTAGAGAGGCAGGTGTCAGTGCTTTAAAATCATGCCCATCACTTTTCAAAATCAGGTGTGGCTATTCCCATCTACACTACTAGATTTTCCTTAATATCTGATGACTTCTAGCTGAACAGATCAGAACTTGTATGTATGAACTGAAACTCTTGTGAGATACTTAAATGTCATTCCTCTTATTTTATGGATCAAGAAATGAGTGGAGAGGACAAGCAGCCTGCCTAAGTGAAGTGGAAGAGGTGAGAAGCCAGGTCTGCTGGCTCTTACAGCTCTCCTCTGGCTATGAAAGCAAGCTGCCTTGACTTGATGGAGTCTACAGGAACTTCACAGTCTGAATTTTGGGGGGGGCAGGGAGTTTGTTGTGTTTTGTTTTTTTTTTTGAAGGGGAAGATTATTCTCTAGGGTAGCAGTGCCATCAGTGAGATTAACAGGAGGATATATTTAGTTTTCTCCTTTCACCCTTTTGTGAGAGGGAGTTTAGGGAGTTTGTGGGCATAGACTCTGCCACCTCCTCGGTGTGGAAGACCAAGCCTCAAGTATGTGCTGTATCTTGTGTGGAGGCAACTTGTCGGGGTGAGGCTCATAGGTGTTATTGAATCTAAACCTGAGATTCTTGTGGTCAGTGGTTTTAAACATTTTTTCATTTGCGGATCCCTAAAAAATGTCTAATGGAGGTGCAGATCCCTTTGGAAATTTTGACTTGTAAGTGTAAGTATTCACATACTTTTGACTGATCATCTTTTGCAGACCCCTTAGGCATAGTCTGCACACCCCCGGGGGTCTGCAGACCACAGGTTGAAAACCACTGCATTGGGCCACAGGGACTACAAATATTACATTTGTAGCAAACAAATATTACATTTCTAGCAGCCTACAGGGGATTGCCAGTGAGGAAAAATAACCTGGACACAAACTTTTATTAGAAACCCAAAGATATGTGATTACAGCAAATTGAAAAGCAAAAGAAAAATAAAAAGCTTTGAGTAAGGCTTGTTACATGGTCTGCTCTACAGAAAGCTCTGAAGCAGGTGACAATCGGATAATGAGCAGTTGTTATTTAGTCCTTTTCCCAACTCTAGGTTTTCCTGGGTACCCCTACATATTCTTCATACCACAAAGCAGCGTATGCATAAATTGCGCCTGTTTTCATTATTTCCTTTTGCTACAAATTGTAGTATTCAGTCATGTGATTGGAAGTAGTTAGAAGAAAGAACTTAAGAACTTACTGAGTAGCAGTAATGTCATATTAGCATCTCAAGAAATGTTTAAGAACAAGTTGGGCAGACATTTGGCTGGAATGGTACAGTTGGGAATGATCCAGCCTTGATCAGAGGCCTGGATTATATGACCGTATGAGGTGCCTTCCAGCTCCACTTTCCTATGACCCTATAATCTCATTGTTATGGAAAAATGCAGGTAGGATGTGGTAGGAACTGTGCATTTCCAAGAATTCCCTCTCAAGCAATTCATCAGTTCTGCATGTGTGTGCATTTGACTGTCGCTTGTTTACTGTTCTGTAACTTGTTTTATGACTATGAGTTCAATGCAGAGCATTTATTTTGCTTACTAGGCTTTGAGGAAGGCCCACTAAGTCCAGCTCTTCACTGGCATTTGGCCACCTGTTCTCTGTTTGTGTTATATCGGGGATGTCAAACATATAACCTGTGAGTCTTTGGCAGCTGGGGGCATGTGGCCTGCTGCATAATCTGGGGCTCTCTGGCCCCTCTGAGCATGGCCATTGATGGTGAGTTTGGATTGCTGCTGCCATCCCTAGACTTGCTTCCCTGGACTCACTGCCCCCTTGCCATGGTTGCTGCTGCTGTGGTAGCTACAGTGGCAGCCCTCATGCCCTGAGCTGGATCCAGACTACAGGGAGCCCCATGGTCTGGATGCAGCCTAGGGCCCTGGGTGGCTTTGACACCCCTGGGTTATAGCAGCGCTGTTTCATACAGTGACAGTCTGGCTTTCGGGGTCTCTGTGCCTGTGCTGAGAATGGTGTGCTGGAGGATACACCCTGCAGATTGCACCTATGTGAGAGCTGTGATCAGTCCAGGGAATGGGAGAGCGGTTCCTAATGTGGAGGCCAGTGGGTGGCTAATTGAAAGGGGAGGAGAGAGCACCCCAGGAAACAGTTGAGAAGGGCTGAGGTAGGGTTGAGTCTGGTCCTGATTCTTATCATCTTTGGCAGAAAAGATTGGAGGACAGGGATCCAAAGCAAAGTAACCATTGTGAAATAGTTGCTTTATTCTGGAACAGTGTGTAGACCTGGAATTACAGTGGTAGGGCTGTAGTGGTGCAGTCATTCTGCTATAGCTGTATTGCTTGCTTTCTCCAAGTAGACAAGATCTTAGAGAGATGCTTCTCTTCTCTTGCAGTCTACCAGCAAAGGTGCCAGGCAGAAGGCCCTTCACTGCAGAAGAGGAGGGGTTGCTGACGGGGACTCTCTGGCCAGGTCTTTGTGATTCCCTCAGGTCCCAAGTTAATCACCCTTTAGGTCATGCTACAAAAGCAATTTTTCTCTTGTGCTTTGTGAGGCTGCAGAGACTGGGATTCTGCAGACTGGCAATCGGAGTTGATTTGTTTCAGTACACCGATGTTGTTCCTGTGTTTGAGCTGATCTGGAAGGAAGTATAATCGGAAAGAAATAGGCCTGTAGGCTGGAAGAGACCCCAAGAGTTCACCCCATCCATTAGCAGCAATTAGCAGTCCATTTAGTAAACTGGACAAGCACTTTCTTATTAGACCATGCAATTGTCATTAAGCACAGTAGGCTGTACCAGCTGGCTTTAGCCCAGGCTGAGGGAGCTTTCCCTGGAGGGGCAGGGGTACTTCAGTCTTGGTGAACCAGACGGATTCTAGCTTTCCATGAGTCTTCCTAGACCAGAGCAAAGCCCATTTTTAAGAGGGAATGGCTAACATGTTTTAAAATTGACGCATAGACACAGTAAGCTGTAGCTTTCAGACAAATGACGTTTGTCTCATACCAGGATTTTAAACATTAGTTACCGGTATCAGATCTTAAAAAACAAACAAACACTTTCCTGTAGTGGGGAAAAGCCCTTGTCAGCGTGTGTTGGTGCACAAGTGGACTCAACACCAGCTCCAATATCACTTGTGCACCAACACACGCTGGCAAGGGCTTTTTCTCACTATAGGATAGTGTGCTGGGTTTTTTTTTTAAGATTTGATAAACTAATGCCAGGCATCTCTCAGGTAAAACTAATTTCTACTGTTGGTCTCTTGCTGGGTTGGGTTGTATTCATGCCAGTGTCCTCCAGTGTAAGGGTCTGTAGTTCATTAGCAAAGTTCTGTGGCTTGCAATCCCCATCAGTACTTGTGACTCCTTCATAAAGGTTGCTTGTTTTCTTTGGAAAAGGGGCAATGATTCCCTATTCCTTCACCCCCCTCTCTTTGCTCCCCCCCTCGAGATGGATGAAGCCTGAGTTAATAATAAGGATTGTGGAGGACAGGGAAACATTGACACCAGGCAGTTGAAGAGCTGGGCTGAGAAAGCACAGTCTTCTGGCTTGCAGCTCCATGCTCTTTCCTGTAAGTGACAGGGATCCTTTTGGGACTGCCCCTTTCCTGGTGTGTCCAAGACATTTCACAAGCTCTGGGCAGGCAGGAAAGCACTCCCAAATACCTTCAAATCCTGCAGCTTACCTTGGCTAATTCTGCATGAGGAAACTCTTCACCTCTGCAGCAAGTTTTCCTGTTATGCTGCTTAGAGATTCTGCATCTACCCCTAACTGTAAGGGTCTGATAAACTCAGAAGTTCCCTCATCCTCTGGTTGTTATGGAAAGGACAAGGGCAGGGGTTGATACCTGCCCTTCCCCATTCTCACCAGGGAGAAACCCCCTTCTGACAGAAGCAATAGACTGTAGCAGAAAGGCTGTAACAGGAACCCTTGCACTTGGTGAAGTCATTTGATCCTGTCTCGGGGAAGGGAAATTAAATACCAGTCACCAGCACCCAGCCTGGTTTGAAACAGGCCTTAAAGTGACCTGCAAGTGGGAAAAATGTTTAGATCTTTACATGTACTGAAGAAAGCTGGGGAGTTTTCTCCAAATGGGGCAAAAGGTTTTTATTTTTATATATATAGAAATATAGAAAATATATATAAAAGAAATTCTGATTGTGTACTTGGGAAATCTCTGGCACAGTGGGATAGCTGGTAACATCATATCACAGTGCCAGAGCCATGAATTTTTTTGTGACATTGAAAGCAGATGATTTTTTAGTTAGGTTGTTTGAACCTCTGCTCAGGTTTGATAACTGGGAAACACCTGACCAAAAAAAATGCAAAGGGGTCTGTTGGTGAGACAGGTTTGCCCTTTCAGAAAGAGCTTGCAGCCAATATTTCTAAGACTTCTTCAAGTTCTCCAACAAAATTAAGGAGGTGTAGACTTGATATGATTGATATTTCCAACCTTAAAAATAATAGTTAAAATCCAAGCAGAAAAAAATTTAGACCCTTCCAGGCCATCTTTTTACATCATCCTGAAACAACACAAGAGAATAATGCGGGCACAAATGATTTTTGCTTTTTCACTGCAGTGCACTTATGGGCAAACTCTCTGAAACTTTTGGTAGCCTTCCTGTTCTGTGGATACAGCATTTATAGATCCCTCTGTTCTTCAGCCCATCCATTGCAATAAGGGATCAAACAAAGGCAATCCATCCTTCACCTGATGTTGCTTGCTGCCTTTGGACTGTTTCAGGCTTTGTGACTATTTGTCATTTGTTTGCCAGGATGCAGCTATTCTTACTAAGGCTGATGAGGTGCTTTCTTTCCAGCTGCGATAGTATATACTCCATCAAGCAGTTGCTTCTGGCTCTGGAATGTCTCAAGCTGGTTATCTTCTCTCGGATATGCTGTCTGGGGTAGGGGGATTAAAAATTCATTCCACTATTGGGATTGTGTTCCAGTGTGGAGTCTCTTCCCAACTGCCAGTTTGTTAAAGAGTGGGTGGTTAACCTTAAAAACCTGATCAGGTCTCCAAAGCTGAGAAGTCCCTGCACTTTAGTCCACTGAGGAACAAGATGTGATGTGGAGGGTTTATATTACACAGAGGGCAACAGGCATCTGTCTGCACAGCAGTTCTGTCCTGGAGAAAATATCACTGTGTTCGTAGACTGTGTTCTGCAGTCTCCTCTTGCCTTAATTCGGAGAACGAGCAGTCATTTTGCCAGTTATATTTAATGAGCTTCAGGGTATGTTGTACTGGATACCTTGTGAACATCAAAGGGCTGGTCTCTTGCAAAACTCAGGTTGGATCAGCTGTGGCTAGAAACCAAGCTTTACTCAGATTAAAGAGAGGCAGCACCTTTGTGCCCCAAACATTGTGTTTTCTGCTTTTTCTTCCACCTGTGCTGGTGCTGCCAACCTTGTCTCACTGCTGTGGTTTTTGGATGCGAAGATTTCTGTCCCTGTTGCAAACTGCAGCACACTTTCAGTTCACCGCAAACAGCAGCAGATTCCCTGTTACTTGGAGCCTTTAATCCATGATGCATCTTTTTAAAGATACTGCAAGTCAGTCATGTGAAAGGTGCCCACGAGAGGCATCACAGGATGGAGCTCTGGCTGATTAATTGTCAAAAGAAATGATCATGGACTCCTCTGCCTCTGAACCACTCAGCTGGCCTTCTGGGAGGACTTCTCTGTCCTAGGGACAAAAGGCAAAGTCCCTGGGACTCCCGTAGTTTGCTCTCTTACCACTCCAGAGACGCCTTTGTCACACCATAGCTCTTCAGCAAGCAATGAAACAGCACTGCTCCTGGGAGTGATTTTCATGGACTGCATCAGACTTCGCAAGCATGCTTGAGGCTGCTGCTGTCAGACATCAGTGGGCCTTCAAGCAGCTGCTCACTACTCAGAGAACATTGCAGCCTCTTTCCGAGTGGAGACCAAAGGAAGCTGCATGCTGAACTGTCATGGGAATGAATGTTTGGCTGGCACTGACAGATTAGACTGAGCTGATTGTTGTATCTCATTGCTGCCCAAGTCTGCCCTGGAATGGGCACTGTTCTATTGCTGCCACCCCACATATTCAAAAAATCTCAAGGAGTTTGGCTCTGTGAGGAGATCCTTATTTGGTCCTGTAATTCCAGGATCAGTGGCTTTAAAAAAAAAAAAGTACTGAATATTGTGAGGCTCAGAATAAAATAGCAAATTAGGGATGCTGCAGTTTATCCTGTATCCTCACCTGAGATCTACTGTAGGCAGCTGTTTGGGATCCTTTGACTTCTGCTGTGAACAACATGGAAAGTTTTGTGTGTAGACAGAGGATGGTTTAAAAGGAATTGTTGATCTCTGTCTCAAACTAAAACTTGAGTCTAGGCAACCCCTGGCACAAGTGCCAGAGTGTGGCATGCAAAGGCATTTTGCTTGGCATGCCTTTTTCTTTAAAAAGCCAAATCAAGCCAAAGCCAAATCAAGTCCAAACCCTTGATTTGGGTCAATCAAGAACCATAAGTGGCCCTACAACTGGCAAGCATCTTGCACCCCCACCAGGGGCTTCAGATATGTCCACCAACTTTTGGCAGGCATCCTATGTGCAGGCCCAAGCCTGGAGGCTTGGGGTTCAGATAACCCCAAGTTTTGCCTGCCCTCAGCATATGGCCACAAGAGCAAGCTCGGGAGGAGCCTCCTATTTTCATAAAGTGAGCTTTGAGCCCAACACCTCGGCAGCTACTGAACCACACCAGAGGAACAGTTATGCCTGGGAGCGCTTAATGAAAACTGTGTTCATGGACCCAGATACGTGGTGTTTTCCCTGCATGGTTTGGGGAAGGGGCCGGGGCTGCACTACCACAACAAGGATCAAGCCCATCCACCACCCGCCCCGGCATGCCAGCATCTTACAGGTTGAGGGTGTTTGTTGTCCTCTGCCCAAAAATGTTGTCCACCCTGGTCTAGATGGATTTAATCAGTGTAAATTAGTCACTTCTGTTTCAGGATGTATCCCCAGATCTAGTAAGCTTTAAAAGAAAAGAAGCTTTTTTCTTCTTCAGCAGAAGATAGGAGAAACAGGCAGCTTTAGGAGGCTTAACTGGTTGGAAAGATCCTTCTGCCCTAGGCATGCTTTTACAACCTGGTTTTGGAAGTGAGATGCTATAGTGCCTGTGGATTCACGTATGGCAGATGGTCCAGGATTTAGGTGGGATGGGGATTTTCAATTCAATGCAAAGACTGGAAGGACTCCATCCTTAAGGTTAGGGGATGGATCTTGGGCTCTGCTTTGCTCTGGGATTCCCACCTAGCTTTTTCAAATCCTCTGGGGAGGTGATTGCATAAGAGTGGATGGAGCAGCTGTGGCTGAGTGGAGTCTAGGTGAAGGTTGACCCAGGTGGAGTGAAATAAAAAAGGTGAGGGAGCCTCTGTCTTGCTTCCCATTGGGCTGTCAGTGAGTGCGGTAGGATTTGTCCATGCAGTTGTCAGAGGTGGAGCTCCAGTCAGTCATTGGGTAGAGTGGCAGCTCTATTATGCCCTCCTTCTTCCTGGCTTTGCTAATTTTTGTTTTGTTACTGAAATGGAAGTTGAACTGAGCTGTATCCCTTGGGACTTGTGGGCAGGGGTTAGACTCTTAAGTGTGTTGGTGTGGTGGAGGCTGAACTGAAAATTGTATTTTAGATAGAGCCTTGTAGCTGTGACACTGAGCCCAGTGCTAAATTCAGCCACTGCCTCTAAAAGGGTAGTGCTGAGAATGACAGAGTAGCTGGGTGAAGCTTAATTCTTAGTTTCCTGAGCCCTGTGCATGGACAGTCTTGGCCTTGGCTTTGCAGATCCTGTCCTTCAAATGGGATAATATCATTTTTGCTCTGTAGAAGGCCCTAAGGGACCTATTGTAATGGAACAGGAGAGTGGCTGCTGAGCCTCTCTTTTTCCTGTTCATCTGACACAAGCTGAATAGGGATGGGGTGGGGAAAGTTTGCTACAGCTTTTCTTGGTCTCATGGGTTCCCCAGGAGTCCTTGTCCTCTGTTCTAAATGGCTGTTTCCTCTATGCCCCCTTCTGCAAATATTGGGCTGGGATGAGCTATGCTTAAGGCAAGGGTACTTACCAACTGGGGTATCCTGGAGCCAGGTACTGTCCATGCAGCTCAGATCTGGGTTCTCCTGAGTGATGATACAGCACAGTGTAACCCTCCAGCAGACACTTGGTTTTGTTCAGAACTGGGTGACAGGCTGCAGGCCCATGATGTCAGCAGTGCAGAGAGAGTGGAGGTGGTTGCCCTCTGGGAGGGCAGGGTAGCCACATGCACATGAATGCAAAGCTGCTGTTGGCAGTGAAAAATGGTGTGCATGAATCTGCAAAGCCCTGGCAATTGGCAAGTGCCCTGGTTGGCCCTGCCATCCTGCTGAGGTACCTTAGCTACAGTCTCACAAACACCAGGTAATGCAGACATTCTCTTCTGGGGGAAGTTCCCTGTTGCATCCACATGGACAACTGCCTTTAGAATTCACAAAGTGGATTTTCCTTGAAGTAATGAAACTGATAACACATAACAGAATAACAGGATCTTATGGAGCTCGGAAAAGGGGCTGAAATCTTTGAGATAATTGGCTCCAGCCTAGTCTGACTTGAGGAAAAACTGGATGGGGATGCTAGAGGAACTGGAGCTGCTTTAAAGGGTGTGCATGTCTGTACGGTAAACTGTTTAAACTGCTTCAATTATTACGTCTTTTCATACCCTGAAACAAGCAGAGCTGTCAGCCCTTTAATAGGCCTGGCCTTTTGTCACAGTCAGTGGTCCTGATGATTTTTGTGGGCTTTTCCTGCACAGAAGATTATCAGCTGGAGTAAAGGAAGCACTACTCACAACAGACTACTTAATGCAGGAGGCTGGCCTTGCAGTGAGAGTGGGATTGCTGATATTTCTGTCACTGACAGCATCTGAGCCTGAGTCAAGCATTGATTAAAGAAGAGCACATTCACAATCACTCTCCTGGTAGGAATAAAGCATCCAGTATCAGGTATCTCTCATTCACCTTCCTGATGCAGAGTGCATTTGGCTCATCTCTGAGAGGCACTGAAGGTCCTTTGCTGTTGGTCAGTGGGTGGTGGTCAGCATTTCATGTGGGGAGCACAGTGTAAGCAGCCAAGTGTGCTACCTCCTGGGTACCTAGCAATAGTTATGCTGAACTTTTAAAACACCTCCTGGTAGATATAAGGACTCATTCTGATCATCTAGCTTGACCTCTGTATAGCACAAGCCAGAGAACATTGCCCAGGGAGTCCTCGTAGAAGAAGAGTTGATCTTTTAGAAAGAGCCAATCAGTCTTGATTCAAAACCCCCAAGTGGTGGGGAATCACTCATGTCTTTGTTAAATGGTTCCACCAGATAATCACTTTCCTTGTTAAACATTTGCTTTTTGTTCCTACTCTGGAGTTCTTACTCCAGCTGCACCTTTCAGCCCCTGGATCTTATTCCACCTTTGTTAGCAAGATTAAAATGCCTCTACTATCAGAAGTCTCTTCCTAATGGTGTTTGTAGGCAGTAACCAAATAACCTTTTAACTTTTTCTTGGATCAGCTAAGCAAACTGAGTTTAAGTCTCTCAGCAAGGTTTCCAAATCTGTGCATTTTAAAAGTAGCTGTATCAGCTCTGGGTGGATCTGGGGGAGGAATGGCCCGTGTTGGGGGTATGCCAGCCATCTTCACCATCCACTTAAACAGAGAGAGAGCTGCTGAATCCAGCTCCTAGGTGCTGCCGGCAGCCATGTCTGTGAGAGCTGCTGCGCTTGGGTCACTGGGTGTTTCAAGCAACTATTGTGCTGGAAACCTGCTAGGACTTTGCTTTGTGTGGCTGATCTCTGTGTCTGACATCCTGGTACTGGTGATAGGAAATGGTGTGCTCCCCACTGCAACCCTGGGACTACTGCTGGCAGGCAGGCAGGTGGAATGAGGCTTGTGCTGCTCCTGTTTTGAATCCCTCTGAGCCAAGCTGTTAGGCCAAGATCCTTGATATTAAGGCTAAAGGGGGTTTTCTGATCTAGTCAGGACTTTTGCCAGCTTTTATGAGATGACCCTCTTGGCTTCCTTGGCTTGCTGCTCCATTCTCAGACCCTTGCCCCAAGGGTGGTGTGATGAGGTGCGGCAGGGAAATCTTTCCCATTTGTCCTTCCCCTCAAGCAAGCTATGGGTCTCCTGTTTCTCTGAGGTGCAGGGCTGGATCCTTTCCCTGGTACCTCCCCGTGTAGCTATCCAGCCTGTTCTGCCTGCTCTGCTCTCCTTAGCACCTGCATGCAGGAGGGCAATGGAAGGCTCCTGTTTGCTCCCTAGTATTGAACACTGTGTTGAGGCAGTGACTTGGTAGAAAGCACCCTTCCCTGAGTGACCCTCACCCCACAAAGTCAGACCCCACCTAGTGAAGCTGCAAACATCCTGGCCCCGTTTGCCTTGAAGCACTACTTATAGCCTCCCAGATAGCCATGTGAAGTCCTTGTCAGCTGTGCCAGCAAGAGGCCATAAATAGAGCAGGCACTACAACAGCAGAGGCGTTCTTGAAAGAGGAGCCGGTTGGTTCTTGCTGTGGGTGGCATGCTGCCGCCTCAGTGCCAGGTGGGTAAAGGTGACTCTGAGCACCTGGAAGGGGCCCTGCTGTCAGCCCCACGCTCCGGCTCCCGAAACACAGGGTTCACAGTTGCAGGTGCTGAGGGCTCGTTACCCTGTGAATTCTGAGATTTTGACCCCTGGCTTAGGGTTTTCTGCATCTCCAGGGACTAGTAAATCTCTTCCTTTTCAAATGTACCCTGTGATTCTCTTGCATTGAAACATAAGGGAGGTTGCAAGACTAGTTCCTACAAGGCCAGTAGACATGGAATAAAATCTCAGAGGGTTTGTTAATTAGTAGGTGCACTGGGGGTTTTGCCCCTGTGTGCAAGGACAAGGGGCAATACAGGAGTAACTCATTCCAAGGCCATTACCGTGCCCCCCCAAATTTCCCATTGCTCCTTGTCCTCTTGGCCACAGTTGCATCTAATTGCCACCCTGCTATCACACGTGTGTCATAGCCAATTCCCCAGCACTTTCATGTCATGGCCAGAGCTGTGGAAGTTCTTGGAAACCCCCAGGCCATTAGACAGAAACAAATCCTTCCCACCGATCTTGCAAAATCCAGTGTTCCAGGGAGATCTGGAATCTGTGTTCCTTTAAAGCCAGGAGCTGCCCATATCCGCAGGAGGGGTGAGGAATCAGGCTGGCCACCAGCCTGGCAATAGCTGCCTCTGCAGCTCTCCTCAATTGGTACCTCAGTCTGTGGAGGGAAGATCATGGCTGAGCTTTATAATCCCTTCTTGGATCCCTTACGGTGGCCCCATTTCTTGTGCCAAGACTGTCTCAGTGCTCAGGTAGCAGGATGGTGTTACACTTCTTATAGTGTGTTTCTGTGATAACTTTGCCTCCTGCAGTGCTGCTCAGCCTGACTGGAAGACGTGGGAGGTCAGGGTGTGATGAGGGAAGGGCCAGAGGCACTAATTGATAAGGTAGCCTGGAGCTTCCCAGTCCTGCCTGCTTCTGATGCATACCCTTGTACTG
>JAGPOW010001998.1:6334309-6348206 GCA_030014935.1 Caiman crocodilus | reverse complement strand
GAGAAGTTCCCCGCCCTGAGGGATTCACCAGCAGCCTCTCAGGCTGGCACAGAGAGAGGTTTCTGGAGAGGGGCACCCACGGTGGCATTTCTGCCACAGCCATGACCCTGCTGGAGTCTCAGGTGAGCTAATGGGCTCACCAGGTGTCCCTTTGCTTCCATTCCTTAGCCACTTTAACAGGCCATATCACCCTGTGGGCCACAGCTCTCTGGCCTGGCAAGAGAGGTGGTGTTTAGAGAGGCTGCAGTACATACATACAAACACAAAGGCAGCACTTGTGCGAGGAATGTGCTGCTCTAATGCAGCTGCACAGTGGCTCCTTTGTGGAACAAGCTCCCTGTGCTGCAGCCCCCTAGGGAGGCTCCCCATGAGCTCAGTCCTCATGGGTAGTGGGGTCAATGGCCTGATTGTGAGGGGCAGCCTTACGTTGCTGGCAAGATCTCGCTCTCAGAGCAGGGGTCAACTCCTCTGCAAGGGGTTGCAGGGTCAGAATCTGATTTGCCCCAGAGCCAGGTCTTGTAGGTATCCTGGACATTGTTCTCCCTCCATGGGGGACATGAGCCTGGTGCAAAGGCCCTTCTGTCTCCAGCTGCAATAGGAGGGACACCCACAGGGCAGGGTGGGGGCTCATGTGGCAGTGACCACATGAGGGTTTTGTTGTGCCGTTGCTGGATTGACCAGGGCTTAATAGGCTGCCTCCTGTTACAAGAAGTCCCCTTTGCCCTAGAAGAACACATGGGTAGGGACTGGAGCTGCTGATACAATCATGAGAGACACATGGGAGCTGAGGACAGTGCACTGACCGTGTGGCAGGCCCTGCTGGTTTCACAGTGCCTCCCTCACCAGGCCGAGCAGGCTTCTCGCTGCTTTTGGAGTTAGGGAGTCGGAGTTGGGAGCATCAAAGTTCTGCTCCCAAATGCCATGTGGCTCTGGCTCTGTTGATCCTGTGACAGTCCGTCATGGTGAGCTGGGGAACCCCCTATACTCTCAGTGATCTGTAGTGAGGGTTGGGGCAGGCTTGGCCCCAAATGGCTTAGGGGGGTAATGGCCAAACTGCCCTGGGGGACTGGACTGGCAGCTTCAGCCTATCCTTCCAGGGCGGGGATGATGAGACTTTCCTTAAGAACCCCTCACGTGCACTCATCAGCCTCATGCTTCCTGACCATGCACCCTGGAGAGGGGGAGAGGACACATATATCCTACTCAGTAGGGCAGGCTGGAGAAAGGCTGTACCTCTACTTCTGGTCAGGCTGGTCCCTTCCCAGTCCCGTCAGCTCTTCTGCAGGATTCAGAGAGCTTATGGAATAAGCAGTAGGTTTCAGTTGCCACCTTGGCTGTAACACCAGTGTGTTGGCTCTGAGCAGTCCTGTCCTGCTGTCTGGGGTTACTTGGGCTCAGAGTCGTGGTGCCTCCCATTTGGGCTCATTGTATTTGCCTTGTCCCTAGGACTGGTGGCAGGACAGTGAAGCAAGGAGTGCAGTATTTGCCTTGATGCCCTGCCCCTATCTCCTGTTTCCTTGAATCAGACCTGCTGCCCTCTCTGCCCCTGCTGCACCAGATCCTGACCTTGGCAAGGCTGCTGTCCCATCAGTGGCAACACTTGGTCTTAATGCCTCAAATACTCTACCCTACTATGTAGCACTGTTCTTTGGTTATGTCCTGCCCTTAAGCATGGGGCTGTCCCTTTTCCTCAAAACACAGCTGAAGAGAGGCATTGAGCTGCCCTGTTACCCTGCATGCAGTGTATTGGGCCGCCCTTTCACAGTGTGGAGTCTGCTCTTCCTTTCTGCCGAGTCATGCAACAGCTGAGACCGTGCTGTGTCCTAGCTGGAGCCATGCATGCTTCTGTCCATGTTCCCTGAAATCTGTGGAAAAGCTGTGAATAGAAATGAGATACCTTGTTAAATGTGGTAGAGTGCTTTGGTGTTGACTGCTGACCACAATGTCACACCCAATTTAGGATGTTGCACCTATTCCCAGTGGCAGTCCACTGCTCTTCAGCTTGAGGCCAACATGCATGCCTCCAGTGCTGCCCTCTACTGGGCTAAACTTAAGTTAGAGCAAGGATCATTATCATCATCATCCATCCTGGCCAGCTGCTTAAATCAAGCCACAGGATTACACCCATTGGCTTCTGCATCAGGACTATACCTTGTGGAGGTGCTAGCAGTGGATCCTGAACTTCATTGGTTCCTGTGCTATCTTCTTTAAAAAAAACTGACTTGAAGGGAACTGATGGCATATCAAGCTCATATCCTACCAGTGAAGCTTGTGGAGCCTCCAGACTAGAGCATATCTAGAAAGATATGTCAGGTCTTGATTTAAAGACTGCAAGTAATGCACTGTGCCCCAGGCATGTTGTTTCAAAGATAATTATTCTCCCTGTTTCAAATGCACACTTTAACTCTATCTAGTTTTAAATATTTCTAGCTTCTGCTTCCAGCCCTTGGACGTTGCTTTGTGTTTCTTCTGCTTTGCTGATGAGCTCACCACCATCAGAACATTCTCTCCCCTGCAGGATCTTGTAGACTAGGCCAGCTCCTAAGCTGGTCTTCAATAAGCTAATGGAAACAACTCATTGGTGCTGACCTCCCGTCACTCTTGTCCTTCTCTTCTGACTCTTTTCTAAGTTTTCAGCATCCTTTTGCAAGGGAAAACAGTGTTTTAGTCATAATATCATGCCACCTACCTGCCTGTACCACTCAGGATTCCTACCTTTACATCCCAGGATTATGGGAGCCCTCTTAGGCACAGCAACACAGTAGAACCTAGGCTCATGTTCAGTTGTTTCCACCATGATGTTGTAGGCACTGCTTTCTGGGATACAGTTCCCCATCCTATAAGTGTGACTGACTTTCTTTGTTCCTAGATGCGTGATGGTGCATTGACTGTATGAAACCAATGTAAGGTTGTGCTTAACAACACTCAACAAACTGGATCATTCTGTATCAGTGACCTGCTTTCATCATTACTTACCAGTCTGCCAGTGGTTGTGTTGTCTGCAAAATTATCCAGCAATGATATTATTGTTTCTTCTGTATCATCAGGAGAGATCTAGAATAGATTTGGGCCAGAATCAGACCCCTGTAGGACCCCATAGGAAACGTTCTCACTAGTTCAAGTTCTTCATTAACAATAATATTGTGAGATCTGGCAGAGGGCTGGGTAATTTTGCATCTTATAGACTAAAGCAGAGATGCATAAGGTTTCATCCATCTACCAATAGTTTATTTTCCATTCATTTAAGATGAACTGTAACAAATTTGTATTGTACTGTTTTTTTAATCAGAATGTTGGTCTAATTAAAAGGTGGTACTGAGTTAGTCCTTAGAGAGATCAATAAATACCTAAATTTGTAATCTCAGTAAAGAACTACCATATTTGTTTGACAAGACCAATTTTCCATGAAAATCAGTTGAATAATGTTAACTTAATACCTCTTGTCTCTTTATTGATAGGATCCTGTATCAGCTGTTCCATGCTTTTGTCCAGGATCAGTGTTAAGCTAACCAGCCTATGGGCATCAGGATTGTTCTTTTTTTTTTTTTTTTTTTTTTTTTTAAGTATCAGCATATCAGTTTTCTGGAGTTGTTAAAAAATTAATATTAGCAATTTGGAGAACTCCACACCAACTCCTTTAAAACTCTTGGGTGCAATGTATCTGGACCTGCTGATTTAAATTTATGTAACACAAGTAGATGGTATTTAACTTTTCTTCTTAATTCCTGTATTTCATTCTTTTGTGCAATATTGATACGTTGTGCAGCGTGGCTTTAAATACAGAAAAGAAATATTTATTGATGTCCCTACCTCTTTTACATTGACATTGTTAATTCCACTGTCTCCAAAGAGTCTCAGGCCTCTGCCATTGTAAAGATCCTCTTTGTTCCTAATATATTTAAAAATTCCTCCTAGCTGTCCTTAATAGCACTAGCTGTGGCTTTACCAATGATCTGTGGCATTGCATCCATGCTTACATGTCTGCACAGTACCCCCTGCTGTCCGGGCAAATTTAATGCATACCTGTGCCATTGTGTGAAGGAGCTATGCCAGTTGTACTGGCTCACTTGTCTACTACTGGATGGCCCAGAGTTTATCCATTTCTGCCATGCAGTATACTGGATCAGCAACTGAATGGCCTAGGCTGATAACCTGTCTGCCTCTGGTAACATGGCCAAAAGCAGAGGCTTCCAGGAGAGACCACCTTGTACCACACTAGGAAAGGTCTTCCCCATGCCTTTTGGGGATCAGTTTTGTGTCTTGAAGCTTGAGGGTTCTGGGCTGTAGATCCAAGGGGCTGAAGTTGCCTTCCTGAAGCCCTTAGTGAAGCATCTGTGCCCCAAAAGCTTTGCCTATGTTGCAGTGACAGGTCCAGGGACTTGAGCGTGCCTTACTGACCCAAGTCTGCAGGCACTGTCCAAATCAGCAATGTCATTGAGGCTGCTCCAGGCCTGTCTCCAGCACCTACTCTCAGGGCCTTGGGAGCAAGTGCAGAGGGGTGAACAGCCTCAGGAGGTTTGGCACATGCGAGTACTGGGCTGGTCAGGTATGGTCAACCCCCCTGGTCGCAGGATAACCACATAGGGTGAAGGCAGGTACTAAGAACATCCAAGATTTAGGATGCCTTGTTCTCAGTACATCATAGTGATTAGACTAGGCAGCTCACTATTCACCATCCTGGTTGTTTTGGATCTCATGCTGCAGGGCTGATCTCTGCCCCTGCACTACTGGGGAAACTTGCCCCCACTCACGGTTCTGGGACCAAGGGCCTAAAACAGGCAGTGCATTTCATTCAGGATCTAGGTCCAAGTCTTTTTGTGCCTCTAGCCCAGTGGTTCCTAACCTCTTTTTGCTGTGACCTGCTGCTGGAAGAGGAATGTGGGGTGGGGACAAGGGAGCTCCTAGCATGTGGTGAGCTCATCCTTTGTAGGTGGCACCACAGGCATTGCCTCCATGACCCTCATTTAGGTTGTGGCCCAAGGTTGGGAACTGCTGTTCTAGCCCTTAACCCTATTGCCTCAAAGCTGCTTAGGCACCTATTATAGCTGTGAATATTGTCTTGCAAAAAACATGGGTGCTGACAACCAGGCAACAATTTTGAAGACATCAGGGACACCTAACTACCACACGTATAGACCTGAGCACGGGTGAGGATCTGGTTTGGGGAGACTGACATCACTGTACACAAGCAGCTGGTGGCCTGTCTGAGGAAGCTAAGGCCAGCAGCACTACAAATAGCACAGGGGGCAAAATCATAGGACTCCTAGACAAGTGCAAGGAGGCTGCTCCAATGCGCAGTTATTACAGCACATTGGAGCAGACTTGATTAACTGAGTCTGGAGCATAGTAATTACTGAGCATCATTACTGGGACACTTTACCTAAAGTTTGTTTGACAGACTTTAGGTAAAGAGTCCCCTCTGCCATTTTGTTGTGGGGTCACTGATACATGTGACGGTCTAGGTACTTTAATTAGCATGGCTCTCAGAGCCTAAAGCACCCCCCAGCCTCCCGTAGCACATGTATAGACGCCCATGTTGTTCGACCACTACAGTTCATGGTGAGTCTGTCAGAATGCAATGCCCTGCTTAGAGCTCCAGGTCCTGGGGTCAGCTGATTCCATCAGAATCCAGGCTTCAGTTTATAAGAACAAGATGTTTATTTCTGCGTGACCGTCCATTGCACAGCCTGACTGTAGGTGTATAGGTGCCAGAGTACTTGAGCTTGGAGACTTTTTGCTTTAGCATTTCCCAGGGACAGTTTTCCCCAAACTAGTGGTGTCTGGGGTATAATTTTTTTTCTGGATTAAAATTGGTGGTGCACTTTGCTCACTGGTCCATGTGCTGGATCTAATTTATGAACCCGATCCTGCTCATGGTGCTAACCCAGCTGAGGCTCAATCCCTCCACATGGGGCCAGTGTGGCTGAGGCCTGATTCAGGCATGAGGCCAGCTCCACAGAAGCACCATCCAGCCCATTTTTCCTGGCACACCCTTTGGGACTCAGTGCCATAGGACATTCTGTCTCCTTGTGGGGGCTAGGGTGAGATGTGTGCTTTAGTTGGTTTCAAACATTAAAATGAAGACAGAACACCAGTTGAATCCATTTTCCCCAGTTAGGCCCACACTATGACAGACAAGTTGGTGGTAGATATACCATTCAGTTCAGCTCGGCTCATTACCCACCCCAAATCCCCCTGACTTGAACCTTTTCAGGGACCCTCATCATGAACTGTAGCTCTACAAGCCATACAATAAGTGACCCTGCGCCTCTGGAGAAAGGCTATCTACACAGTTTGTTTTCTGGTCCCAAACAGGAAAAGGAGGATGGTGCCTCATCTGGAGTCCAAAAAACCCTCAAAGCTTTCATTCACACACATAAGTTCAAGATGGTTACAATAGTCATCAACATAGCATCTCCACAGAAGAGGGGATTAGATTGCATCTCTTTTTGTTCATGGCCAGATGAATTTCTGTATTTACATGATGTTGCATACCAGATACATACTCAGGTACGTGGTCCTGATTCCAAGTTGCTCGTTCTCTAAGGAAGCAGCTAAGCTAACAGATTGTTCTTTGCCTTTGGAATACCAAAGCAGATGATCTCAGCATATTCATATCCCTCCATAACAGATGAGAGGTCAAAGATGCCATTCACAAGATGATATTTGTGGACTGGCATTATCTGCAATAGACCTATTTGTGCCAGACATCATCAGGAAGTCTCAGACCTTCTGCTCCAGGAGAGGCTTGTGTCCAGGCTCCCAATCCAACATCCTGCTCATTCTGTGGTCAGGAATCCTCCTATATGACTTCTTGACCACAGCTAATTCTGTGCCTGCTCTGCAAAGCCAGACAAGATTCAACCCAGACAATCATGCTGGCTCCCATGTGGCCAAGTCCATTCTGGTATCAAGATTTTCTTGCTAATGTTAGTAAGGAACCAGGAAAAATCTTGAGCAAGTCCTGGATTCTTTGTTGTTGGGCTCTGATCCAACATGCTTCATCCAGATAGGAACTCCCTACATCTCACAGCCTGGATACTGGAGTGGGAATGCATTGTCCCACTCAAAGACCTCCTTGTTAAATACAGGGAGGACTCAACCACATGCACTTAGCTAGATAAGTGATCCTGATTCGCAAGGTGGTGCCAGGACACCAAAGTCTCCTGGCAATTCTTCCATTCTTACTATAGTGCAGTACTTGTTTGTTCTCAAGTAGACAGACTTGGCCATCCACTTGACCAGAGTCTACAGAGCTGACATTGCGGCTCACCATCTATTGGGCTCATGACCAAAATGTTTTCTTATGGACTGACAAAGGTCTTGTCTCCAGTTAAAGATGCCAGCCCACTGCAGGATCTAAATGTGGTTCTTCTATTTCTGATGGGGTTGCCATTTGAAGCCACAGCAACATGTGCTTTGCTTCACTTACCCAGGAAGCCAGGTTTCTTATTAGTAATTATCTCAACAAGGAAAGTGGGTGCAAGCCAAGCCATCATGGTGGGTTCTCTGGATACCACTTTCTATCCAGAGAAAATACCCTTTGAGGATCTACTTCCCGCAGAACCTGGTCAAAGTTGTGCCTTACTCAACAGGACAGCTTGTTAGCATACTTCCAAAAAACCTTACCCCTCCACAGCTAAAGTGGAGTTGCACGTACTTGGTATGAAAAGAGCTCTGTCTTTCTGCCTACACAGAACAAAGCCTTTCAGAAAGTTTCCTTGGCTCTGTCTCCCTAGCAAAGAGATCTAAAAGCATGTCAGTATTGGCACAGAGACTGTCTGGTTGGGTATCAGGCTGCCTTGAGAACACCACAGTGGAGTTGCCTTCTGTTACACCAGCTTCTAAGCAACTTCCGTAGCCTCCCTCCACAGTGTCTCCATGACTGATATCTGCAAGGTAGCAACCTGGAGCATCATTCATATCTTCAAACAGTGCAGTGGCAGAAGTCTTCATAGAATTATAGAAAATTAGGTTGGAAAGGACCTTAAGAGGTCACCTAGTCCAACCCCCTGCTCAAAGCAGGACCATCCCCAACTTGATTATCCTAGCCAAGGCTTTGTCTAGCAGGGTCTTAAAAACCTCCAAGGATGGAGATTGCACCATCTCTCTGGGTAACCTGCTCCAGTGCTTCACTGCCCTCCTAGTGAGAAAACTCTTCCTAATATCTAACCTCAACTTCCCTTGCTGCAACTTGAGACCATTGCTCCTTGTTCTGCCATCTGCCACAACTGAGAACAATCTAACTCCATCCTCTTTCAAACCCCCTTCAGGCAATTGAAGGCTGCTATTAAATCCACTCCCAGTCTTCTCTTCTGCAGACTAAATAAGCCCAGTTCCTTGAGCCTCTCATCAGAAGTCATGTGTCTCAGCCCCCTCACCATTTTTGTTGCTTTCTGCTGCACTCTCTCCAACTTGTCCACATCCTTTCTGTAGTTGAGGGCCCAAAATTGAACACACCACTCCAGATTTGGCCTCACCAGTGCAGAATAGGGGGGTTAGGGTTAACCCTAATCACTTCCTTTGACCTGCTGACAACACACATTCCAGTGCAGTCCAGTATTAGCCTTCTTGGCAATAAAGACATGCTGTTGGCTCATATTCAGCTTATTGCCCGCTGTAACCCCAGGTCCTTTTCTGCAGAACTGCTGCCTAGCCTGTCCTGGTGCATGGGATTGTTTTGTCCTAAGTATAGTACTTTGCACTTGCCCTTGTTGAACCCCTTTTGGCCCAACCATCCAATTTGTCAAGGTCTCGCTGAATCCTAGCCCTACCTTCTGCTACTCCCCCCAGCTTGGTGTCATCTGCAAAGTTGCTGAGGGTGCACTCTATGCCATCTTCCAGGTCACTGAAGGTATTGCACAAAACTCCACTTGATACTGGCTGCCAGCTAGACATCAAGCCATTGATTACTACTCTTTAAGCCACGATCCAGCCAGTTCTCTATCCACCACAGTCCATTCATCAAGTCTGTATGTCCTTAGCTTCCCTACAAGAATGCTGTGGGGGACTGTATCAAAAGCCTTGCTAAAAATCAAGGTATACCACATCCATTGGTCTCCCCACATCCTCAGAACCAGTCATCACATCATAGAAGGCAATCAGGTTGGTCAGGCATGCTTTGCCCTTGGTGAATCCATGCTGACCATTCCTAATCACCTCCTCAAAGCTTAACAGTAGATTCCTTGAGGATCTGCTCCATGATCTGCTTCAGGGCAGATGCAGCATTTCAGTAAGGTGGTCCTTCAGGATTTTTGCATAGACCTACCTGCCTTCAAGTCCGCCACGGTGATAATGCACATATGAACAAACTGCTCAAAGGAGAGAGTTCTTCAAGGTTTTGTCCATGTGCATATAGGAACATAGAACTGAAGGGCGCCCTAGAGCCATCAAGCCCAGTCCCCAGTGCTTGCAGGTAACTTATCTGAAGGAATCCCTAGAATCTTCCCTTCAGTTCCTTGTCTACAGGGAACAAAATCCCCAAGACACCAAACACACCTAATAAAATGCCATAGGGGAAAGCAGGGGTGACAGAGGTGCTGCCAATGCCCTGCTTCTGCAGCAGTACGTTAGCAGCTGGTTAATCTGCATCCCAGCCTCCTGTCTCTGAGTTGCATACAATTTAAGACAAAGCTGGGGATCAAGAAGTACATCCCATCCTTTATCCCTGCCCCTCTTCCATAACACCTACTACTGTGCATGGGGAGAAAAGGGAATCTCAGACCTGGAGTACTGTAGTACTTGGGCTGTCCACATGCAGATACTCCCTGTGAATGCATCTCTCAAAGAACTCCAGTTACTTGCAAATAATTGTTATCTTCCAGCCCTCCTGGTTGTGGGGGAAAAAGTTCAAAAGAGGATCAGTGTTGTAGTCCTGATGGTTCTGGGAACGTGAGAGAAGCAAGTTTGTTTGGTAATGTCTTTTACTAGGCTAGCCAATAAGCTGTTAGACACTGCTTCAGGCATAATACGCCCCTTCTTTTTCCCAGGCCTTGCTGCACAAGAGGAAGCAGTTAACCTGAAGCAGCAGTTAGCACAGTGCAGGCAAACCTCCCCCGACCAAGGCCTCCTGGCTCTGTAAGATACAGGCTGCTAACCCCAACCTAAAGGTGCAAAAGCCAAAAAAAAGAGAGCAAGATGAAAGCAAAAAAATGCCAAACAACAAATTAAACATTGATTTGTTTGGGGAAGAAATCTCAGTACCAGCCGGTACAAGAAATATTTGCTGAAAACCTCAGAAGGACCAAGGCAGTGACAAGGCTGCATGGACCAAACTCCACACTAGCACTGGGGCTTATTCTGCCTTACACAGGGCAGATTTCAGGGCCTCTTAGCTTTGCCTACCAACTGGTAAATTCACCAAGCACCATCATTTGGCCACAGTGTTAACAATAGCAGCTCCTGGCTGGACAGTGCTTCTGCTTGTTCCTGTAAGCACAACATGCTCTGCTAGGAATGCCTGCAGGGGGCAAATTTTATGGTTCCTGAATAGGTGTCAGGCCCTTCTGTAGCCACAGAGTCAATGACAAGAGCTGGAGCATCTGCAAGGTAACAGCAGGCACCTTCTCAGCCACAGGGTCCATCCTCAACCTCACTAGAGGCTCTTCAGCGTGTGTTGCTGGCTGCAATGGGCATTCCAGCCTGCCTCCCCCAAAGAGGAGGCAGGGAAAGACTGAATGGCCCTGCCCCTGCATACACCAGAAGGCAAGGCGGCTGCTGGGTTTAGCAGAAATCCCCGTTTTCCCAGGCAGGGTTAACTGAATTCATATTGTCCTTGGCTTTGTGCTCCTCCACTTCTTGCCTTGGGCTGCCAGTTCTGTCCACCAGAGGGTAGCACAGCTACGCACTGCCACTGCAGGTCTGTGGCATTTAGGAACCGGTTGCTGTGGGCAGAGAGGTCTGCTTTCCTTCACAGCAACACCTGGCTAACAAGCTGCATGAGGCTTGTCACCCAGAGCAGAATAAGCAGCAAGATTCTCCTCTGGGACAGCTCCCCGAGTACAGGGGCAACAGGATGAAGGCTCAGCCCCAGGACTTAGCATTGGGCAGTCTTGCTCAAGTACTGTGATAGATCAGCAAGGCCCTTGCATTACTACTATTGCAGACCTTCCTAGAGGGAGCTCTGGGGACGACTGCTTGAGCCTGAGTTTCCAGCTGCTTCTTAACACTACCTACTAAATTGCATTTAAAGGAGCTAAAAATACCCCTCTTTGCTGTCATGACATATCTATTTAGCAAGTGCTGGGGTGAGCACAGAGTGCGTCAAGCACAATGGCCTGTGCAGCCCACCCACAGCTGTCTCAGCATTAGATGTTTGGAGAGCCACATTGACGTGGTTCCTGCACTGCACCGCCAAAGAGTGAGGGCAGTGCTCACCCTGCCTCTCACCCCGTTGTTTTACCCCCATGGGGAATCCAACAGACAAGGGCTTTAGCTGCAAACTTCCCACTATGCACAGCTGGAGCCAAGAGGTCCTGACCCAGTCAGAGACAGAGGAGATGGCACAGACACGCATGAACACAGCTTACACAATTGCTCCAGGAACTCAACTATTAGCAGTGTTCGTAAGGGAGCTCTGACAGCACGTCCTCAGTCCCCACCAAACCCGCTTTGGGCAATGCTATCTGGCATATATGGCACTGCCAGGAGCGCAGCAAACAGCACAACACTTGCCCCTGCAAAGGTGAGTAGATGGGATCATGGCTTCCAAGAGGATACAAACTCCAGCTTTAGGGAGATGCACTACTGGTGACTGCCCAAGTGTAGCAGCTGCCCAAGAAATACCTTTTCACACACAAAGAAGCTGAAATTATATTGACAATCTAAGGTTCACATGTAGCAAGGTACCTGGCAAAGGAAGCCTCAAACTTCCCTGTCTCCTACTGCTCTACACCCAGGCCACTCTCTCCAAAGCCAGCTGCCACCTGAGAACATGGAACAACTGATTAGAGCAGAGGTGCTCAACCCCCAGCCCATGGTCCAGCTCTGACCCCCTACACCAGGTCATCCAGCCTGCAGGACCCCCCACAGATCCAGATGTTTGGCACTGCTCCCCTGCTACCAAATTTCTGGACCTGTGGGAAGCCCTGCAGGTTTGACAGCATGGCTCTGCATGCTGGACTGGGCATGCAGGCAGTGTGGGACCTGATCCCAATAGGCAAGGCCAACTGCACACCACTCACCTTGCCCATGGGATCAGAAGATTGAGCACCACTATGCTAGAGGATTTCCCCCAGAGCCATTCCAGCTTCCAAGCCTCAAGAGCAACCAAAGCTGACTCCTAATGAGAACTGGCTGAACATTTTCTATCAATAATTTTTCCAGTAGAAAATGGGCTGTTAACTCTGAACTGGAGGCACTTGATTTCCTCAAAATGTTTTTTGGGTTTTTTTCTGATCAGCAATGAAAATGTCAATCCCTCCTCTTCCTTCTCCTCCATTTCTGGATGTTTTCATTAAAACCTTGAAACTTATTGCTGAGGTTAGGAATATTTCAGCCATCTTTAAATCTTAAATGACCCAAACATAGGGTATTCAAGCTCTTAAAATGCCCTTCATATGAAGAATTTAAGGCAGAAGTAAATGAAGTAGGTAAATGAAATAAACTTCAGCCTGAGCCCACTCCAGTGCTGTGATGCCAAGGTGTAAAGCATGCAAGGATAAAAATGCTAACCTCAAATACAAAGAGTTGGTTCTGGACCAGATTACTTGGCCAGAATCTTGCAGGGTGGCCAGCAGGGACCCCCAGTCTCTTAATCCAGACCCTTAATCACTAATGAGTGGCAGAACCAAGGATTTATGCATACTCCCCCAAGAGTAGTATAGCTGACTGGATGCAACTTGGCTGCCATACTGGAGACCTAGCCTCTATTTTCTGTCCTTGGGCTATTTATCCTATTTCTGCAAGCTGGAAGGGACCATGTTTGTTGCTATGAAGAGCTGTGGAGTGGCCAGAAATATTAAAACAAATCAGCCACTGGAAAACAGATTTGAACTCACGGCTTCACAGCTCTTAGCCTTCTGTGCTATCCTGGAAAGGAAAGATGCCTTACTTCAAAACACAGTGCTGGCATTTCATGTAGGAATACAGCAGCCACTGAACTAGAAAGGAAGTACAAAAGTTTCTCTCATTAGGGGGACTGTGGATCTAATCTTAGTACCACATCCTAGATCTCAAAAAGAGCATCTCATGAATGTTGGTTTCACATGGATTTCTCCTTCAAATTAAAACAATGGTTCCATACTGTGAACTCCAAGACCAGCTGGCTCCCAATCTGCCCCACAGACTCTCTCAGGCACAAAGCAGCAGTTGAGAACTCAGACCAGCTACATTACAGCAATGGCGTTTAGGTGGAACGAGATTGTTTCAAAACAGAAACAGATGCTGCAGTCATAGTTACCACCAGGTCTTTTTCACTACCCTGTCATGGGTCATCCCCACTCTGAACAGGCTCCAGAGTCCTGACCCTGAAGCAGTCACTAGAAAACAGAACTTCCCCAGACAGAAAAAGGGCTATAATAACAGTTTACCAAGGTAGGGGCTCAGGGGAGATCTGCTTTGAACACACAAAAATATAACGCTCAGACGAGCTTTAAAAAAAAACAAAACAAAAAAAAACCACAAATAGGTCAAGCAAGAAATGCAAGCGCATATCAATTCTCAGCCTTTTTGATCCCATGGCCCATTTCCCCCCAAAACTCTGCCTTTTGCTTCATAGCCAGCCTCTGCCAAACCCCATGCACAGCCCAACACCCTCATGGTCCATTTAAGGGCTATGTCGCAAACGCATGGTAGCTCCAATGCAGAAGCAATACACAAATGTAGCTATGGCACTGTGTCTGGGCTGACCTGCTCAACCTCCCAGCAGGACTGATTAGTTTGCCAGCAGTACCACATC
>JAGPOW010001998.1:6312842-6326684 GCA_030014935.1 Caiman crocodilus | reverse complement strand
CCGCCGCCGCCGCCGCTGCCAGCATCTCCCGCGCCCGGCCCGGCCCCGCTCCGCGCAGGAGCCGACGAGTCCGTGTCCCGCCAGGCAGCATAGCAGCCTCGCCAGCTCCGGGCAGCACCGAGCGGTGCCCTCGGCGGGATCGGATCCGCCCCCAGTCTCGGGGGCAGCACTCGTGCGGGCAGCACGCGGACACCCGACCCGCGGGCCTGCGCCCGGGCCTGCGCGGAGGTGTGCGCGGGAGCCGCCTGGGTCCGGGACTAAAAAGGCAGAGGGAAAACTAGAAGTCTTGGCTCCAAAACGATACCTTTCATTGTTTCCCAAAGACGGTGAAGCATCCGAAGCCCTCGGCGCGGTGCAGGATGTTTGCGGGTCGTGGTCCTGGACCGACTTGTGGATTTGGACTTGTTCTGGCCGGGGACACGGAAAATGTCTTAAAAAAAAGCATGCCAAGCAAAATGCCTTTGCACACCACACTGGCACTTGTGCCAGGGGTTGCCCACCTCTGATCTAGACTCAGGTTTTAGTTTGAGGCTGACTCATGGATTTGGACTTGATTTGGCCTAGGACACGGAAAATGTCTTTTAAAAATAAATGCACGCATGGCTTCTTGAAGGCTCAGAACAAACGTAGTGGCCTCTTAACTTGACAGGGGAAATACCATATATTTGTGTCTGTGAAGACGGTTTTCCTGAAGCGCTTTGCAGGAGAACGGCTCTCCTGGCTGGTTCGGTACCTGTCAAGATGCAGCGGCTTTAAACCCAGTTTATGGAAATGGGAGTCTCCTCCCTCGCTTGCTCTGAGGGCAAGCAAAACTCAGGGACATCCAAACCGTGAGCCTCTGGGCTTGGGCCTGCACCTAGGATGCCTGCCAAAGGTTTTGGGAACGTCTGAAGCCCCAGGTGTGAGTGGAGGGTGTTTGCCAGTCGTAGGGCCACTTGAGGTTCTGGACTCTGGGATTTGGAATTAGCTTTGGCTAATATGGACTTGGATACAAATTAAATTTAAAAAAATGCACAGGGCTTGGTGTGGCTGCTGGCAGTACGTGAGCCCACTCCGGTGCCTTTATGTGAGCGGCTGTCGCACCTGCCAATGTAGTGTAAATGTGCCCAAATTGGAATGAGAGCTGGCACTGGGGCAAGGGGAGGGCTGGTAATGAGGAACTCTGAATTCTAGCCCCGTGGTCAGATACGTGGCACTCTGCAAGCGTGGCTCTCCTGGCACAACCGAAGCACATAAATGTTGCTATCTTTGTCCTGCAGATATGGGAAGTGGGCCCAGAAAGACTTTTCAAAAGTGACCCATGTTTTTGGTGCCTCCTTTCCATGTCTGATCTTTGTCATGTGTGCCTCCCCCACAACTTCAGTTCAAGTCACTGAGAGCTAAACGTCAGCTTCTCTGGAAATCAGACCCCCAAACTGGGCATCTTTTGTTGGGGCCCACTTTTGAAGTTCAAGCCTTTGTGAGTTCTCTGAAGTCACCTGATACAATAGTTTATATTTCAGACTAAAATTCCAGATTTGTTAGAAAAGTGTAGACAATCCCATGCCCTACGCAATATCCCACTGCCAGAAGCCACAAGCTGTAGAGAAGAGATTGGCTCTGATCACCCCCTCAGATTTAGCTGCCAAGTCCAAACATAAAAGAGACTTCTAGAAGCTGTTTTTACACAGCTGTGCTCCTCTGGATGCAGCTGCAGCATTGATCCATGTCCATGGGCCCTCTACCTGTCCATGGTTCTTCCCCAAAGCAAACACGCTGTGATACTCATCTGTTCAGGTTCTGAAAACTGGTTCACGTCTGTTACCTTGTCAACTGGCTGAGTGAGCAGCCTGATCCTCATTTCACAGGTGAACAGTCTGAGACAATGAGAAGTGACACAGCCATCTAGAAGACCGGGTAGATGAGGAACAGGACTGGGAGGTGCCTTTGATACTGTCACATCTGGTGACTTCAGAGAACTCACAAAGGCTTGAACTTCAAAAGCGGCCCCCAGTATCAGATCAGACATAGAAGGGAGGCACCTAAAACATTGGCCACCTATCCTCGCTGCCATATGATCCGCCTCAGATCACTATTGCCTCGCTAGTTCAAACCTCTATTCAACATTGACATGATGTATGAAGCATTCTTGTCTGAGTGACAAGGGCCTGAGCAGCGCTCAGTGAAGGCACTGATCTACTACATATCGCAAAATAAATGCAATCCCGAACTGCCCTAAATTATGAACTAGTCCTATAGGTTTTCTCATAGTGGGGTGTGCTGCAATAGGAGATCATCTGGGTGTATAAAAATGCAATGGCTGATTTCTATGATGTTATGAAATAATTTGATTATAGGGTGTTGCAGGCATAGGAACATACACAAATACAAGTTTGCATTTTCAACTATGTTGTGTAGGAAATCATGTGGGTGGTTTTGTTTTGTGGTATATTTTAGTTCAGGATATTCTAGAAATTAATTCCTGAGAGCGCAAGGGGTGGTGCTTGTAGCCATGTTGGTCTAAAGATTTTTTGTCATCTCCTA
The DNA here is from genome assembly GCA_030014935.1 of Caiman crocodilus. Classification (NCBI taxonomy): domain Eukaryota; kingdom Metazoa; phylum Chordata; order Crocodylia; family Alligatoridae; genus Caiman; species Caiman crocodilus. The sequence goes on along the minus strand of JAGPOW010001998.1, from coordinate 6,324,161 downwards.
AGAACCTAAGAGATCTAATGCTGCCCTGTTGTTTAGTTGTATGCATTTTCAAAGGAAGACAGCTAAGCTTGTGTGAGTGGTGTAGGTGGTGATTCAGTGTACAGTATTGGTTTTAAAACATATGCACAGTTGGTCCATGGTTAGAGTCCCCACTCCTAGAGTCAGATGATCACATAAGAATCCTGGCTTTTTAAAATAAGTTTCTAATTCTCATCATTGTGAAAATAAATTAAAACTATAAGCAGAGTGTGACTGATGATACAATGCCTGCTGGAAGTCAATCTGTGACAGGCTGAAAAAGCAGCTCTCAGAGCATTGCCTTCCAGGTCAGTAAGGAGTTAACATGATAACCGAGGGCCATAAGATGCTCTGTGTGGCAGGAAAGGCAGAGAGCGGAGTTCAGCCCACTGCTCACAAAGAAGACACTCCCTGTCCCCCCGGGGGAGAGGGGACATGCACAGCCAGTCACATCTCCTGCTCCTGAGGGGAGTGGGAAAACATGGGGAAAGACTTTAGTCATGCCCTTGAGAAACTTGAGGTCTTGTGCCTGGGAAAATACGTCCCCTGTCAACTGATATCTGGAAGGCCAAAACGGCTGCCGGGGCATGCTAATGGAACTGATTGAAACATTGGCCTGTTTGAGCTGCAGCAGCCAGTCCAGGATATCTGGGATGGATGGGACACCATCCAGACATTTAGACACTTTATGCAACACCAAAGGGAAAATCCAGTCTATTTTGCCAGTTACATATGTTTGATAAATCCTTTCAGGTACAAATGAAGAGGAGAAAGTGCAGGAAGAATTGGGACTAGCAGATATGTGGTACTGGTTGCACTCCTTAGTCCCAGGTCAGAAGCAATGCTGAGGGGTCTATATAAGACCAACCTCAGCTTGTTCTTTCGGTCCTAGCAGACCCAAGATTTGAAGGATCTGGATATAGAATAGTTGTCAGGGACAAGCAGTTCCCCAAATAGAAGAAAGTGTCTTGGACAACAGATTAGCTACCCAAGATAGGAAGCAGACCATCACAGGACAAGCAAGCCCTGTAAGTGTAGTGAGTCCTGGACTGTTCAGAGCAAGGCCCCTGTCAATGGAAAACTAACAACAAATAAATAAACCAGAAATGTAAGAGATATCTGCTAGAGCAGAGGAGAGAAAAAATAGGACTTGAGGTAATATCCCAAAAAGGTAGCAAGCACGATACAGGGATGGGGACATTATTAGTCCTCATGGTGAGTCTGCTGTTCTGTTCCCAGGGCAGAAAGATGGGCTGGCAAAATTAAAAATATTTGAAAGAAAAGTGATCAAAGCCCTGACAAATTCTTTGACGCACCAGACAGTCTGTGAAGAAGACAAATTGTGAAAGCCTCCATATCCAGCCACATACATAAGAGGAACAGTTAGTGTGCACCACCCTTTGTGCTGTCAGTGCAGTCACAAGGAGTGGCAGGGCTGGAGTACAGTGGTATGGGTCCTGCTATGGCAAAAGGTCTCTAAACAAAGCCCAAAGCATGAGTACAACCACGGTGGGAAAATGTGTGGGGTCAGTAACTGAAAGAAGTTTGTGTTTGTTGTCATGGAAAAGAGGGACACAACAAGGAGCAAAGCAAACCATGCTAATTGCTGAGAAAAGGGGATTGAACCACTTCATTTTATACACTGCTCTATGCTGTCCTTTCACAGCACCTGGTGAGGTGAACTTGAGTTCATGAAAGCTTGTGCTCTGTCCCCCATATATATCTTAGTTAGTTTATAAGGTACATATCTATACTGCCTTCTGACTGACTGCAACCTAACACAGCTAACTACATTTCTCTGCCCAGGAAAGGGGATCTAGTCAGAGTGGGAGCCATGTTCATAGGCCAGAGGGACAGAGAACAGTTGTGTCATCCACTGAAAGTTAGGAAGGGTTTTGAAAGATAGGGTGGGAGTCCTGCACTAAGTTTCATTTGGATATCCTGAAAGGGGTAGGGACAGACATTACACATAAATCAGTTTAAGTGATCAGAAACTGGTTTAAAATTGAAGTGAACAGAGATTCAATGCACATAAACCAGTCTGAAAATGGCTGAAACCAGTTTGAAATAAACCAGGAAGGGGTCTGGGAAAGACACTGCATAAGCCACTTTGACCCAAATCAGTTAAGTCTGATACTACATTCAACCAGGTTTAAGTTAAACTGGAGTCCCCCAGCATCCCAGAGGCTTTGCAGCTCTCAGAGGGGCTCTCTGCTCCAGAGAGCAGGGCTAGCCCCTCCCCTCTGCTCCCTGACTGGAGCTGCGGCAGGCACAGCAGCATCTGCCCAGCTTCCTCCTGCTCCCTCCCCTCCCCTCCCCCATCACCACTCCCTGCTCAAGCAGGGATTCCCCCCTCCCCTCTGCCTTATACAGACATCTCTCAGCATTAGCTAGCATACCACATGCTGGCTATGGTCCATGCTGTGGGAAACCAGATAGTGTCCGCTTAGGGCTTTTTGGAGCTAATCAACAAGTAGCTGGTAACATCCCTCCAGTCATTCCTTGGATAAAGCTGTGGAAGAAGAGCTTGAACTAATGGGCGAGGCTTTTGTTTTGTTTGATGGGCTAATAAATGCTAACAACTTCCTGTGTGACTCCCTGCTGTGTAACTAAATGCTCTGTTATTAACAGCAAAGTGGGGGGCACCTCCCTAATCAGAACGTCCTGCCAGAGCCTGGCCACAATCCCTCTCAGCTCAGCACTGTCCAAGGGAAGGGAGGGCTGCTCTAGCACCCCCAGCTTCTAGCCTAAGCTACTGCAGGCAGGTGCCTACATTTCCCCAGTCCAGAGGGGATGTCTGTATAGTAACAAACTGATTCAGCCTAGCCAGGTTATGCTAATCTGCAAAGATTGAATCAATTCAAGCTCAGGCTTTTTTTATATCTGTTCCTAGCCAAGGTGGTGGCAGAGATGGGCAGAGATGTCATTCTGGAGGAAGGTGTGAGAAGCAAGACTTGTCAAGCGAGATGATTGTTGTAGCTACAATGATCCAGAAGACAACTACAAAACTAATATAGCAATTGGCAGGAGACAGGAGCGGAGCAGGGAGGTAGCTTCAAGTGCCATTAAGCATAAAAGAGGTAGTTAAAGCTATGCTTTGAACTGAAATTATCCACAGAAAGGATGTAAAGGGAGGCGAGATGAGGCATAAGGATGGTGTGATCCCCAGAGAAGAAAAGAGTGATTGAGCTGGCCACACTGAACAAGATGGCGATGGGGCAATCTGAGACTTGGGAAAGGATGGCATCATGGAAGTCCAGGAGTGACAATGACAGGAACTGGGCAGCAAATCTATTATGCAAGCAGTTAAATGGCTATCAGTGTGTTGACAGCAATGAGTAGAAATAGGTGAGTCTGTGAATTTTTTCAGAGTTGCATATGAGTTGAAATGCAATAAGAAATTGGGAGGGTGAAGCAGAAAGAGGAGAGTTTATCCTAAATTGCCCAGATAGGGTCTCCTACCTTTTTTTTGGCGGGGGGAGTTGTGGGGGTTAATGTTCGTATTGGGATTGACTTTAAGCTACAGCTAGCTTAGAGAAGAGAAGCATGTGGGTTAGAAACAGCCAGGTGGTCAGAACACACCCTGTACAGGGGAGAACCGGGATGAGTGGGAAAACCTGTTCTACAAGCTGACTGCCCTTCCCCCTCCAAGCCCAAAGCAGAAAACAAAATACAGCTCACAGGAAGCATCAGGCTTCCTTTCTGCAGGGCAGCTCATGCACCTGCTAATGTAAACTGTCCAGAAGGCTGGAGAGTTTATGCAAATGGCTTAATACCCTGGTGTGCATATTTGTATTTGCACATCACTTTATTTACCTAAGTACCAGCAAATGTCCACAGCAAATGTGTCACTGCAACTCTTCCTTCAAGGGCAGGTCCTTTTCTCTCTCCTCACCATCAAGGGAAGGGGAGTTGTAACTCCCTCTAACTCCCTCTGCCCAAGCCCCCTAGCTCACTGGGGCTCTTGCCTTGGCTGGGGTTGAGCAACCCGCCAGATACAAGGCTTCACACCCAGCTCTACCTATCCTAGAGATGAGTGAGCCTGAAAGGTTGTACCCCTCTCCCTGGAAATGTAACAATAATTAGCATATAAGCTGCCTTAGCAAACCTCTGCCTACAGCTCTGATTGTGGAGTGTGGGGGCAGGTGGAGCTTCTTTGTGTTGGGATATTGCCCGAAACCAGGATCCTTCCACATGATCCAGGAAACCAAGCAGTTATGAGCTCCTCCACCCCAACCCGTCACCAGATGCAGATAACAAAGAGTAGATTTTCACACTGGTTGAGAATCGCTGGTCTAGGAAGACTCTACTGGGGGTAGGTTATCCCACTCTGCCCTATCCCTGTCCCTGCCATTATTCCACCACAGGGTTTCCTGCCCCACATGCATTTGGCATTGGCTTCTATCTGAGACAGGATGTTAGGCTTGACAGACCAAGGGCCTGATATAGTCCAATCATTCCCTAAGCACCTATGTTTCCAGAGCTCACATCCCTTTGTACTTAGATTTCTGTCGCCAGGCTTGTGTACAGCTGTCCAAGCCCTGACTGACACTGTGAATCAGCATGGTGTGTCGCACATGTAGCCCTGGGGGATTAAAGCTAGAGGCATTCCCCCACCTATCTTACTGTTGGTACCTGATCTAGCAGGTGTGTTCTGAGCATCCCATCACTTCAAAAAACAGTCCCAGAGGACAGAGCTGCCCTCACCCTCTTTGAGCACTTGCCTAGAACATGGGAGGCCCATATTCACATGCCTCATCTCCCTGGAAAGTGTCCTAGCCACTGGGATGTTTTGGGATGGGGTTCCTAAGCCTCATTCATTCTTCTTTGATTAAAATATTTAAATGTTCACTGGGCCACAAAGAGAATCTGACTCTAGGGCCCAGTGGTCATGGACACACTGGGGTACCACCTTCCAGTCACTGGGCCAGTGAATGCTTAAGCATTTAGACAAAATGGTACAGCTTCAACGAGAGACTGAAAGAAACACTTTGCCATTATATGTCCTAAGCACCAAGCTCTTGGCTATCCTGTAGCAAGTCTGTCTATTTATATTGGCAAACAGAGTGATACAACCACCCATGATCCTGAACAGAAAAATATCTGAATAGGGCTTAGGCATCTGATCTGTTTCACACAGCCAGAGGTAGGTGAGCTACGGTGCTTATCTGTGGCCGGGTGCGTCAGGTCAAGTGAGGTCAGACACTCCTTTGCTCTGCATTTCACCCCTGTGTCATGGAAAAAATGTGCTGTAGAATTTGGAATCAGGTCAGGTAGAAACTTTATTTCGATAGCTATCGGAGAGAGACCCTTACAGGAAGATTTCTTCTGTGGTCTCTCTGATTCACATCCAGGGCAAATAACCTTTTATAGATTCAAGACAAAGGGTTGCCTAAACTGACTTTTCCCGCCTTGGGGCTATCTTGTGTCCTTCAAGACAGTTTAATGGTCATCTTCCTCTTATCTAAGGACTTTCTCTCTCCCCTCTTGAGGTCTTAGCCATCCTTTGCTTCCACACCTGGTTAGTTTAGGTAGTGACTTCATCTAGTTCCCGATGATCCCTTCCTTAGGCTGTTAACTCTCCCCATGCAGCACAGTGACCCCAGTTGCCAACCTCAAAGTCATGTCAAGGATTCCTGTAGGTCTAGGGTGTCTCTTCCCCCTACCCTCCCTTATCAAACCACAGGGCTCCTCTCACAAGCTAAATCTGGATGCGTCAGTGGAGTGAGCAGCCCTGGGGAGAGCAGCAGCTTCAGGGTTAACCAGGGTTTGGATTGCACTTTGGCTCTTAGAAGGTTCTGCAAAAAAAATTGGGCTGCCCATCATGATGCCCTAATAAAATTGGAGACCCCGCCCCAGGTTATGATTTTCAAATCTTACAGGGGGGCTCTCATCTCTTATGAGGAGGCTCAGCCCCCCACCCAGCACCCCCCATAATTTGAACCCTGGGGTTAACACAGTTGTAACTCATCCCCCACCTCCCACATGCATCCCCAATGGGGCTCTATGTTCAAAATTTCAGCAGCAGGCCCTGCCCCCATTTCCCCACCCCCAAATTCCTTACCCTTCAGGCCAGACAACTGTGGCTCTGTGGTCTAAATCTGGTTTGCAGGTTTGATACCACTGCCTTAAGTGGCAGGCTGTCTTGGATTAAGCATTGCAATGCTTCAGCACCTTGAGGGCCCCTGTACCTCCATTCCCCACCTGCTAGCACTCCCCTGCCTTCCAGGGGTGTTGTGAGCACACTGTAGTGAGGCACTCAGATACTATGCCAGTGGGGACCACAGAAGTGCTTTAGATGTATGTGCTGCAGGTAAAGTTATGAATTGTGCATCCTGGAAGCACAGTAGTCATCTCTCTGTTCAGAGCTCCTGACTAGCCCCCTGTGTCAGGTGTGCTGAGCAGGAACCCAGTTATAGCACACCTAATATGTGCAAGGTTTCATCCCTTCACCTCTAAGCATCCCCTCTACATGGGAGATACCCTCCAATCTGAAGAGACACCAACAGGAATGGCAGGAGCACATTTGAAAAGCATTATTGAAAACATTTGGAAAGCAAATCTAAAGTCTCTCAAACTGGGTATAAATGAACTGGATTAGGATTGTGTGGGGAGAGAACCTCCAGCCCATGAAGGCACTGCAGCCTTCACCAGTGACAGTGCTGAGAGCTGTGTTGGCTGCTTTTCCACAGTTTACCATCACTTAGGTACTGCTGCAAGGCAAATGCTACCGAATTCCCTGAAGTAGCATGTACATCCAGGCTACTTTGCATTTTATACAAGCTCTTATGTAATGTTGCTGAGAATCGCTACAAAGGCTACCTTGTTTCTCCCAGTGATAGCTGAAGGACAGTGAAAGGTGAAATTATTTCTGCATGTGCCATGCTTTGAGATCTGTTGTGTTAGAAGAAACTGTCTCAATGTAAGAATGTATCCCACTGACAATGGAAACAAAGGATTGAAATCTCAGATTTGCTGCTAGACTGGAGCTGTGGCTACCAAGGATTTCCTACCTGCCCAATTATATAGGCAGTGCTTTTTACAACAGGGCTGTGAATATCTCTTCTGCCTGCTGCGGGATGCTACAGAAACACCTTGGACAGAACCTGGATCCTACTTTCCAAACCATGAACAGATGGAGAACATTTTTTTACCTGTTAGTAATATGCCCACAATTTAAAGGAATTTACATCCCAATCCCTTGGTAGTCATTGGCAGTTGCGCATCTATGAGTTGAGCGTCTCAGCATAAATACCTGAATGCAGCTGGGCTGCCGTGTTTTTGTTCACGGTTGATGAGATGTGATTCTGTCCAGTAGAGGGCAGGTGAGTACACGCACTCCCTTGGATTTGGGTACGCTGGAATATGCTTGCCTCAACCACTTTACTGAATCGCTGTTTACATCTGAACCCGTGGTTGCCACCTCTTTCTCTGCTCTTGGTGGATTTGAGCCAATCTTAGAGGCTCATATAGTTAGCATTCACCTGCTACCATCAACTAACCCGCCTCTTCACTGAGTGACACCTTAGCATTGGATTAGAGGGCTTGATTCCTGTTAGCATAGAAAGAAATCTCCTGAGGACAGGAGCAGAAGCATCGACTGACTTGGCATCATGAGTCCAAGCTGCCCATGTTTCCCAGCACTGGCAGCACTTGGTAGTTGCTGTCAAAACCATCAGGGCTGTGTGCATGTGTGTGTGGGGGGATGGGGGGGCGATATTTTTAACATGCTTTGCTTACTGCTTGTTTACGTGGCTCCTGTAGCCCGTGTCCAGACTGAGAGAGCACAGGCTGATTTGAAATCCATGCCCTGCTCACACAGGGACTTGATATTTGTACATAGTTTCTAGCTGCCAGGGCAGCAAATGGTCCATATAAAGGAAAAGAAAGCTCTGCTTAGACTTAGAGAACAGCATGACAAGGGGCAGAATGATCCAAGAACATCCTCCTTTCCCTGAGTGCCACACACTGTCTTATGCCAAAGCATCGCTTTTGGGTACCTGTGGGGCTCATGAGATGCATCGTGCCATCCTTCCTATGAGCGTAATGGACTCTCCCAAAGACTAGCTTGGGAAGAGAAGGGGCACTAAGAGTTGACGTTCTGATGCTAAGAGAAAACACGAAGCCTGGAAGTGCTGGAAGTCTGTGCAAAGTGCTCTCAGCCATGCTAAAATGGTCAAAGACAATGAGCTCTGGACTTCTCTGTCCTGCCTGTATGGGAGCAGAATTTTGGCTCTGCGGGTCTCCCAAAATACAGGGGTGCATGGAAGCCCCAGGGCATTTGCCTTCAACGGTACCCCTGACTTTCCCACAGATAAGCCTAGAAAACTCTACAAGATGTGGTCCTGCAGAATGTGACTGTGCATGGGGCACTGGGTGCCTCAAGGCTGTGACAGATGACCAACTGGGGAGCAACCCAGGGACCCAAGTCTCAGCGGGGTGCATGCAATACAGTGGAAAGAACGCTGAGGCTTTCAGCTCCTGTTGCAAGTGAGATTCAAGGCCAGCGGTCCTCCACTTCTTAGATTCAAGGCACCCTCCATAACTTGTGAACTGAGTGCACCATTTTCAAAAACTAATTCCTTTATTACAGTGCTTATTTCTGTGCAGAGGGGCCAGACAGTGGGGCAGAAGAGTGGCCAGGCAGGGAAGAACTTAAGTTTGCACTTATCTCCTCATACCTCCTGGCACCTTCATAGGATCTTGTGGCAAAACTACTGTTTAGGGCACTAAAATCTGAGTGGGTGGGGCAGAGCTGGCAGGCCAAGGCCCAGATTAAGCCAGGCTCTTCAGGTGCCTCCCAGTAGCTCGTGGGATTACTGAAGGGCCTGACATCAATGCCAGTAGGTAACATCCTGGCTCAGCAGATGAGGGCAGTGCCATAGGCCGATACGTTAAGCCAATATGTCGCCACAGTGGAGGGATGTATGTGAGCATGGGTGACTAGTGCCTCCTGAGTGTGGGGGGGCACCGGCAGAAGCTGGTGGATGGGACTGGTAAGCACCCACAGAATCTGCTGGTGGCATTGGTGGTTGGCAAGCACCCACAGAAGCTGCCGGGGGTGTTGGTGGCAGGGGATGGCCCCTCCCATACCCCCATACCAGTCGCCTATGTATGTAAGGAAAGCCTCATGCCCAATGCCTCATCTAAGGCCAGAATCTTTGACACTGGGTGCCCAACTCAGTTGACACGAATGCTTGGCCACAGCATCCCTTTGACTAATAGAGTTTGGGCTCACAGCCACAAGTGTAGGGCATGAAAGACTGTAAATAATGATTCTCAACCAAGGTCTTGTACTTTTAGCATGTGGTGGAGTGCCATGCACTATTAGCACCACTGGGTGTGCAAAAACCTACACATGATTCAGAAGACAAAGCCAGAGATTTCTAACAGGAATCCACAGTGTCGAGAACACTCTGACCTGTTGTGACCTGAGTTCTTTGCGACACAAGAATTGTTCCATTCTTACTCCAGAGCAAAAAAAAATGAGTGCAAACTGACAGCTAGCTTTTTTCTGAGGAGTATCTTTAGTCTAACAAGGGGTGCCTTGAGTCTAAACAGGTTGAGAATCACTGCTGTAGGATCTAAGGATTGCTGCTGGCAGTCACTGACTAGCGTTCCTGGGGGACATGCTGCCCAAAGCTACCAGCTCTAGAGGCCAGCGCTCCCAGGAGACATCACCTATGGTAAAATATGCCCAAAGGGCATTTCTAATAGAGCTCAGTTAGTGCTGCACCAGTTCCCTGAAGTGCCTGTGTAGCAAGGGAAAACCTGATGTCAGTCCTCCTAAGCACTTGTCCATTAGCCAAGGACAAATACCCCATGTGTGCTCTCTCAGTGGGCCTGACACCTACAGGATAGCTTGTGATCATTAGGACTGAGAAAGAGTGCAAAGCAAGGTCAGTTTATTCAAGGAGTGCTGGCCTGGTGCCAGGCTGGCAAGAGGATATGCTCACGGAGCAGCAAGAGGGCAGAACTACAAATGGATCTGGGACAGCTAATGATAACACAGCTGGGAGAAACATGTGAGCAGGCAACTCCCAGCCAGGGCACTCTACCTTCCCAGTATGGTAAATACCAGTCACTTGCAGTCACATTGCACTGCCCTCCCAGGAGATTATTACCCCTTGCTCTACTCCTCAAGTCTCATCTCCACCCCAACAAACAGCTTCCAGCTGCATGGAGACCATCTGTGTGCTGAAGCACTGCAGTTTGTACCGGACTGCTGGGAAGGGGGTGTGTGCTGAGGGACAGGGATATAGACATCATCTTTATGCCTGCAGTGCCTTTTTTTGTTTTTGCCAGCAGTTTTCCATGTTTCATGGCTTCAGTGGGGGAATCCCAGAAGAGCATTATGGGAAGGCACTGCTAAAGCTCATGTATGTCCACAGCAACCCTTCCAGTCAGTAGGAGCTGGTGCCATTTGGAGTGATCCTATATCAAAGGTATATCTTCCTGAGTCCAAGAAACTCACTTGTATCACAGTGGCCTCATTGTGGAACTTTCCACCCTGGGATCCCTCTGTTTCCTCTGGATCTCACCATGGCTTGCAGGCCCAGAACATCCTATTTTTGGTATTACCATCAGTCTTCATAGCATTGTGCTTGCCTGTTCCAGGATCAGCCCCAACCCCTGACATCCCATGCAATGCCAGTCTCCATGCAAAGTGAAGCAGTTTCAACAGAAACTAAGAGAAAAACCACCCCGGACTGGCCTAGCAATTGGGTCACTCATCAGAAACAAGGGCAACACATGTTCAAGGCCCTGCTCTAGCTGAGGCAGAGTTCATGCATCTACATGGGACACTTTACTGTGCAGTAGACTAATCTACTGTACAGTAAAGCATCACTGTTTACACATGCACAGCAATTACTGTACAGTAAATTACTGTGCTGTTGGCTACTACCTGTAGATACAGGTAGTAGATTTACCACACAGTACCTACTGTGCAGTAGTGCATATGTAGACACTTTCCCAGCCCCTGCCCCTGCCGGTCAGGGTGTGGGGCTGGGAGGCAGCTGCCTTGGAGAAGGTGGGAGAGCTTCCCCCTCCGGAGCTCAAGCCTGACCCCTGTGTCCCCTACCAGCCTGGGGTTGGCACTTAGGGGAGCCTGGAGCTCCCCGTGGCTGCTGTAGGGTGGCAGAGCAGGGCAGGACCACCCCTGCAGTAAACTGCTCCCATCAGGAGCAAATATGGATATGCTTCCGACAGACACATGTGTAGATATGCTCCTGAGGAAAGCTTACTGAGCCTTATTTAAATGCACAGTAAGCTTAAAGTACATTAATAGCACATGCAGAC
>JAGPOW010001998.1:6149754-6312742 GCA_030014935.1 Caiman crocodilus | reverse complement strand
TCCCATCCAGTACTCTTAGGGTTAGGCACCAGCTGAGGAGGGATTTCAATGGCCTTAAATGCAGTTGCAGTCAAGCACCAGAGTCCCTCTGTGGCTTAGCTCTTGGTGCCTAAATACCTTTGAGGTACAAGGGCCAGGTTTTCAAAGTATTTAGGCACCTAAACATACAGATGGTCCCGTGTGGAAATCTGCAAAAGCTGTTTAATGCCTGACTCTTATAGAAATCAAAGGGAGGGGGACATGTAGGTTCCTGAAGCCACACACCTGAATACCTTTAAGGGTATAGGCTGTGGTGCCTAAATCCCACAAAGTGCCTACTTACCTTTATAAATCTGCCCCTTGCCCAAGATCAAAGAGGAAATCTGTGACAAAGTGGACTAGTCACTGGACTATGCTACCACCCTATGTAAGTACGGGTAATTCAGTACTTTGATGAGAAGCTGAATTGCCCCCCAGAACCAAAAGTGCATCTCTGCCCTTTCAATAGCTATTTGAACATCTGAGTGCTGATTATAACTGCTGCTGAAGCCCTGACCAGGTTGTGAAGAAAATGATGGAGGAAAGACCTTGATGTGAGAGGGAGAGCCCAGCCTTGCTACTTCACAGGGACAGCTTGTACCGCTGATCTAAGCAGATCAACCAGAACTAGCCAGATCAAAACTTTCCATCTCAGTTCCCAGTGGGAACACCCAGGGACACAGTCACAGAATCATAGAGAAGTAGGGCTGGAAGGGACCTCAAGAGTTAATCTAGTTTCTAGCCTAACCCCTATCCAAACGATCCCATACATAACCTAAAATCCATATAAGACTACCATCAACCCAACATAAACCCAAAACCGTAGTCTGTTACCATCTGGTCATCTAAGTGGTCACTTCTACATGTTCATTAATATGCTGTAATTACGGCGCATGAAGTTTAGTACCTATAAGGACAGGTACTGAATGTGCCGTAATCAGTGCTACTGCACGTTAGCGCAAACAAATGGTCTTTTTGTGACATTAATGAGCAGTAAACTAAATCTACTGTGCATTAGCACATTAGCAAGATTTTGCCCACTGTGATAACATACAGTAAAATTAGTCTAGTGCGCTTGTGTAAATGCGCGGAGTAAGCGGGCATTAGGTCCAATGGCCCACCTGTCCAAGTGGAAATAGGACATAGACCACCAAATGGCAACAGAACATCACAGTCAGCTCTCCTCCCTGCTATTTGCAGTGGAAAGATGTAATTGAAGCTGTATACTGGAGCTAAACTAGAGTCATGTAAGTGACCTTGAAACATATTATTTGTTGTGGCACTGGCTGAAGAGGGAAACCCTCACCAATATTCTATCCAGGTTTGCAACACAGCATCTGCATTGCCTTTACTCATTGTGGCTTACTCAGTCAATCTCTGGTTTTTTGATAGGGGTTTGTAATTAAACGAAAATTTCGGTTACCATACAGATGGAGCCTGAAGTGTTCTGCTTTTCACTGCTATTGGGAATGTGACTTCACTTGGACTTCCTTGTAGCAGTATCAGCCTTCTGATTCACCTTTTACACCTGGGAATTAAGAGTTTATTCCTTAGTTTCCAAGTGGTTTATGCAGTGCCATAACAAGGATGAGGGCATGCGGGGCGACTGCCCTAGATGCTGAAGCGAAGGGGCGTCAACAGGCGCTGCCCAACCAAGGCAGGGTGCTGGACAGGGGGAGGGTGGCTTCTGCTGCTGCATGCAATCCCAAGCCAATAGAGGAGGGCATGCAACCCCCTGGATCTGTGTGTGGGACAAGGGCAGGCTGCGGACACCAAACTTCCTTGCTATGGTACTGGGTTGGGTGTATATGTATGTGTGTTTGTGAGAAAGAAAGAGTGAGCAAACAAGCTGCGAGTTTTTGCTGTTTAGCTAGAAGACATGTTTGGAAAGTGGCAAAATTTCAAATGTTTAAATGTTTTGTCTAAGAAAGTGAGCCTGTATTTACTGCAAAATCGTGGAACATTCAAGCATCCTTTGAGGAGTCACTGCCAAATTTGGAGCGTAAATGCAGACAGTAAAGGGAGGGATTTAATCCAGCTTTCAGAGGAAATCACAATTTAGCTTTCACTATGGAATAACTGGCTGGTCTGTGTGTGAGTGCATGAGTGTGTGTTTGTGTACACATCTGTGTACTTCTGTGGAATATAAGAGGGCTATTTCTAGAGACCAGAGTGATCGACAGATAGAGGTAGTTGTATAACATGGTTAACAACACTGCAAATTCACCGTCATCCTAGACTATGCTTAAATAGCCAGTGAGATGTCACTCAGTATTAACTGTGTTGATGGATCTATGATAAGGATATCTTCTGCCTGCTAGATGGTCTGAGACACATCTGTCACAGACTGCAGAGCCAGTATGCATAGCCCAGGAAAGAACCAGCAGATGGGGATGTCTCTCCTGGTATGCTGTAGCTGGGATGGGGGGGAGTGTGCACGTGTGCTGGTGCACACATGTGCTGGCCCTCTCTGGCTTTAATCCCTCTTGCCAGTTAGTACAACACTGAAGATAGAGCAATATGGAAGATGCAGCAGTGTAGATTTTGCTGAGCTGCACAAACATGCAAGCAATACTAAATACCTCACCAACAATCAACAACATGAACTACACTGTTACTGGAGTAGATAATGCAAATGATAACATCTGAGGTGCATCAGCTGTTTTCTACCAATGTTATATAAGCTATCCCCTGCTTACAGTGGTCTTCTGCTGTCTACACTGGAAAGACAGGGCAATCACTACACAACAGAATGGATGAATACCAATTTGACATCAATTCCAGAAGACACACATGCCCGTGACACACACTTTAAGCTCCCTGGACAGTCCATTGCTGACCACAGAATAGCTGTTTTTAGACAATCAAACTTTTAAAACCAACTGAATGGGAAACTGCAGAACAAGGAATCATCTAGAGAACTGATGCAATAGTCATGATCAGAGAAAATAATCAAACTAGATTGTGTTAAGAATGGTCTAAACCCATGTTTCTCAACCTTTATAGACTCCAGATGCTTCTCGATTGACTCAAAACTCCTTTAAAAAAGCCAGCTCTTAGATTTTGCTCCCTTTTTTGATTATGGAAGAATAATAGAGAAATTCTGTTGCAAAGAACTCATAAAGACCACAACAGGTTCCAGAAGGTTTTGATGCTATGGAGTCCTATTTGAAATCTCCAGGGTTATTTTTATGAATCATGTGTAGGTGCTCGCACAGCTACCAGTGTTAATATTGAGGAGTAATCTGTAGCACCCTTAAAAGGAACTCATGGCACCTTGGTTGATAATCACTGGTATAAACTCTAAACAAAGACTACAGGTTATTAATCCCATTACCTCAATTATCTTTTATAATCCCTATGTCCCTCAACAGGTTAGCTGTTTTGTTTTTCTCTCCTACCTACATAGGATACAAAGTGTTGTGAATGGGGAGGAAAAAGGAGGCAGTGCTTCTGGGAGTCAGTCACAGCTTTCTATTTTGAAGCTCTGCTTCCTGCAGTCCCTTCACAGCACCTGATGAAGTTAACAGCTGCTTAAGAAAGCATATGTATTTTTGATTTAGTTAGTTTGTAAGGTGCAAACCTACCCTGACTTCTGTCTGACTCATGACTAACTACCTCTCTCAACCCAAAATAGTAATTTGGGCAGCTCAGTTTTCCACATCAAGAACCCAGGATTGGGAGGGAGTCTGTGGGCCATTGAGCCCATTCCCCTGGTAGTGCGGGAGACCAAGCTATGTCATTCCATGTATAATCCTAAAGCCTGTTTGGTTCTTTCTCCCCATTTCCCCTGTTGGGAGACTGGTCCAGAATTGCCCTGCTTTGATGATAAGAAAACACCCTTTAACTTTTGGTTTGTGTTCCTGGCCACTTTGTGACCAGTGTTAGTAAGAGATATAAACTCCAGCTGAGATGCAAGGATCCAAGATGCAGTCACAGCTCTGGCAGAGTACAAACCTACCCTCAGAGTCTGTTCTCTAGCTGTGGCTTTGAACTGCTGCCTCCCATCCTCAGCAATCGTGAAGGATCCAGTGGAGGGGCATTTCTGCTCAGGAATCCTCTCTCTCCTGGAATCTGTTCCATGCCCAGTTTCAGCACCCTCTTTGGGTGACATCAGAGCAAGTTGCTGGGAGAAGGGGATGTTACAAAGGTCTCTGCTGTCTGCACTCGGTGGGCTTGGTGTCCCTTTTTTCTCAGCCATTTTGCTGAGAACTGATGCAGTAGTCATGATCAGAGAAAATAATTAAAAGCAGAGGAACTGAACTAGCTCTGAGCACAGCTTGCAGCAGGGGGTAAGAAGCAGACTTCCTGGCTTTAACACAGCCCTGGCCATCCCTTAGCTTGCATCTGCAATTCAGACAGGAAGTGAATCACTACATGACAAGGCTAAGGTGCTAGACATTCCCACGCGGGGGCCCAAGCCCCGGACTCAGCAGGACAAGTCGCTGGGGCCGATTTGGTAGGATACCAGCTCACCATGGCTGCTAGGCTCTGGGTGTCTCTTCCCCACTAGCAGCACCTCCTTTATTTACAAGTCACGGGGAAAACACTGGACTGACCACCTTCCCTTTCCCCTACACATGGAGAGCCCAGTGCCACCTTTTCCACTAGGGAAGAGGCTCTCAGGATCCAGCAGCACCGGGCCTAAGACTGGCTAGCAGGTCTGAGAGCCCAGGACTCCCCATGGTTATTTGCTGCTCCACACGCCCCACTTCCCTACCCCCCATCACTGGGGCATTGCTTGTCCCAGAGAAAGGTCTTTTCAGCCTCCAGACCCCCTGTAAAGTGCTGAAGCTGCCTGGAATCATCCTCTTCTGCTTTGCTTGTGTTACCTGTGACGCTTCTTTCTCCTTGGAAAGGATGGGCCTGGAAGGAGCATGGGGAGAGAGATCTCCCAGTCTGCAGAAGGACAGACAAAGGCCACAAGCTGAAGCATCTCCCTGCTCTGCTTCTGCAAGGATGTTACCTTCAGCTGAGGAAGCAGGTCAGATCAGTAATAAAAGCCCGGTGGGATCCTAGGGGCTGCTGTGACAGCAGAATGACCCCCATGGGAAAGACTGTCATGGCAAGGATGCTCCCTTGGGATCTCTGCAGCTGGGCAAGGATGCTCCCTTGGGATCGCTGCAGCAGCCGGAACAGCGAGTGCTGCACTGGCCAGGGCAGGCCTGGGGAGTGTGGCTGCACCACAACAGTGTTGGGGCCTGCATGAGGGAGTCTGGCCTTGTTTTCTTTATGCCTTGCTGCAGTGAGTCCCAGGACCTGGCTGCCTGCCCACAATTAGGAAGAGCAAAGGAATGAAGCTCTGCTTGGGCCAGTCTGTGCAAAATGTCCAAATATGGACATTTCTCTGGGTTTCAAGAAACCAGCTCCAGAGCCAGGCATGCCGCAGCCCTTAGCAACAGCATATACTGCAGGGTACGGGGCTGACGCACATGCTTCACCTGAAGGGCATGGCGAGGTGACAGTGAGATACAGACAGAGCCCTCCTGGCCTGGTGCAACCTCTACTTTGCACTGCAAAATCTGTCTGTGCACATGCACATGTACATGTGCACACACTTGCTTGGAGGGGGGTGCATGCACATATACATATATATGGGTCTGTATATGTTGCGTGTTTAGAGTTGCATGTTTAGAGTGGCCTGCAAGCAACACCTGGAGTGGTGTCCTGCTGCATTTGGCTATGATGTCAAGACCTGTGGATTTTACCCCAGCTTGTTAGATGGAGCCTTTTCCATGTTTTCTCCGTCAGTGATGAGTTGCACAAAGGTCCCACAAAGAAGGGTCCCTGCAGTGTGCAGAGATCTCCCAGCCCTAGTCCTGAGCTCAGTGGTGGGGCCCGTCATGCTTGCTGCTGAGAATCAGAGTGCTACCCATCAGACATAGGCTTCTCGTGTACAGTAAGTACACGCTCTCTGGCATACAGTATGTGTCCACACTGGTGTTCGAAGGTGGTCCATAGCTGTGTGGGGCAGGCAGAATGACTGCAGGAGTTCTGCTCTCATCAGGAGAAGAGGTCTTAGGGGACAGTACTGGGCAGTCCGTTGTGTGTCTGCCTCATGGGTGACCCAGGTGGATTGTGTTGGGGCCAGCCTTTGGTGTGTACGGGAGCCTGCACTGGCAGCACTGAATGTACATTAGAGTGAGCAGGTTACTGCCCTGAGTGCGCACATATGCCTGCAGGCTCTCTCCCTGAGCATGACAGGGGTGCAGGGTCCTGCCCTGAGCATGCACGGACCATGCAGATTCCTTGCTTGAGCGGGCATAGGAGCATACAGAGCCCTGCCCAGAGCGTGTCTGAGCCTGCAGAGGTCTCCGAGCAGGCATGCTCTGTATTCCCAGTGTGCTGACCCCCGGCCTCCTCATTCTGACACATACCATGCCAGCCTTTCTGCCTCACCCAGGGTGCGTTGTGTTGTGATATCACCTGCTATTCTGTGGAGGCCTCTTGCCCTCATCCAGCTGCCCACTATACCTGTAGCAGCTGCTGTGGTTGCCGGTGAAGGAAGCTGGCTGGGCCTTGGTCTTGCGGGAAACCTGATCACTCACATGCCGTTTGCTCTTCCTCCTTCCCACAGCCCTCCTTCCAGTGCTGGCTTTCCCTGCACCCTGGCTTGCTCTTCCTGCACTCTCCTTCCTTCCTGCTCCTTAGGACATGCTGCCCTGCCCAGCCAGCCCACTCTGCTCTTCTGGACTTTTTTCTCCGCTTCTGGCTGACAGCTCCAAGCCACTGGCACAGCCAGCCCTCGACAGCAGTTCTGGTGTCATCCCAGCTATGAGTAGCAGCAGTGCCTGCTAGAGGCAGCTAAGTTTGCTCCATTTTCTCTCCAGCTGTTTTGATAGATAACTCATAGCTTGAACCCTGAGCATGAAGGAAAGAGCACTAGTGTCCCAGGAGCAGCCAGCTTTCTGCGCTGGAAGTGTCCAGGGTGCGTAGAGGCAAAGACAATGTAAGGGGAAGCAATGGGATGAGATTTGATGCCCAGACCAGGCTGAAAGACTGTAGCCACCCTTGGTGACAAGCCTGCCCCAAAGGGGCGTTGGCAAACTCAGGGCTGCTCCTTGGGCCATGCTTCCAGACATCAGCTTTCCCTCAGTTCCTCGCTGTGAAACCTCACTGTGATTTTTTACCCTCCATTTTGCCACAGTGGAATGAAAATGATGCATTTTAAAGGCCACTTGGACCGGGTCCTGCATGGTTGCCTGGGAAGTCTGAAGTTTCCCAGCAGATGAGCCATGAATTAAATGCGCACTGAGCCCTCAGCATTGAAGCATCATGGAAGGAAGGGGTTTCAGTAACAGTCATCAGTATGAAGCCTAGAAAAAGCCCTTGTGTGTGTGTAACACTATTACAGTCTTACCCTACAGCCAACTACAAGTTTCTACCTTGATGCTGCAAAGCTCCTCTGCCCTGCCCATATTTCCAGCAGTCCTTGGGGAGATCATGTCCCACAGCCAGATAGCCGGCCATCTGCATCACATGTAGCGTGTAAGTGACCTTTATTAATGACACAGTGGGTGATTTCGTACAGATTGCAAACATGTTTTACATTCACAAATTACAGAGCTGAAAATGGCAGGAGTGTCAGCTTGTAGTTTAATGCATTTTTTTTTTTGGTTTATTCTAAAAAAAAGCACCTAATGGAGTCTTAAAAAAGGCACTGCTGTGTTAGCTAGCTGGATGGATTTCCAGTGGAGCATGACTACTCCTGTTTATCATCATCCTCACCATCATCCCCATCACTTATAAAATACTTTACTAATTAGTTAAGAATTCTAACCTCCCACTTTCCCCATGGGAGAGCTATTATCTCCATTTTGTAATGAAGAAAACTGAGGCAAAGAGGTTAAGTCCTTGGGCTTCAGAGTAAGCTGCTGTTGGCAGATGGGAGATCAAAAGTGAGGTTTACCTGGGTCCTGAGGCTTATATTCAAGCATTGATGCACGCAGCCTTTGTACAGAAGCATGTGTCAGTACAGATCAGAGAATGGGGACAGTTGGGTAATATAATCTGCTGGCAATAGCAGATCATGGAGCACTGTCTCCTACATCTTCTGGCAGCCCTACACCAGATTGCTTGACTAGGTAACTGTTGGGTATTCGGGGGGAAAGGACCAACTCAGTGACAGTCGGGTTCTTATTCTGTAACGTCTTGTGAAAGGTGGGTTCAGAGCTGAGCTCCTATTGGAGTCGCCAGGAGTGGCAGATTCTGGGTCTCAAAAAGTTAGTGGCATCATGCTCTCATCCCATCTTGGTAAGCTCATGTGTGAACCACTGTTAGGATTCACTGGACTTCAAAGTATCATAGTACTTAGGGTCAGAAGGGACCTAAACAGATCATCAGGTTCGACCCCTGCCCTGGGCAGGAATGGGTGCCGGGATCATATCTCCCCAGCCAAATATGACTTCCATAAATGACTTCCTCATTTGTGCTCCATCCACAGCACAGATTTCAGCCACAGAGCCTGGATCTTCAGCTCTTGTCTCTAGCTCTGGGATTAATCAAGGTGGGGGCTGTCCTTGAGCTCTGCCGTAGGAGGCCAAGGAGGATATGCGCAGGTGGGAATCCCATGTCCAACCACCAGAATGGGAACATGGTGGGGCCTGTCACACTTGCAGAGGGAGAGGGGGGCTATCAGTGAGTGTGGTGGGTTTCTGTTGCTCACTGGCCAGCTGACAGGTGTGCTTTGGCAGCTGGGGGCAGATGCAGATCTCTCTATGCATTATGTATCTGTGTTATCAAAACCTTATGGCTAACAAATATGCGGAAGTTTGTTTATTTACACACAAGCAGAGGGAAGCAAGGAAGGTGCCCTTCAGCATCAACTCCAGAACAACCTGTCCCAGTTTTCTGTGACTGGGCTTCCACTTCCATCATTCAACATTACCATATCCTGGCGTGGTTTAGGCCCCACGTCTAAGCCTAAGTCTAAACCTCATAGCCAGTCCCTGCTATTGCATTCATGCCCTCTATACACAGCAGCCGCAAGCTACAATCGCTGCCTGGTGTAGTTGCAGCAAAGCAGACAAAATAATCCCATTTGACCACGCGTGCATATTGGTAAACATGTTGACAGAGCTGGCTGTGGAAGGGATTTCTGTACACATGTACAGGCTTATTGTGTGCACAAGTGTGCACAGGCACCCAGCAGGCGATTCAGTTTCAAAGAGGCGAGTTATATCCCTCCATGCTGGGATCCCACAGCCTATTGGTTCATTCCACCCAGCGTAGGCAAGACCAGAAGCCCAGCAAAGTAATAAACAGAAGGGCTCCAAAAGCAGATTTTCCATCCTGCAAAAAATTGAATGTCAAACTTTTTTTTCATTCCAAATTGGGCCCAAAAGCAAAAATTGCAAAAAAAAATTCTACAAAACAAAATTTTAAGATGAGATTCTTTTGGCTTCCACGACCATTTCATTTCAACCCATTTAAACCTTTATCACTTCAAAATATTTTAAAATGGAAATACTTTGCCTTTTAAAGTGCTTAAAAACAAAATCAAGCAAATTTTGAAGCAAAATGTCTTTTAAAAATGAAAGATCATAACGGTTTGTTCCAAACTTATTAACCTGGGACATTTCTAAGTTTCTTTACAAATGTCATTGAAAGTGAAAGCAATTCAGGAATCATTTTGAGGCATCAAAATAGTGTTTCCTATTGGAAAATTCTTTCACCAAAGTATGAAAGAAGTATCTAGGGCCAGGAAGGAATTGGCCCATCCCTCCCCATAACTGGGTGGGTGTCTAATAGATCCCCTTTTGCAGGGACCCATTTATTTCCCAGAAAGCTGAAGATTGTAACTGCAGTAATTACTATCAAAATAGCATGCACCTCGCAGGACTGGACATAACTGAGCGCAAGTAGTGGGCCCAGAGAACAACCTCCAGCGGGCTGTTATGATGCACACTCCCTTCTACAAACCCAGACCCCACTTTGTGATTCCCCAGAGTCCTTCTTCTCCTTCAGCCCAGACTCTCCAGTCTGCTCACATCCTGGAACTCTCCTCTGTTTCAACGACTGCCTCCTCTTCTTGCCCTCACAAGACAATCGAAAACCACAGTGAACAACTCGTCTTATTAGTCCCGAACAATTTCTTTCATGCTGGAATTTGGGAACTCGCAGCATGGCTGCAGTAATCCCTGTAATCCCCTGTCACTCCCCTGGTGGTCTGGAGCCTCCTTGGTGAATTACAACGTGTGACAATTACAGCAAGAACAATCAGATCAGCCTTTGCCCCTGAGAAAAGCAGAATCTGTGCAGTCAGAAAGTATCTGTCACTCAGGCGTATATGCTAATATCGTGTCTGAGCCTGCCATCCACTCCACTCTGGTTAGGGAGTAAAGGCTGGGTGGGGACCATACATTCCTGATGACCATTGACCAAACTGAGCTAGACAGAGAGGGCAACAGAGCACTGTGTATGCAAGTCTACAGGTAAGGGTGGGTCCTTCTTGCACAGTGGCCTTTGGACTAAGCAAGTTCTTTCTCCCAGAGCTACAGAGGAGACCTCCTCTTCTCTGCCTGTACCTGATATATTCGTAGCAGAGCCTTAATTTGAGGTACTGTATTTTCTCAATTCAAACCCTGCCTTTCACTCTCCAGTCCCTAAAGAAAGTCCCATGCTCTGTCCATGGCAAAGGAAAGCAGCAGAGAGTGTGGAGCAGAAGAGTTACAGCGTAAAGTGTGTCCCAATAGCCTGGCTCCCCTTGACTCCTCCGGGCTGGTGCCATAGCAGGAGCCTGGGAATCAGGGAAGACTTACTGAGCCCTAAAGAGTCTGTGTGTAGGTTATATTAAGGTTGGCTCTCTGCAAACTTCAATTATTGTATTATGCAAAATCTCAGCATCATGAACATCTCTCCAGAACAAACATATTCAGCCAACGTGACATGTCTCCTCTCCCCTTCCATCTTAGGTCCCCTTTTTCTTTTTGGTGGAATAGAGATCCTGGATCCACAGAGGTGGTGGCAACTGGCTTCTGCCCAAAACTTGCTCCTGCCTTCTGGTCTGCTCTACTCCAGACACAGCTTTCTGCCAGATACCCCCAGGAGGCTTCCAAGACAAGAGAGCAGCGAGAGCCATGGCCGTTTTCCTCCTGCTGATTTTTCATGGTAGGAGTGCTCCCATGTATTTGTAGACCCACACTGTCTCTGTGCTGCAACCCAGACCAGGACACAGATATTCAAGGACATTCTCAGTAGGGCTCATCCTGCGTCACCGCATCCACGTTCCAAAATTTCTGAGCAGAAATGGAAGCAACCCACAACCCTGTGTTCCAGCAACCATCTCCTCAGCATCTCTAGCTGGCAGGGCAGGGCAATACACTTTGGCAGGCTAAAAGAAAAAGCTGTAGGATTTGAAAAATAAAAAATAAATACTATATCTTCCTCACGCATGTCATCCAATGACCCCCCATGCCCTTCTTGGCACCCGGTCCCCCTCTTCATTCAGTCCCATAGAGAACACTGCTCCTTTAGCTTTGGTGCAGTCAGGTGGTCACTGCAGAGTCCCAAAGGGCTTGTCATGTAAACAGTCATCATGAGAATGGCAAATGTCTTGTACTCCGCCACACAGGTCTCAGTGCGTGGGAGATCTGGTTTCCACTTCCTATTGCAGCAATTTTGGCACCTCCACCTGCCAAGATAAAATGGTCTATTATTTTTCAGTGCAGCACTAGAGACCAGTGAGCATTAGAGGGAGTTGTTGGAAAGGCTGGGGCTTGTTTGTCTTTCAGTGAATCGTAAATGAATCGAAGTCCTGCATTAGCAGCTCTGGGAACCGAGTCTCCACCTGATGAGCTGACATACTGCAGGCAACTGCTCAAGACTCTCCCCACTATCCCAGCTCACAAAGAGGTCGGTGGTCCTGAGAAATTCAGAGTTTGGACTTCCCTCTGTTGGCCAAAAGGACAGCTAGCTGCAAGGAAGTAGGAACCTGCTCATTAGGAGGCCATTTAGCTGGAGCCACAATTCATTTTACACAGATCGCCATGCTGTCAGCAGTTCAAGATGAGTGGCACAGCCACCACGACTGCCCCCAGAGTCACTAGCTTTTATTACGAAACCTCAGTCTTCATGTCAAGACAGCTAAAACTTGGGGTTTGTATGACAGCATGGACTTCAGCATTGTTCTGGGCGCTGGTAAGGTGAGGTCTACCCCATTAACTACATGTGAGGCCTAAGCTCTGTGACACCTGGTACATACATCTGGGATAACATTGCACATTTGTCAAAGGCCTATTTCCTTATAAATTGGCCATTAAGGGAGAATTTGTTGACGGTCCTCAGCATCATAATGTAAAAAAGTGTCCGATATAAAGATCTAAGACGACAAACCAGAACTTTGCTACACTGATGAAAAAAATCTAAACATGGAAAAACTGTTAAATACAGATAAAACATTGCAAAATATAAAATAAATTAAGAAGGAAAGGGAACTTTGAAGCTGATGTTTAGAGCAAAACTCAGGACTAGCAAAACTAGTGCCAGTTCTTCATTACCTATTGATTTAAAATTTAAAAAAAAGTAAAAAATATAAATTAACATTTTATAAATTCAGGGGGAAAGAATTTTCATCACAGTACACAAATTTAAAGCATTCTTTTTTAACCATGAGCATATGGGCTTGGAAAATCCCGACTCACTTACTGTCACCTAATGATACAGATGAGATTTAAGGCTATTGCACTAACTGAGACAAAATCTTTGGTCTCAAGAAATAGCCAAGGATTTCAAAGGAAAGGGGAACAGAATTTGACTGCCGAAAATAACTGCCCAGAAGTCTTCACCCTGCGGATTTGAAGTCCATGTGCTTTAATGGGGCACATGCTGAGCAGGTCTAACTAACCCAGGGGTGGGCAAAATGCAGCCCGCAAGCCAGATGTGGCCCACCAGGCCATTCTATCGGGCCCGCGGGGCCCCTAAAAAAATAAGAAAATTAATATTTATCTGCCCCAGGCTGCCTGTCATGCGGCCCTCGATGGCTTGCCAAAACTCGGTAAGCGGCCCTCGCCCAAAATAATTGCCCACCCTGACAGTGAAGTGACCATAGTGGAGTACCATGCCCTGCCTCTGATTGGCTTTATCCCCCTCAGCCAACAGAGCTGTCCAGAGGAAAACAGGCCTTGCAAGTAAAACAAATGTAGTGCAGGATGTGCTTGTAGTCAAAAGCCAAAAGGCAGAGACAGGGGGAATCTTAAGCTACATCTGAAATTTGGTTACCATAAAAAAGTGTATCAATATTCCATAGAGGCTCCAGGTGCAAACATCCCTGTTTCAGCCCCCCACTTGCCTTCTTTAGCTGTTTAACATTGCTGGATCGAATGGCAGCCAAAAGCTGATCCCGCGAATTCTCCTGAGCAGGAGGTGCTTTTTCGGCCATCTTCCTCTGCGTGGCCGGAGAGAGCGAATTCCTTAGGATCAGCGGTGGAGCCAATGGAGGTGGGGGTGGGGGAGGTGCAGCTGGAGCCCCCCCCTTTTTAGGAGAACTTTTAGGGGAAGACCAGGGGGATGATTTGGGGGATGGCTGCGGTGAAGGCTTGGGGGAGCCTTTTGGTAAGCCTCCTACTTTGGGCACTTCCAGCAGGTCCTTCTTCTCCGCCCGCTCTTGAGCTTGTTTCTGCTCCTGCAGTCGTTTCTGCCTCTGCTTGTCCATGTTCCTGCTCAGCAGATTTGTGACTGTCATCCGGGGACCTGCCAGCTCAAAATGGTAGCCCAACTTCAGAAGGGTAGTGTTCTCTTTTAGTAACTTGGCTATCTCCATCTCTGTCTTGCCGCCACAGATGTGCCTCTGATTGTGGAAGCGCAGCTCTGTCAGGACGTTGTTCTGCAGCAGCGCACGAAAGATGGCCAAGATGCCTTTGCCTGTGATGTGATTAGAGTCCAGATTGATGCTGGTCAGCATCTTGTTTGACTTCAGCAAAATGGCAATGGCAAAAGCAACATGGTCGTCAGCACGAGTATTAGCCAGTGCAAACACTTTGACCACAGTGTTAAATTCCAGGGCTTCTGCAAAGCGCACCAGGATTTCGTTGGTTATGCAGTCAGAGTTATTAACATTGACTTCTGTGATCTCTGGGTCATTATTTTTCACTCTTTCTAAGATTTCGTCAAACATACTCGAAGCTGCATCTTCCTCCTCCTCGGTCAGACCTGGAGGGGTGTCAGCAGGTTTGGCAAGGCTGTTCTCAGGGACTGGTTTTGTCTCTTTCTCTGTTGCTGGAGGAATTTTTTCCTCTGGTGCCTTTTTGGAGTCAGTAAGTGATTTCTCTTTGCTGTTAGCTGTGGAATATTTCTTTAAAGCAGAGCTCTTTGTTTCTTCTTTTTTATCCTTTTCTTTCTTCTCTTCTTTTTTGTCCTTTTCTTCTTTTTTGTCCTTTTCTTTCTTCTCTTCTTTTTTGTCTTTTTCTTCTTTTTTATCTTTTTCTCTCTCTTTCTTTAATGCCAAACTTTTCTCTGTTTCCCTTTTATCCTTTCCAAAGTCTTTCTTTAGAGCTGTAATCTTCTCATCTTCTTTTCTGTCCTTTCCCATCAGTTTTTTTTCCATGGCCTTGACTTTATCATTGGGAAATTTTCCCTCTTTGTGTTTACTGTCTACTTCATCTTTCTCTTTTTTACTGGTTTTCTGGAGAGTTTCTTCCTTTTTGCTCTCTCTTCCCAGTGCAGGAACTTGTTTCTTGCCCAGGTCTTTGGAATGAGCTCCCTTCCCTTTTTCTTCAAGGTTTTTGAGCTCTTTCTTCTTCTCTGCTTGTTTCCCTTCCTACCAAGAAAAAAAAAAAAAGATGAAACAAGAAACTATTAGGTTCAACTTCCATGACTATGTAGCACATTAACAAAATAGTTGGGCACTGGGCAGTGTTGTTTCAGTGTTGCATATACTACAATGTCAGTAGCACTAATGCCAAGTGATTGTAAACTCTATTTCTATTTAGATTTTTAAACAGTAGATTAATAGTCTTTGGTATTAATCTAGGTCATCACAGGGCGCAATATATATACAGACACATTAACAAAGGAGTGTAATAATACATACAACATATACTTTGTTCACGAGAAGAATGTAGGAATCAGACCCACAATTCATCTAGTTCAGTATCCTGTCTCTAACACTGACCATAGCCAGGTGCCAGTAGATAGATATAAGATAATCTTTTCCTCTTAAAGTTCATCTCTTAATCTCAGCTACTGAGAATCCGTCTTAAAGAACTAAAGCACAAGGTTTAGTGTCCTTTCCAAAACTGCTGCTGTCATGTCCTATTCTAACTCTGAATGAATGACACCCAATCCTAACCGGCTCAGTAGCCACATGAGTAGTCAGCGTTAATTAAAAGACCCAACATCATAGACATTCCTGAGTGAATTGTAGCAAACCCATTCCAGTTCAAAAGAAAAAATCTGTAGTCCTTGCATCACGTTTGAGGGCTCATGCTCTGTTTTTATGACTGCAGGAAAGACATGCCCAATGCATGCAATAAGAAAAATCTTTGGTAACACGTTCCATGATGAGCTGGAAACAATATGTTAAGAGTTAAATGTCTAAAGCTGCTGTTCCAGGTAATCTAGGTATCCATTCAAGGGACGGCCAGTGATGATCCATGGACATTTCTGATTCTTCTTTGAAACTTGCAGCATTCTTGGCTTCAATGACACCAGCAGTTCCAGTCTAATTGCACTTGGGGTGAAACAGTTTTGATTTTGAATTTGTCACCCTTTGATTTCATTCATCGTTCCTCTGTTAGAAGATAGGCCAATGCTCAGCTTTCCCTAGATCATGTTATGATAAGGTGTAAGAGTGATGTTGTAGCCATGATGGTCCAGAAATTATATGAGAGGCAAGACTATCTTTTATTGGACCAACTGTAGAGTTGGAATAGAGGTAGACAAGCTTCTGAATGCAAGGTGACCTGATGAGGAATGTCTTGCATTTGAAAGTTTGTCTAACTCTATCCCAACTCTACAGTTTGTCCAATCAAAGATACCACCCTAAGAAATCCTTGCCTCTTCCCTAGACTATTCATTATTTTGTTGTGTCCCCTCTTACGTCTTTCCTTTGTAAAATAACATCCTAACCTTTTCAACCTCATCAGAGGAGAGATTTTCCAGCTCCTAATTATTTTTATTGCCCTTTTCTGAACTCCCTCTAGTTCTGCATTATCTTTTGGAGATGGGTGGACAATAAAAGGCCCAAGATTTCATGTGAGGGTGCACCATTGATTTATATAATGACATTATGATATTTGCAAAAGGCAAGGATTTTTTGGGGTGCTAGCCTTAGACTAATTAATTGCATTAAACTAATTGCATAGCTGGGAGATATTTTAGGCACAGTTGGTCCAATAAAAATTTCCTCCCAAAAAAATCCTCACCTCTCACATACCAGTGGTTCCTGGACCATTGCAGTTACAACATCCAACATTACTGCTATGGAGTTTTCCATTTTATTCTTTTCATGCCTTTTAATGTCCTGTTCGCTTTTACAACTGTAGCTGTACCCTGCACAGAGGTCCCTATTGATCCTGTTGTACTATTCCCCTTCCTGAGTTGGTAGAGCTAATTTAGCACCCTGAATAGTTTAAATTCCCTGCTGCCCTTTGTTTGTATTACTCTTCATTTATCAACTTTAAATTCAATCTGTCATTGTGCTGCTTGTCCACCTAGCTTGGTTAGGGCCCCCTAAAGCTCCTTGCAGTTCTCTCTGGCCTTAACTAAGCTAAAATCTTTGCACCATTTGTTTCCCATCCAGTTTTTCATCTATGACAATATTTTGTCTCTTGCCAGGCTACTTAGCTTCTTTAACAGTTTATCATGGGTGAGCTTGGGCTAGATCCACACAGACAGATAGAAGTCTAACTGCTACACTGGACAATTATATTCAAATTTTTATCCTAAAAACCTACCGTCTAACCCTGGAGGTACCTAAATTGCTGACCCAGGGTACAGGAGAAAACAAGAAGTCTCAGCAGGAGCTGGCAGCCCAGTGCCAGACAAGGTCTTCCCAACTACACCTCCTCTGAGCATCCACAGACACAGTCCAAGCCCATAAGTCAAGAAGCTGGGTTGTGCCTCGGTGCCTCCTTTTGAGCCATCACTCTCTGATGTTTCACTGGTAAACCTCTGGGTTTGGTGTTTGTCAGCAGACTCGGGTGGCTGAAGCATGTAGGGACCCACCACTGCTGCTGTGCAGACAAGCCCTGTGAGTAGCATCTCCTACCCGGGCAAGTGCTAGCCTTGCACCTGAAGCACAAATCGGAATAAATGGTCTGTAGTTTGTGTCTGTCATGTGTAGCAATGGTCTCCTGTAAACTCTGTTTCAGGCTCGTTATCTTGTACCTCACTGTATCCCTTTTATGGCTTCCTAAAAGGTAGTGGGACTTGTCTTGCAGTCACTGAACTGCCTACTGCAAAGTTAGCATAGTCCTCTGCACACAGGGCTAGGGTGACCATGCATCCCTAATTGGGTGGGACAGTCCCACAGTGTAAGTATCAAGTCCCAGGGACAGCATTTGTCCTGGATTCTCCTTGGCACAGTCAAACAACTAGCATCCCAGTATCATGTGCAGTGATCTATGTTTTCCATTTGCCTCAGAAAAAAACTTGGATTCTCTCCTTCAAAGGAGAAAAACATGAGAAACCACTGGTTTCCCCTTGCAGGCTGGCAGAGTACCAGCCTGCAAGGGACTACTTGGGGCGATGGGGAACAGGACACAAAGGGGCACCATGTGCATGTGAGCACGTGTACACATGCACATGGCCAGCAATACAGCTAGGCAGCAGTGGAGAGCAGCTCCTCGAGGTGCCTGCAGGTAAGTCTATGGGGGGAAGGGGGCATAGGCGAAGCAGGGGCAGGGGGCAAAGGGGGCAGACTGAAGCCCCCACAGTGAGGGAGGGAGCAGGACAGGGTTGGTGGCTGGGGCTGAGGCCTGTCCAGGGTAGTGCATGGGGCATGGGCTGCAATGCAGGACAGATCCATGGGCAGCTTGTCTAGGGGATAGCGGGGGGGCATGTGTCCCCCTTATGTATTTTGCAAAGGTGGTCCCCCTACACAGGCTACATGGAATAGGTTCAGTCTGTGTGCCAATCACTGTTGCTAGTAGCGTTCCTGTCTTCCCTAAATGTTCAGAAGATAACGGAGGGAGATGGACCGCACAGGGAGGTGGCCAAGGTTCTCTGCTCAGGGGTAAGCACCGGGCATGCACTGAAGTCCACCTAACAGACAGCTTGACAATAAGGTGAGCTGTTAGACCGGGCTCAGCTGCTGTGACTATTATGAAGGCTGAGGTCCACAGGAGGGAAAACAGGATGCTCCAGATGTCCCAGCAGCCATACTACCTTGTTCCTGGAAGGAATGAGGACATGGCCGAGAAAGAAACTTCTCTATGTAGGGCCTTTGTCACTTGGGAGTTTAAGATCGACCTCTCAGAACAATTTTTTCTGTGTTTAAAAATTGCAAATTGTCCCCCGCAAAAATATCACAAATTCTCTGAATAAAAAGCGAAAATCCATGTTTTTCTGCAGTTAAAATGAAATGCCACTATATATACATATATATATATATATATATATATATATATCTCGGTATCAGTTAAACACATTTTTTTTATATATTTACAATTTTAAAGCAATTTGGAAGCCTACCAGTGCCTCTAACACTATAATAAAATACATTCTAAATACCTATTAATGTTGGCGTTTGATTTTGGGTTTTTTGTCATGGAAAATCAGAGCTTCCCCTGCCCCCTTCACTCAGGATGTAGGTCCAGTGCAGCTTTCCCCCCCTGGTCACCTGCTTTTTGGCACTAAGCAGCCATGATATGCTGGTACCCTGCCCATGCCATTGCCCCTCACTTCCCTCCCACAGCTCCCACCCCTGCCGGAGGGGGCCCCCAGTTGCCAGGGCTATGGGGCTGGGGACCTGGGTCTACAGCCCCCTGCCCTCCCCAGTAGCATTCAAGCCCTGTACGTACATGTGGCCCCCCCGCACCTGACCGCCCTCCTCCCACTCCCCCAGCCCCCTGCCAGCCTGCAAGGGGAACTGTTCCCATGCTTTTCTCATTTAAAGGAGAAAATCTGCGTTCTTCTCTTTTAAATGAGAAACTCCACCTTTTTTTCTCCTTAAAATGAGAAAATCCACATTTTGCTGCATTTCTCCATGGCAAACAGGAAACATGGATTCCTGCTTATAAGTCGCCCCTATCAACAGACTCAGTTACAGGGGAACTCCAGAACCACTTGAAATGAAAGTCCAACCAAAAGAACAGCGCCAGCAGCCCAAATCCGAATGCCCTTTGCTTCAGGGATTCCTGTGTCTGGCTCGCGCCCATCTCTGCTTGAATTGTTTCCATGGTGCGCAATGTACAGGTTGCCAACTCTGTGCTGCTGAATGTGCATACAACAAGAATTTTTTCCTTGGAAAAAACTGGCTTTGCTCTAAGCAGAGCTGCCCTTGGATACTGTTTGTACCTGGAGTATAAACAGACACCATTTGGGACAGGATTTCTGTTTATTTAGCTAAGATTTTTCTTGGCTTCTCATCGTGGATCTAAACAAGCAGCAAAAGGGTATATACCAGACAGCTCAACAGTCCTGCATCCATGCTTCCTGCCAGTTCCTTCCTAGCCAGCCTGGAATGCAAACTACCAAGCCCTGTTACCCATCTGGGAGTGCTGCTGGGGGCAGGGTGTCCGAGGAGCTTGCAGCCCCCTTCCTTGCAGCCACTGGAGGCAAGTATGACCTGCAGCCTTGTCTTTTCTTTTTGTTATTCTGGATCTAGCTCCCAAGAGAAGGAAACTTGATCTTGTCCCAGTGGTGGAAGAAAAGGAGCTGGAGTGACTCCTCTCACTGAGATGCAAGCACCCATTTCTGACATCTGGATGAAGAACCTGAAAGGATAAGCAACAGCATTTGTGACTGCCCAAGCCCCTGCGAAAGGAAAGAACAGGGCTCCAGCAGCAAGTGTCCAAAACAGGCAACTGGCCAGCCCGAGGAGCATGTATGTGGTAGCTGCTGTCAGGCAGTTTCTTTGCTTCAGAGGCTAATGAGGCTCATTCTGTCACGGTGATCTTTGCAGTGGGCACAGGAGTTATTCCTATAGTTAGCATGCATCTATCCTGTCCCAGCTCCCCAGTTAGAGCACTTGCACAGGCAAAGAACTGGATCCTTTTGGTCTGCACAGCCCCAGCCCCTTCCTCTTTCCTTAGTAACCTCCCTCTTCTCTTTCCCCCTGTGTACCACCTTTTCCCCCTGTAGCAACAACTTCCCTTTTCCCACATCAACCTCCCTCCCTAGAAACAGCTTCCCTTGTTCACAAAACCCAGTCTCCTCCCTCCTGCACAGCAACCCAACCCTGATCCCGCCCATAGCAATCCCGTTTTATAATGACTCTCCCACCCCCTCCTTTCCTTATAACAATGTTTCCTTTCCCTGCAGTGATCCCACAACCTCCCCACCCCACAGTGACCTGACCCATCTCTCCCACTCCCACAGCTAGCCTCCATGAACCACTGCCTCTCCACCCCTCATCTGTTCCTTCCTTTGCTGCAAGCACAGTACTTCTTGCTATTGCTAGGTTTCCTTTGCCTCCCAGTCCCACGCCCTGCTGTGCAGTTCAGTAGGCATTTACGTATCATTCAAAAGTAGGAGGGACTCATCCTATAAGTGTATGGCAGCAAATGCAATTAAAAGCTTTCGCTCCCTCAAATCTTTATCTCAAGATATTGCGCTCTCTAAGCCCTTGTTTATACATAAGGTTTTCCTGGTGTACCTGTATAGGTGGAGCTGCTCTGGCAGACCTGTTTGGAGAGCAGCTTAAACTGGGAACACTTTTTTTTTCAAGAATATCTTAAACTAGTTGCCTTTTTGGAATAAAGTGAACTGCCACAAGGACATTTTGCTGATATGACTGCATCTACACCCACCTCTTGCTGGCACACCTATGTCACTTCTGTGGGGAGAGGACTCAGACCTGACTGATGCAACTCTGACAACACAATGTTAAGTGTAGACCAGAGAAGAAAAAGCCCCAGTTAAACATCTTCATCCCTCTATTACAGTACTGCTCCAGACAATGAAACCTGACTCAGTCATTGCACTTTGCTGTGGAAGCATCAGTGATAGAGACTGTCCCCAGGCCCTGTCCCACTGCACCCCCATACAGCCATGCCACCTCTCATGTTTGAAAGAGGAAGCACAGCCTCACAGACATGACTTAGCTGTTGTCTATTTGCATTCATCTGTCTTGTCTTTAACTTGGAAGTTCATTAGGCCCAAAGTCTCCCATTTGGCCTGTAGAGTGTCCAATATAATAAAGTCCCATGCTTGGCTGGAGCCTTGTGGTCCTACTAGGGTACAAATCAATCAACAATGTGAGAAGTCAGGGCACCAACGAGCTAGTTAGTCCCCAACTGGCCCTCATTACTCAGATGAGCCCAGCTGCCAGTGCCCTAGCTAACTACTTCAAGGTGGCCCCCTTTTCCTGTATGGATGTAGCTGCCTACTTATATGTATGTATATATGTACTTATATATGTACATCCTGTACGGATGTAGCTACACCTACTCTCTCAGGTGCCCAGTAAACTATTCAGTGGATGTTTCTTCGTGTAGTCCTAGGCTTCTGATTCCTTCTTCCTGCCTGCTGATGCCTTATCCCGAATTGCTGCCTCCTAAGCCTTTTGCCCCATTATGGAACCCTGTTTCTCACCCCTGATCCCTTGGTGTCTGACTTTCTAGGGCAGGGGCAGGCAATTATTTTGGGTGGAGGGCTGCTTACCGAATTTTGGCAAACTGTTGAGGGCCGCATTTCCCTTTCCGGCGCAGGGAAGCAGGAACAGCCCCATGGTCCCAGACCAGAAGCCTCTGCTAGGCAAGGGTTTCTGGTTGTGGGGGCAAGGGCTGGCAGACCTTACTGCTAGGTCCTGCCATTAGCTTCCTCTTGTTTCTTCCTGTCATCTTTGACAGGCAGCTAGTAGCAAATAAATATTAATTTTCTAATTTTTTAGGGGTCCCACAGAACAGATGGAATGGCCTGGTGGGCTGGATCCAGCCCCGGGGCTGTATTTTGCCCACCCCTGTTCTAGGGTGACAGTGTGGTGGGAACAGGGCAGGAAGTGCTTATCTCCCCTTCCCCAGTGAGGATCAATGCACAGCTCCTTGGGTAAGAACTGGCATTTCTATAAGCTTTGCTGCCCTTCATGGCTAAAAGAAAAGGTGGCTCATTCCTCCATTACCTCCTTAAGCCCGTTTGCTAGCTCTTGGAGCCAATTGCTATGGATAGCCCAGTTCTTTTTTTTTCTTGTTCAGCTAAATGAAGTTCGACAATGTTGAGATTCTTGGACTACTGCAAGCACTTAGAGTTATAAAGGCAGCATTGTGGCCTCTCATAGCAAAGGTTCCAGGCTTATGACATCCAAAGAAGCCAGCTTCCATAAAGCTGAGTGGCAAATAACAAGACCTTGTTGGAAAAATGGAAGTAATAAAGGAAGAACTGGAATAAGAGGCATATAAACATGTTTTGCCATGTAGGAAATTTAGACACAGTAGAAAGATCGAAGGATTGACAGAATCACAAATAGGTTTCTCCAACTGAGGAGTGGTAAGAGAAAAATAGGACACAGCAGATCTGTGCTTAACAGATCTGCAGTAGAAGCACTGATAAAAAAACTAGCACTTCTAACACCATTAATATTTACTTTTTACTATTCTTAACTAAGTTCTCTACGGTTCTCATCTAACCAGATGCTTTAAATCCTGTGCTCATTGCAGACAGGCTCTTCTGGGCTCTGTGTCCAGTGCAGAGTCCTTTTGGGTTTGCTCTGAGTTTTAGCTTTAGAAGGACTCTGAGGGCACATCTACATGTTGCCCTATGGTGATGTTGTTACTATGCTGTGCTTTAGTACATTCGGAAGTACTAAAGCACGGCGCAGTAACTGCCTGTACCGTGCTGTCCATGTGCGGCACACGGTTATTTTTAGCAGCTACTTCACCGTAGCAGCGCATTAGAACAGGAGCGTGCACCACTATGGTGAAGTAGCTGCTGGTCACGTGTAGACACCTGTCGACACTATACTGCCACAGTGCATTGCTACAGCGACAAAGTGTCACAGGTAGATTCATAGAAGTAGGGTTGGTAGGGACCTTGTAGATCTTCTAATCTGACCCCCTGCCCTGGGCAGGAGAGAAAACTGGGCTCAAATGACCCCAGCCAGGTAAATGCTGAGCGTTGAGCCTCCTCTTAAAGACCCCCAGGGTAGGAGCAAGCACCACTTCTCTTGGAAGTTGGTTCCAGATCCTAGCCGCCCTGACTGTGAAGTAGTGCTTTCTAATGTCTAGTCTAAACCTACTCTCTAGCAACTTATGGCTGTTATTCCTTGTTACTCTGGGAGGTGCTCGGGGGAACAAGGTCTCTCCCAAACCCCACTGGTCTCCCCTAGTAAGTTTATAGATGGCCACCAGGTCTCCCCTGTAGACGTGTCCCGAGTTTCTTTAGTCTGGCAATGGCAGCACTTCAGGGTAAAAATCTCTGCAACTTCAAATTAAGGACTGTAGCAAAGTTTCCATTAAGCACAAACTAGTTCAGAAGCCTCTGTTCTCATGGTATTGGGATCTCTGGGTTCGTGGCTCTGGAACTGATTTTCATATTGTGCAGAAACTGTCTGAATACACAGTGGTTCCCTAGTGTCCCAAGAGAGGCCTAAAGGGAGCTGAGAGGGTAATTTAATCTGATACTGAAGTAGAGGATGACCCAAATGACTTCAGAAGGCAGAGGGATGAGCTGAAGCAAGAAGAACCATTTCATTTAGAACTTGATGCCAGGCTTTGTTCTCTGGGAATTGGCAGGAATGCGTTGACAATTGCAAGAGTGAGTCACTGCCAATCTTATTCACCATGTGGCAAGAACATGAGCTGTCCTGTGGGGGGTTTTGTACCTGTGTAAATGCACAATTCCTAGTACTGCCACTAAAATACAGCCACAAAGCTCTACCGACACAGCTAATCCCACCGTCCCACTGCCTGCAGCGGAGGAGACTGCTGTCTATATTTGTCACTTTGTCTGCTACATAATAATATCCATCCTGCCTTCAACCTGAACTTTTCCAGTTCAGGTGCCGGTACTGCCATCTATCCATACTGCATATTAAAAATGGGTTATAAACTAGCTAAATTGGGATCACAGCAGGTAACCGTGAAAAAATAATCATTATCCAGTAGGAATGTTTCCAGTGGGATCTTGTAAGGACATGTCCATTGTCTAAAGCCAATCAATATCAAATCAAAGTGCAAGATTTTATATTCAGGAACCAAACATTGAGGTCACACCTCCAGGGTGGGGGGGCTGCAGTTTGAAAAGCAGTGACCAGGAAAGGAATTAGGGGTCATGATAGCAAATAAACTGACTGTGAGCTCCCAGCACAACAGCATGGCTAAGGAAGCAAACACAATCCTTGAGTGCATAAGCTGTGGAAATACTGAGCAGAAATAGCCTTTTGTTATTACTAGTGTATGCCACATTAGTGAGACCATTAGACTCTGTCTCCAGTTCTGAGCTACAAGAATTAGCCGAAGTCTGAAAAATGCACCTTATATCCAAACTCTATAGAAACTCTATCTAGGGAGTTTCTCAATAGATTGTCTAAAGGCAAGGTTAAAAAGTGACTTGATCACCGACTGTCTGGTACTTACTAAGGAAAAGACCTCTTCAAGTATAAGGATCTTTATTTAATGGACAAAGGCATGCCAAGACCCACTGGCTAGAACATGAAACTAGACAAATGCAGGCTAGAAAAAACCGGTTTAAGAAGCAGTAACATGACTGGGAAGGGCAAGTGGGGCACCAGCCCCAGGTGCCAACTTGGAGTGCCAGTATGGCCCCCTCTCCCAAGCAGTCTTTGCCACGGCAGGCAGACTGTCCAGAGGAGCGGGACAGGTGCATCCCCAAGCCCAGCAGTGTGGGAGGGGAGGGGACATGGAATGATATGCCCCCTTGGGAAGCTTTGCCATGGGAGGCACAGCCCTGCCCCAACAGGTGGCAATGGGTGAGCAGGGCACCAGGAGCAGGCCCTGGGGACCCCCCCACTGCTGCCTGTCCTTCAGCTTTAGTATCCTAAGCCCATGCTGCTGCTCAAGTGAGGAGAGCCCTGGAAGGTAAGACATCTTTTCTTCTGCCCTCCTCCTCCCCCTGCTCCCTCCCTCTGCCCTCCAGCGGTCAGCATAATTCACCACCCCTGCCCTGGGTGCTTAATGAGCTTACTACACTTCTGTAAAAATGTGAAGGAAATTGGTAACCATCGGAACTCTATCCAAGTGGATGTGCTAGTTTGTCCCTCACTTGAAAACTTGATTTAAAGCTTTAATACTTCTTTCTAAGAGCTATGCTCTAGCTCAAGCAAAAATTCTGAGCTTGGTATAATGAGCTTGATACGCTGCTGAGCTGGACTCAGTGGAATTCTCTGGCTTGTGCTGTTCAGATCAGACGAAATAATCATAACGTCCTCTCTGGCCTTCAGATCCCTGAACCTAT
Source organism: Caiman crocodilus (assembly GCA_030014935.1). Classification (NCBI taxonomy): domain Eukaryota; kingdom Metazoa; phylum Chordata; order Crocodylia; family Alligatoridae; genus Caiman; species Caiman crocodilus. The sequence continues at coordinate 6,287,215 of JAGPOW010001998.1, read as the reverse complement.
ACATGCTCAGGCACTGTATCTTGCTCTCCTGCAATCTCAGCCACTGTCTGAAGCACAGGAACACTCTTCCTTTGCCTTACAAGCCCTACAACTGCTATGTGTGCCCTTCCCCCTATGCGGGACCCTGCCAGTCTCCATCCCCACTGCCATATTTTTACTCTGCCTTGGGAGTCTCTAACTTCCCTGATACATTCACCTCAAATATTTATAAGTAATGGAAAGTGCAAATTTCCTTCATCTCAGTGTGTTTCCCAAGCCATCCTGAAGTGCCATTATTAAGATAATATTTTTATACCAAGTGTCAGACCTTCAAAAAAAAGTCTAATAGAAACAGGCTGGTACTTAGCTGATGTTTTGATTAATTGAAATGCCTGCTGGTTTCCTCTAAATAGAATAAAATTACCATTGCTATTGCTTGTTTGCAATTGCAATCCTCAGTCCCACTCAGTTGTTTCCTTAAAAGGCAAAGAAGACTGGGAACTTCTTGTCTGGCATCTGAGCATTAGAAGCAAGCACTCCCTCGCTTCTGGGGGTCACATCAGCAGAAATTCAAAAGCCTTGGCTGCAGAATATGTTTGTCGGAGGCAGACATTTACAGGGTTTGTTTAATAGGCATCATCTGATTTGACTCTAGAGATTCACCTGCAGGGCTCCAGCATATAGCAGGTATTTGCCATTTATGTGCAGCTCAGCACTAAAGAAACACCTTTGATTCCCCCTGACTGCACATGTAGGTCAAGCAGACTATAGCTCCATCTCACTACCCCTTCTCTCATGCAGTGCTCATTCCAAACTGAGTTCAAGACTGACAAGGAGCATCCTGAGTTGTCTTGCTCTGGCAATAGCAGAACTTCAGCATAAAGACCTCAGGAGTTCCTACTACAGGCAGCAGCAACATTTCCAGAAAGTATAGTGTAATTGTGGAACACCACAGAGACATGGTTGTGCTGTGACATTTTAAAATGAATAGTTAAAAAAAAAAAGGACTGATGTGGTTGGTGGTAACCTGGATAGCTAATAGACTTACATCATTCATCCTTCAGCAAAAAGCAACTGTAGCAATCTCAGCTCAGAGGTCAAGAACTGGCTGGGTAATGGAGACAGGAATTCTTCTATGTGCCTACAAGTGGTTTCCTAAGGGCTAGGGGAGTCATTTTGGTGCAGAGGAAGTGAGGGAATAAAGCCAAACATAAATTCGTTTGCTAAGTGGAGCTGTTTTTGGGAGGGGGGTTGTTTAAATGGGGAAACAACTGAAAGCACATTTGTTCTTCCTCTGTAAAGCATACATCTCAGAATATGGTTTGTCACAGGCTAAAGGGAAACTGGTTGGGGTGCCTCTTGTTCAGGCACTGGAGGCACAATATGTCAAACAGAAGACCTCAGCCTCGATCCTGCACCAATAAAAAGTTCTCTTAATATACGGATAATGTGTCCTGCAATCTTACTACTACCTCCTAATTCTAGAGCCAGTGAAACCCTAAATGTCCTAACTCTGAATGGTTGGGGTCCTCCAGAAACATCCCCACCTGATTGCTAGATTGATTCACATATGCGTCACGTAAGTAATACCTTCTTGCCAAGTTGCGGCAAGGCTGAGCGGCATAATGAGAACAAGCTGCAATACATGAGCCATCTCCAGACCCATAAAGGCATCTGCACTTTTGACCTGGGGCTCTGTACGATAGTCATTCTCAAAGAACCTCTGTACAGACACTCAGTACCATCATCAGCACCCGTAAGGCATTCAGCATTGGAAAATATGTGATGTCAATTCCTGAATGATCCAGGGCTCCAGGAACTCCTTTCTAACATCTTCCAAACTGCTTGCTGCTATTTTTCATTATATACACTAAAGAGGACAGATTTACAGATCCTGAAATAGATTCCAACTCTGTGTGATTTAGAAGTATGTTCATAAGGAAGACAATGAAGAAACAGGGAAAGTTACCAGATGACAAGTGAAGTTGGCAGCAAGGATATGGAAGGATTCAAACAGCCTAGCATATTTTAGATGCTTTCAAGTCAGTAGGACTGGATGACATGCACTCGAAGGTACTGAAAGAATTGGCTGAGAAAATTTCAGAGCCATTAGCTTATACTTTTTGGAAACTTGTGAGTTTAAGTTAAGTCCTGGATGACTGGAAAAGAGAAAATATAGTGCCCAGGATTAAGAAAGGGAAGAAGGAAGAAGTGGGGAATTACACACAAGTCAGCTTGACCTCAACACCTGGAAAGATCATGAAGCAGTCAGCTGGTACCGTGGTACTCCTTTCTAGATGGACGCTGACAGGCTACCTTAGGGAACTTGTGTTCCTTAAGGTTAATTTATCATGCAGTCAGGGTTAGGCTGATGCTGATGCTCACTCCTTTGGGAGTAGGTGATGTTTTCACAGCCTGGACAATCCCAAAGGAGTGACATGCTCAGAGTGAAAAGCAGCCAGCCCCTGACTCCAGACAAGACCAAGGCATCTGGGCTGAATGCAGGTGCCTCTACAGGCTCCAAGGACTCCAACACATAACGCATTCCAGAAATCCTCTTCAGGAAGACATGCGTGGTTTCCTTCTCCCCCTTCCCTTCCTGCTGACAGCCCCAGAGCTGCAGGAGGGGAAGGGGGCAGGGCTGGGGAGAGGAGTGGCTCCTCCATTTGTTACGTGCCTGCAGGCAGGCTCAATTCCCCCTCACCCCCAGACCCATAGGCAAACATCTGTTGGGTTGGGACCGGGGGGCACGCTAATTCATAGTGCTTTATGTAAAGTGTGATGAGTTAGAGTGGGGCCTGAATGTCTGTCAGCACCCAAGGTTACATCAGTCCTGCCATCGGACTGCCATCTTGGCTTTGCAGGACAGCATTGGCAATGCAGCACTGCACTCACAGGGACTAAGAGAAATAGTTTAGTGAAAGAGCAAGAAGCTGTCCGTGGGCAGGGAGTCTCAGACCACCAAGTCAAGGAAGCTAGTGTAGGTCACTCTTTGGAAAGAGATTAATTATAACTCCTGATCTGTAAGTTATTAGCTCATCTTCTGTCATTAGCACCTTGCTCCTGAGTGTCCTGCAGATGCTTCTAAGAGGGCCTAATGAGCTCCATGGGGGTCTCCAGAACAAAGTAAGGGTTAGATAAGATCCATCGTAAAGAAAAGGAAAGGCAGACTGAGCAGGCAAAGCATAGTCAATGAGAACCAGTATTGAGCAGTCCCACCGGAGGTTCAGAGAAGCTTGTAACAGGGTCCTGCCTGGTAGTGGTGTGTAAAGTGCGAAGTATTCAGTTCAGATTCAGATTTGGCCCGATTCAGAGGATAGCGAATTGATCCGCTGATTTGGATCACTGTTCCGATTCAATTCGGCCGAATCTGAATCTGAAGATTTGATTGTGATTCAGAGAACCAGTGATTTGGCCATAGACACAGCTTTATATGTACCTTGAGGTATGTAGGAAAAACATATAAAGCTGTGTCTATGGCCGAATCATCAAAGCTCTCCGAAACTCTCAGAATCGAGAGATTAATGGGTCTCCTGATTCAATTTGGCTTTGGAGATTTGGCTGTTGAATCGGGCCAAATCTCCTCTGAATTGAATCAGCAACTGAAGCTTTGCACAGCCCTACTGCCTAGGGAGGCTGCCTGGCAGTAGGTAACCATGATCAAGGGAGGACATAGGTCACAGGAAAGCTGAGAAGGAGCAGGAGCACCTCTGTGAGCCACTTCCTCCACACAGAGAAGCCCCTGAGGCAGGAGACTGCCAATGGGCATAAGCAGGTTGGGTTTTATTTTCACTCTGCACTACTGGATTTTCATGCCTCCATCTTGCAGCTTCTGGGCAAATGGGAGAGATGAATTAAATTAATCGCTAGAACATCAAGCTCTCTTCCTTGCATTCTCCTACCGGCCGTAAATAACCCAGGGGTGGTCCATGGCCAAGTGCATTCCTGGTGGGAAGATGTGTCCTTGGCTGTGTTCTGAAGGTTATTAAACTTGGACTCTCGAGGCCCACCAAAGGAACTAATGAGAGGACATCAAATTGCACCCCTTCCCCCCCACCACTCCGTTTTTGAGAGAGCTTTTCTGGGGATAACTATTGCTGTGGTTTATGCAGAGAGAAGCTCTAATGGAGACTGTGATACCCTCTCTTGGTCATATTGAGGTACCTTACAATGAAAACAGTGTCACCAGCATCAGCAGGACTACTCACAGAGTAACATACCTGTGAGAACAAGCACAGATATCACAGTCTGCTCCTACAACCACCACCTTCATCCCACTCACCATAAACACCTGTTCTCCTCCCGCCACACTACTTCCACTTGGGAATCTGTCTTCCTGTTGGTTAGCTAATCCCACTTCCCACACACATATCACTGAACGTGGTCCTGAAACTTTGCCATACATACTGCCCTACCAAGCAGAGCTCCTGTCTATATTGGCTCCCAAATAAGGCCACTCCTAGATGGCAGCTGATTTACATTCTGGTATGTTTGCATTTTTGGCACAATACAGAATGACTCCGGCAATGGCAAATTGACATTGGCTTCCCACATCGAACCAGAATGCCATTCTGGTTGTTCAGACACTGCACGATCTCATGCCCATGCTGTTTGTACCTAATTCTGGAACGGCAAACAAGGCAAATAACCTTTCTGCTGTTTCTTTCCTAGTAATTGCTTTAATTTATCTTAACAAAAGTACAGTCTTATCCACCTTTTCCTTCTCTTCAGGCCTTTTGGACCCCAAATCTCATACTCTCTTTGCAATCCCCGGCTCCATATTTCCTGAGATGTACACTGTTTGAACCAGCAAACCAGTCTTAAGAGACCCTAGGCTTTTTCTGGCGTTGTTTCTAATCATACATTGGCTTTGGTTGCTGAATTTAAGCAAGTCAACAGACCTTTAGACTCAGTTCCGTTGTCAGAAATGTCATTTTACTAAAATAGTTCAGTCTCCTCCTAAGTACTGTAAAGTGAGTGCTGAGAGAGCCCATTAATCTGCTGGACTCTTTGCAAATGGAAATGTTTGTTTCTCTTATAAAATCTGTTTTTAGAAGTTTGCATTTCTCTCCTATACAGCTCCTTTCCCAGCACTTCTTTCCAACACTGCAACAGTGGAGATGGACATTCCCAGGCTGAGACCTTTATGTTGGTAGCCTCCTTCAAGCTCATTGACAGAGATCAGGAAAGTGAACTAGACCCCAGTAATTCACAGCATTTTTGCTCTGGGCTCAATTAGTGCAAGGCACTCTGTCTGGGGCTCCCAATGAAGAATGTTCAAAAGTTCTGTACGAATGAAAGGACCGCAAAGACAGATCAGATCACTAAATCCATCCAGTCTACTCCCCTGTCTCCTCCAGGAATACTTAGCTGCAGTTACCAAAACAAAATGACAGATTTCTATAATGCTCAATTATTACTAGAAAGATATCTTCCTGACCCACACCAGTTAGCAGTTGTATTATGACTTAATGCATGAAAGCTTATATAACTTGTCCCAGATCCTATTCTGCTCTAGAACATCTAAGTGTACTTACATGGCTTTTAGGTATCAAAAGGTAGAATTTGATTTCACTTAGTGGACAAACAAAGTGCAGCTTGTGGCCAACTCTTAGTTACCTGACTATTGGGTAGGAGCTATCCTACTAACCCTCTGGGCATTAAGTAACCCCACTATAGGAACAGGGTCATTCTTCAGAGATGTCTGGATTGGAAAAAGGATACACAGCCTAAATGTCTAATTGGGAGGAGGTGTCAACTGGCTTGTCCTGGGTCTGGTAATGTTTAACATCTTCATTAATTATTTGAATAATGGGATTGTTGTATAGTTAACAAATCTGTGGATGACACCAGTTAGGTGGAGTTGCAGACACTCAACAGGGTAGGGCCAGGATCCTAAATGACCTGGGTAAACTGGAGAAATGTCTGAAATCGGTCAGATGAAATGCAACACAGACAAATGCAACATCTTGCATGTGGGATAGACTCACTGCATACACAAACACAGACTGGGAAATGATTGGCTAGCGTGTAGTATTGTAGAGAAAGGCCTCGCAGTTACAGTGAACCATAAGCTGAAAATGACCCAGCACCATTCTTGTTGCAAAAAAAAGCCAACAGCATACTGCGTTGAATGTCACTTGTGAATCGGAAAGTGATTGTTCTAGCACTGGTGAGGTCTCACCTGGAGTACTGTGTCCAGTTTTGGGCCTCATAGTTCAAGAGGAATGTGGTCAGATTGGAAAGAGTCCATTGCAGAGCAGCAAAAATTATTAAAGGCCTGGAAAGCAAGACTTAGGAAGAAATGCTAAAAGAACTAAGATTATGTAGTCTGTAGAAGAGAAGACTGAGGGGGGGAGGGGTTGATAATGGTCTTCAAATACCTGAAGGGAGGTAGAGAGGATGGAGATGAGCTTTTCTCTGTGACTGTAAGGGAAATGTCTGGATCAATGGCCTCAAGCTGCAGCAGGGGAAATTTAGGTTGGATATTAGAAGGAACTTTCTCACTGTAAGGGTGAGCAAGCACTGGAACAACTTATCTAGAAAAAATGTGGAATTTCTATCCTTGGAAGCTTTCAAGAGCAAGTTGGACAGACACTTGGCTGAGATGGTTTTGTCAGGGATGATCCTGCTCTAAGCAAGGGGCTGGCCTGGATGAGCCCATAAGGTCCCTTACAGCCCTACTTTTCTATGACGCTATGAACTTTTGCCCAATATGCTACTAATTATAACATTTTTCTAGAAGTGGGAGACCTTGATTTTAAGCACTCAAGGTCTTTGTCTTGGGCATGCTATTTGGTGCAGTCTCAAGGCTACTGCAAGACGGCTACACTACCTAATTTAGGGGCTTTGGAACATGTCAGGAAGAAGCGAGAATGAAGCGGGCATGATTCGAGCTAGCAGTCTTGGACACAGTATCTGGTCAGTACATACAAACTCCCTTTGTGAATATTGTCTTAGAGACATTTTATACAGAATATAATACTCAAATACAGCCGGGTCATTCACATGAAGAGCCATATTCTAAATCTGTTCGAAACTAAGGACTTTCTGTCAAAATAAATAACTTGCAGAACTTTTATATCCAGGAGTGGCCAGTAACAATTAAATCTACTAACTCTGTAGGGCTTGGTTTTGTTCCAAGTAGCTTGGAACATATTAATGTAGGCCTAGTTATTCTGACAAATGACAGATCCATTCCACCAAGACACTGCTCTGCTATTATATTAACCTATCTTACAACAGCTGGATAGAGGTGACATAGTTGGCTTTAGTTTTGGTCACTTCTCAATCTGGAGTCACATGGAAAAATCAGGAACCTTCAGAAAAAGTGGAAAGACCTTTTAAAAAATGACATGACCTTGGGTCTCCCAGGAAAATGCAGTGCAGACAGAGAAGGGTTGCCAACTGTCAGTAAATTTACTGACTGTCAGTAAAAAAAAATAAAAATAGCTATCAATAAAATCCATAAGAAAACTTTAGCTGTCAGTAAAAACACTAAGACACAGCTAGATTGATGTCCTGACATGCAGTAGCACCTGGTGTTTGAGTGGGAGAGCAGCACCCTGTAGGGAGCAGTCTCTCAGACATGTGCTGCTGCAACTGCCTGTAATACTTCTAGGTCACAGGTAGGGCTCTTGTATGGTCTGTGCCAGGACGGGGAGCAGGCAGCAGGGGCCAGAAAGGGTAAGTAAGGCTCTGGGGATGGATTGGGGGGGCAGGGGCAAGCATGGTGAAGGGTGTAGTCAGGGGCATCAGGGCATGAGGGTGAGCAGGGGGCCCCAGATTGGGGTAGGAAGCAGCACAGTGTAAAACCATTGCTGCAGTCAGGCAGGCTTGCCAACCCAAGAACATTTATTTAATGAAAACTTTTTATTAACACCCAAGTTTATTTGCTATGGTTGATGTTAAACTCCTAAATTTGAACCCAGCCCTTCTAGCAGGCAGGCTGGCAGAAAAGTCACATTTACATTATGGAAAACATGTATCAATAAAAATGTGTCAGAAAAAAGTTTGGTCATCAGTCAAAAACTTGAAGATTGTCAGTATAAGAAATTTCGTCAGTTGATAATCCTAACACAGTCACTTGTATTATCTTTGTTTTGCAATGTCTGAATGGGGCTCCCTGGCCACAACTACCATTAATCTTTTGTTAGAGGGAATCAAGCTGAAATCATGTCTTTTCATCATGTGCTATCTTCCTGGGACGATAATTTGCCCCTGTAATTACACAAATGGTTTGGAAAAGTTTAAAAGGAATCTCTCTGCATTTTATGCTTCTATCCAAACCCTGCACATGCTACCATGGGGAAAATACAGTTGCCTTGAAATGTCATCTTCTGTGAAATGTCCCTTATGAAATACGTGAGAGCCTGCATGCTCCAAAATGCCGTGATTCCCACTGAGACATGGGGTGGATTGAGTGATACAGCTGGTTCAGTCTGACTGCCCTGCTGGGACTTGAGTCAGACAGACCATTTTAATGTCCAAATGATAGCATAATGCAGAGAAAAAAAGTGATATATAAATCATCTGAGTTCAGTGCCTCCAAAAGTCAATACACCACTTAACCATAAATAGATAATAAATGGCCCATTCCTCTTTAGGGGCCGCTCAGTTCATGTAAGTTAAACAATACAATGTTTATGTGCATTACCCTGCATTCAGGATGACGTAAGCCCAGAACAAAAATTTTGGTTTTAGACTGGTTAGAAATTTAGAGCATTTTCCCCTTTCCATTGTGCCATTTGATGGAACATATATCTTTCAGTTAGACAGTTTGGTGTAAATCCTAAAAAATAAAATCTATGACAAATCTTTATCCTGTAGCTTGTAAACCCTGCAAATATCACTTCTCCCAACAGTATTAGAAAATAAAGCGGGTTTTTTTTACCACTGTCTTTTATACTATCTGTCTAAAATGTAATGCATTTTTTTCCATATCATCCCAATTGTTTCTGATTTTCATTAAACTGAAAACCGTTCAGATTGCCATCCCTGGAATTTTTTTGTTTTCCTTTTTAATGCAGAGACTGGTTTGTTTGTTTCTGAAAGCTCATTGTGATGCTTGGTACATTTCCAAACAGAAAAAGGGTAAATATTTCATCTCAGTCAAAAACAGTTTTTATTTTAGACTGGAAAACAAGACAGAAGGAGCAAAAGGACTGTGTTGCAGACAGAGACCTCTGTATGTTGGCTCTGCAACTGTCTTCAGAAAGTACATATGTGCCTGTTCCTTATAATTTCAGGGTATGTGCAAAACTGGCCAAAGGCACATCTTTGATCCCAATGAGCTGTAGTTATGAACAACTTCTTATATCAAACATGATTTTTCCCTTTGTTTGTTAATCAAGAGATGTAGTGGCAAAAACAGAAATATGTCCTTTCCCCCTTATGTAACCTATTAGAAAAAAAAAACGACTTGATCCATGCAGTGCAAAGTACCTGTGTTTTCCAACAGATCTAAAGACAGAAACAGGTACTGCAGGCAACCAGATATTGTACCTGCAAATTTTGAAAGCTTTTCCTTTTCCCCATTCCTAGAATTAATTGCTGCTTCCAATAGCATATGTATTCTCTATGCTAAAAGCTGGAGGGAATTTCATTCCCTTTAATTATAGCTAATAGAGGAAGGGAGCAGGAATGGGTTGGATGTTCTGTTCCCGATTGTTAGAAAATGTTTTCCCAAAGGCTTCCTGTTACTATTTTGCTAAAGTTATTTTAAAAAGAAAAAGTGGGCCATGGGGACAACAGTGGTCATGGCCTGCCCTTGGAATATTTCCCCACTGTGGGCAGACAGAGCTTAGTGCCACCTCAGTCTGCATTCACTTTTCAGAGCCCTGTGTATGTTTGGATGATACATGTTTGTTGCCCCTCTCCAACTCATCCACACCTTCAGCTCCTTGGACTCGCAAGTACCAGAAAGAATGTGACCCATGCATCTCTGGAGAGGCTAGTGCCCAGAGTCGTTGTTACATCCTGACTACTTTCCAGTACAGGGGCTAGCCAGAAACAACAGGATTTTCATGAAAAATAAACTCCAGAAAAGTTACATACGATCCTGAAAATGTTCAAAACATGGTTTAAAAGAGAAGACTCTGAGACAGGCTGGAAATTTCCAGCTGGAAATCTGGAATGGTCCTTCCACTGAGTTCTCAGCTGAAACAAGGGAACAGGCTTGGCAAATGTACAGAAAAGTCTTGTAAACAAAGGAGCAAAGTTTAAATGCAACTCTGTTAGTCACAAAATTATTAGGATGTTTAAAAGATGATACAACATTTTTTTCTTCTCTTTTTATGATTTCCCTTGAGCCTGTCCCAGCTACTCAAGCCTGGCATGTGTTTTTTATAAACATCCTCAAGAAAAGATGGCAATCTAAGCAATATGAACATGAAATTCAAGAATTAACATGAAATTCAAGAATTATCTATGACTGCCACTGCTTCTACCAAGAGTTAGATTGTAGTGGATTTAGACATTAGTGGTATTTTCCCTGAAATATGTTACAAACAAACAGTGGATTAAGTACTGTGCCTTATTCAAGTACTTTCCAGTCACAATTTAGAGCAGCGGTTCCCAACCTCGGGTCACGATCCAAATAAGAGTCGCGGGGGCAATGCCAGCAGAGCCGCACACACAGTACAAGCCGCATGGCATGCCAGAAGCTTCCCTGCCCCTGCACTCCACTCCCAGCAGCGGGTTGCAGCAATAAAAGGTTGGGAACCACTGATCTAGAAAGTACCAGAAAGCTTTAGGGGATTTTTGAGGATTGCTCAAGTATATAATGTTGGCAGCATTGGACAGTCTGCAGACTATAGTCCTCAGGAGTCTCCATACATATGTGCTTCTCTCACAATGACCTCCTTGGTTCAGTTTACACAGGAGGCAAACGATTCTGCAGCCACTCTTATGTTTGTGCACCAACATATCCAAAGTTTCCATTGTTCTACATTTACCTGTCTTGCTCTGAAAACCAGATCCTTTAAATATGCTGCATTTGGGGAATGTAAACTAGATCCAAGATCCAATGTCTTTGACAAAGAAGTATTGTACTAAAGGATAGCATTCTACCCTCCAATGGGTGTTATATAGCTAACAAAAAAAACTATACAGCTGTATAGTACAGGCAATCCTCAGGCAGATTTGTCTAGACACGTAGTACTCAAACTTTTTGCCTGGCCAGCCAGATGGGCTGGATGCAGTCAGTGGTCCCAGTCTAGCGGCTGCATGGTAAACCCCATCTGGCTGTGTGGAGGGATACAGAGGACAGCCCAGACTCAACCCAGGCCTGTGGGAGAAGGGGGCTTGATTTACCCCCATGGTGAGGAAAGAGGGGAAAGGGGCAAGGGGATGTGACTCAGTCCCAATCCTGCCACTGCTGGGGTATGGCCCAGTCGTGATACAGCTGCGAGGGGGAAAAGGGGTGTGCCCAGTCCAACCCAGCCCAGCTCCAATCTATTGTGCATGGGGTTTGGGAATCTGGCAGGCAGCCCACAGAGGGAGTTTTGGGGGACTGCCATGGGCCAGGCCAGCAGCCTCCGCACCATACAACAGCTTGCCAAACCTCCCTGTGCAGGTTGGGGCTGTGGGCGGGCAGGGAGCTGGCAAGGGTGCTGGTGGCTGTGGCAAGGAGGAGCCTCAGGACAGCCCCAGCACGGGCTCCAGGTCCCACTTTTTTCTGCTGCCGCTGCTGTGGCCAGGGCAAGTGGGTCCAGAGCAGCTGCTGCAGGGACCTTGGCTCCCCATGAGGGGCAGGCCAGGGCCAGGACCGGGGCCATACCCTGCCCACGCAGGTCCTGGCTGATCTCCATGGAGCTGGGGCCAGCAGCAGCAGTAGCCAGAAGGAGCCACCACTGTCAGTGCTGCCGAGAAATGAGGTCCAGCCATGGAGATACCCCAGACCCACTGTGTGACTGAGGGTGGCAGGACAGGCCATGCGCCGGATGGTGCCTGAGCCAGGCAGGACGAAGGGAACCACCATGGGCTGGACAGAGTCCCTCAAAGGGCTGGATTAGGCCCACGGGCCATATATTGCCCACCCCCATCCTGACTGACCAAAATATATCAGCACAGGAGTGTCATGTGAGCACCAGGGAAAAGCAATCTTTAATAAACCAAATACCATCAGGAAATAAAAAGGTAAACGATAATAAAAAAAGTTTGCGTGTATGTGTACATTGCGTATCGCAGCGTCACGTATACACTCGCCTTTCTACAGAGGAACTTAAAAGTTTCCCTCAGATAACCTGTAGTTTTCTACAAAGCAGAACTTAAAATCGGGAGAAAGGAAGATGGTAAAGCATTAAACAGAGCCAGTGGTACAACCCTTTTCTCCCAGAAAGGTTGACCACTTAGGTGCTCCAAGGTATTACAGCACCTAAAACTGGACTCAGAAAGGGCTAGGTACTTAGGATTCCTATACAGTCAAGGGGGAGAGCTGTATGCTCTCAAACATGATTGAGAGAGTCTGGACAACAAAAAAAGGGGTTGACTTGAGATAGGCATGGAAAACATTTACTGCTGTGGTGTCTGAATTCCCACTTCTCTTCAGAGCTTTGGCATCTAATTCAGGGCCCCATTTTAGACAATTACATCCACTCAGAGTCCAGAGCCCAGACTACTCTTCCAATGGTCAACATGCAATGGAGCAGGGATCACACTTGAAAGATAAAGCCCACGGTTGCGCTGGTGCCATTGCTACCATCAACGGCTTGTATAACAGCCATCTGGTTAGAACACTTGCTCAGGAAGTGCAAGACTTAGGCCCTAGGTCTCCCCCCCCTTAGCCTGAAGGAGTTCAAACTGCATTTCTTACCTCAAAGAAAGAGCTCTAACTACCAGGCTACAGAATTGCTGTGAGGGCCTCTCTGCCCCTCCTGTTGAAACTAGATCACTGAGCAGCCACAGGTGCAAGCACCTTAGCACTAAAAGGAGCAAAAGCAAGCAGCAGCTATGGCACTTGCCCACAAGGCAGGAGGCATGAATCTCAAGACCTCCTGCTCTTGGAACAGTTTGTGCATTTTATGCAAGACAGCCATAATGAATTGGGCCTATGTGAGGATTTGGGTGGAGTTTAGGAAACCTTTCCACCTCTTTCCTGGATTACAAAAGACTTGAGATAGAAACGAGGTGGCTCACCACTCAGACTGGCATGCTTTGGGACCTGCATGAAAGTCTATATTTAAGAATGTATGCATGCCGACCATGCAAACTGTAGATATCAAATAAATTTAGAAATCTCATGAATTTTGTGGCTGCTGAAGCAGGGTTATTCTGGACTGCTTTTTGTGATGTAGGTGCCTATATTCGTCCTAAGTCCTATTTAGCTACCTAGTTTACAAACCTAAATCTGGCCCCTTGTTATCCTTCTCATAACAATCTAGCTATCAATCACAGCATTTTTGTACGGTGCTTCTCCGGTGTACGGAGGTAACTCAGGGGTGGCCAACCTGTGGCACGGACCACTTCCATGTATGGCATGTAGCAGACTGGGGAGGTGACAGGGAACACACCTGCAGATAGGTCAGGGAGCAGAAAGCAGAGCAGCAGATTAGGCAGAGGAAGGGGATGTGGGGTTAATTGGTGGCACGCCTGCCAAAAATGTTGGCCCCACTTATCTAAATAAAAAACAAAACACAACCCCATATGCACATGTACACAGAGGGTGCGTGCACACGCAACAAAACTGGCCTTCAAAGTGACTTAACTGGCTTTTTGCACCGCTTTAATGATGTTGCTGTTTACACATTTAGCAGCATATTCTGCTTTAATCTTGTGAGGATGTACACATTAGGCAGCATATTTCTCTTTAAATTACTTTGTTACATAGCAAGGTAAAACTCATCCGAGGTATTTTAGTTTAGAGGGAAGCACTGGGCCTTGTGCAGCCAGGCAGGCTCCGGGAAGAAAAATAAAAGGTCAGGCTCCTCGCCACTTTGGTTTTTCCTCTCAGTGGAGCCTGCCTGCACAAGCTCCTGCTAGGTTGCACAGCCCCTGAGCCGTGCGGGGCCTGGTGCTTCCCTCCATGGTGGCAGCATCCCCCCAGGACAACCCAGGTCAGATGCTAGTGGGTGGGTGCCTCCTGGGGGGTGCTGCCACCATGGAGGGAAGGTTCAGGGTCCCCCACAGCTCAGAGACTGCTCAGTCCACCAGCAGCTCACCCCTTCCCCCTGCCACGGGAGAGGCAGGTCGGCTCTGGGGGGAAAAAAAAGAAAATAATTGGGCCCCTCACCCCTTTTTTTTTCTTCTGGTGGAGCCGGGAGAGGGGGAGAGGAAGGGAGGGGCAGGTGAACTGACGGGGGGGGGGAAGCCGTGACGCACTGTGATGCCACGTGATGTCATGGAAGTCCCTAAATTGAAACGGTGGGTTTTTAATTGGTGGCTTTTAACTGTGACATTTAAAAACCCACCGTTTCAATTTAGGGAGAACTAAATGCACATCACACATACAAGCACCCATATGTATCCACATCTTGATATATGGATTTCAAGTGAAGGATAATCCACAACCTCCCTGGACATGTGTACATGCACTATTAATGCACAGTAGGGTTACTGCGCATTAAAATAAGGTGCAGTAAACTGTTCCCTGGACAGGGTCTACACATGCACCAACTTGGAAGCAAATTTGCTCCCAACCAGAGCACTTGAGATCGGGGATGTTCCTGCCCCGTCATGCTAGGCCCTGCTGCAGCAGCCAGGGGGAACTCCAGGGTCTCTTGGGTGCCAGCCCTAGGGCTGACAGAGAGCACCGGTCTGAAGCCTCTTGTGGAGGAGGAAGAGCTGTCCTGGCATCCGGGGATTGGACCCAATCCCCATGTGGCCAGGAGGGGCATCCCTGCTCCTCAGGGACACTCAGCAGGAATACTGCCTGGCAGCCATGTAGGGATTGGGAGAGTCCCGATCCCCACCTGCTGTCCCCTCTAACTGGGGATGTCTCTCCCTGCCATGTGGGGATTGGGTCCTTATCCTGTAAATACGGGTAACAGGTTTACTCCACATTAGCCTATTTTACTGCAAAGTAGCTCAGCACATGATTGCATAGTGAAGCTTTACTGATTAGTCTGATTAGATTAGTCTACTGTGCAGTAAAGGATCTCGTGTAGACGTGCCCTCTAGGAACCTCATTCCAGTTGTTAATTGCTCTCACTTTTACAAATTTGCACCTTATCTGTAGCCTGACTTTTTCAGCATCTGCTTCCAACTACTGTATCTTGTTAAGATTTTGTCTGCTAGATTAAAGAACCGTCTCCTATCAGAAATCTGCTCCCTATGTAACTACTTGTGGGCTGTGACCTAAATTTCTCTTAGACAGTATTCATTTCACTAAAAGCCCCTGCCCCTCCTCCACCTCCCACCGCTTCCCAACATAGTGATGGATCTCTATTCAGGTCTGAGGTCCTCTTAAGTGTCTTTAAAGTGCATTAGTCGTAAGACTAATGACTGAACTGGGGAATACTTTCACTCGCTAGCAACAGGAAACAAAGGTTAATTAGTGCATAACCAAGATATAGACTTGGCTTCCCAGTGCAGAGGAGCTGTGAAGAAGCTCATTTCTATTTTGGGTTGTTTATAAACAGCTTCATGGTTACCCAAGTTTGCCCTTTTCATCACAGAGAGGGAAGACATATTATTATGTAGTTAAAATACTTCTAAATATACTCACTCCTCCAAGATTTATCAGGGAGTTGGGTGTCTTGAGTTAGTCCTAAAGACCTCCTCAGAAAACAAAAATCAGGACTAGAGACACTTCCTGGATTGGCAGGACTGAAACTTTTCCTTAGAATACCATATATGCTTTTCTGTTCCTGATTCAGCAGATCCAGGGAAAGTGGCTAGTTCTTCCCAAATAAGGGCTGCAACAGAGGTGGAATACAGTGGTCACCGAGTAGGTTCTTATACAAGGTAATACCTGCCAGCTCAGAACAGAGTATGCATCGGTGAGGGACAGAAGAGCAGAATACAATATGCCCACAAACTACACACAGTTGGCAGATCTCATTTTAGATCAAGCAGCTGGGTCAGTATCTCTATAAAAGGCTCATATTTAAGAGAACGTCAAAATCATAGTCTCTGCTCAGGCAAAGGGGGAACAGACTCCTTCCTTCAGTAATCCTGATTAAAGGCACTGGAATGTTAAACAAAAGCAGGCAAGCTTTGTAGCATTTATATGAGCTCTGGACTACCTGTCAAGAGACCCATAGTGTGTACGCTGTTGCAAAATTAGCTGATTAGCAATAATATGAGGTTTTAACATGACGCTAGAAAAGGAATTCCCTGGGTATTTAATAGTCTTGGTCCTTTTGTACAACATTTCTGATCCAGACACACGCTCTAGTTTAAAGAAGGAAAACCTGTCTCTCATTTCTTGTCCCTGACAACTCATCTCCCATACATGATAACATCTTAACAAACTTGATGAATGGCTATCATCGCCAGAAGAAATCTTGCAGCCCTTCCTTGCTGATCTTTATGCCTGCCCGTCCCACTCATGCTTACCATTCTGTTTCTTGCCTGCAATTTTTTTGCTTGATGTATTTAACCAGAAACATGGGGCAGGGCATATAGGGTGAATACAGACAGACTTGTAAGGCACAAAGCTGAAAGCTAAGTGACTTTACACCCTTTTCCAGACATAATATGCAAATATGCGCTGTGTGACATCTTAGACAACCTTGATATACATGATAATCTATACATAGAAAGGGAAAGTGATCTCTTATTTAACTGACAAACCTGAGGGCCAATGAGAAAGTTGAAATTACGTCCAGCATCCTAATATATGTGCCCCACAACAGAGCAGAAGGCACAATTAAAATGCTGGCACTGACTGAACTTCTAGTGTTGGGCACTGGCATTTTACCAGTGCTAATCCTCAATTTCTAACAATGCCAAGAAGAAGGAAGGAGTACAGAGGATATTTTTTCTCTCCCTCCAGGGATTGAAATAGAAGAAGAGCCAGCTTTGCAAATATCTAATTACTGCAAGAAAATCTATCTGAGCTAGTTTTGCCAGGAGCTTAACCACTAGCCAATATGCTTTGTCTTCCATATCCTGAAGCTACCAAGGGGCAAAAAGAGAGAGAAAGAAGCACTCTCCTTAAAAGCCTACATTTAAGCCCCATTCTTCTCACCACAGAGAAGGACTGCGCTATTCCCTTTCTTCCTCACAGGGCATCTCTACTCTGAAAAATGAGTTCCCAAAACAGTCAAACAACCTTGCCCGTCCCACCATAAAATCCTTCCCCCACAACATACGTTCAAACACTGGACTAGGTCTATGTCACCTGCTTTACTAAGGCTAAACTTTACTTTGGAAAGTAACACATTTTCTAGTTTTCTAACTTTTCCAGTTTTGAAACCCATCATGTTACCAGTGAGGATATATAGAAACATAGGACTGGAAGGTGCCCCTACATTTGCAGGTGAGCTTCATAATCACCACATAATCCCTCACCCACAATTTCATGCAACAATACCCCAAACACCAAGAACACTTTATATTTGTCATAGGTGAAAAACCAAGGGAGAGGAGGGGCTCTACCAATGCCCTGCCACTGCAATGTCAGGGAAGTAGGTGGATAATATGTGCACAAAGGAACATAGGAAAAGGTCTGTTCCCCACACTACTGAGGAAACCCAAAACTCCCACAGTCTGTGCCGTTCCAAAGAATATTTCCCTTCCCTGTCTGGATATTTAGCTTTCTGAATGTCAGGTTTTGAATGCTAACAGGGAACGAGGGTTACCTACATGGCACTAGCGAATCCTGCCTTCATTGTCACTGAGCTGTTCTTAAGATCATTTGTTCTATGGTCCCAGTATATTCTTAATTCACCCTGGTCGAGGTGGAAGAAACACATCCTTAAATCATATGACAGTTGGTACATAAGAACAAACCTAGATGTGCTAAGCCAAGGTCAACTGTGCTTCATATCAGTAGCAGCTAAACAATGAAGTATTGCAGTGGTAAGAGGCCCATTAACATATATAGAATACCCCAAAAAGGTTGTTGTGGAGTCGAACAAGTGTTGAAGCACTTAGCTGAAAAAAGATGGCCAGGCCACACCAAGGTAAGAATAAAACACCTAGAAACATCCAAGGCATTTGGAGTGGAAAGGAAGGGAAACATTTCACTCTTTGCTTGGGTATCAAAACTATCTTGTTTGTTGCCTCTATGCTGCAATTATCTTCTTGTCTTTCCTTTTAATATTTTGGCAGCACCCAGAGCCCTCAGGCAGGATCAGGGCTCTGTTGTGGTCAAGTCTATACAAACACATAAGAAGATATAACTTCTATTTCAAAGAATTTGCTATTTAGTTTGGGGCTTGATTACTCAGCAAAGCAACCAGAGCCAGGATAACCTGTTAAAATGGGTATTCATTTAAGTCTCTACTGTGCTTACTAAAACTGCTTATATTGTTCAGTATGCTCCTTTAAAGCAGATGGCCATCAGGCCTGGGACATGGAAACTTGCAGATACAGATAGCTAAGTTTCAAGAGTCTCATACTTTTGGATACTAGTCCATTTTGCTACAGAAAAACTTGCAAACACAATGAGGTAGCATTTCTCCGTACCTTCAAGCATAAAACAATTGTTCTATATTTGAGTTAGTAATTGCTACAGAGAATTTATATGGGCTGCATTGAAGCTACACGCAAGGAGATGTGAATGAGATGGACACAACAAAAACCCCACAGGATCGGGGATTACAGTAAACCATTAAAAGAGAAAAAATCACAGTGCTAGTTCGGAGAAACTAAAAAGACTCGCCAGCTATAGAAAAGGAGAAACAAAGATAAAGTTGCATAATTAAATCCATATCCTAACAGAAGTGACCTTTAGTTTACAGTAAACATCCAGAATCAAAAGGCCTTATTGTTACTTTCTTATACACCTATTCTTTGTATTGATTTCCAGAGACAATCACACTTTCTCTGACTTTTCCACATAATATCAACGGGGCAATGGAATTCTCTAAAACACAAAATAGAAACAGACATTAGGAAATACATCATTGTGACCTGGTTTTAATGCTGTGAAAACTTGAGCTTATTTCTGGGAGATACGTTCTGGCTGCAAAAGTTGCTCCCAGGAAAAACCTACAGAAGGATATTGGACTATCAGAGGAAAACAGATATAAAATCCCCTATGTAGCCAAAGCTTTGGTACTTATGAATAATGTTTGGATTTGAAAAAAAAAAATCCCTGTCTCCTTCTCAAAGCATCTGCCAATCCATTGAATAAATCTTTCATTTAAATCTCTCAGCACGCAGCCTTGCAGCATTGCTGCTCATTTTCCTACATGGCAGCTGCTTCTATTTACACTCTATTTTTCCACATTTATTATTTCCCATTTTTCACCCTGAAACAGCCCACTAGCGTTCAAAGGTGCATCACTTTTGTTTCTCAGTGTCCCTGGTCACAGCTCACACGTTGGCAGATGTGACTTACGTCCACTGACAGTTCCCTCTGAATAAGTTTCTTTGTCTCCTTTTCACAGTAGTTGAGCATTGCCTCTCTGTTGTACAGGCCAGTTGGCTGTTTGTCAGTTTGGTTTCTCTGCCTGAGCCCAATAGGGATGCTCCCATCCGGATCAGCTGTATCCAGTTCTTTCTCCAGTTCTTCCATCTCCTCTGGAGAGAGAGTGGACAATAAGTTATCAATATCTGGATCTTCACTGACTTGCCTTCGGTACTTTGCTACCCTAGACATCTTGGCAATTTGCTACTGAAACACAAGGGCAGCAGTATGTAAAGCCAAAGGGTGGAGGAAAACTGGTGAAGTTGTAGGACAGCGTCTGAAAAAGCAGAGTCCAGAGAGAACAGAAGCTACTTCCCTCCAGCCAGCAGGTGCTGAAGTGTGAAATCTAAAGAGCTCTGACTTACTGCCCCCCAGCATATATTGGTTTGAAAGAGAGGGCTCACTGATACAACAGCTGGCCAATGAAATTCAACAGCTGCACAGCCTGGCTGAGAAAAACCAATCAGGCAAGGCAGGAGGCGGGGTTCGCTGTATCAGAGGGGTTTGAAACCTGAGGACATTCCAGGGAATCTTGAAGAGCTTCATGACCAAATTTAGTACTGAACATTTAGCCTTTTAAAGGCAACGGGACAATATAGTGAGAAAACATGCAAAAACCATAAGCTTTCAGCTAGGCCTTTGAAATGGGGGGGGAAAAAGCAGCAGATCTTTATGACAGATCCACCAGGAGCTTCAATATCTGACCGCAAACACATAGCAGCTACTTGTATTACATAGTTTTCTTCTGCATCACAGGAGGAAAGAGTTGCTGGAACCCAGTATTATGTTAATCCCTGCTCTTTGGCTATGTTGATAATGAAATGGAAGAGCAACATTAGGAGTTTGAAGGGCACTTATAAAAGTTTTCATTTTTACAAATGTTTGGTTTATTTTTATTCACTGTTCGTGGTCCCTGAAAATGGGGGCACTCTATGTTGTTTCTGTTCGGAGAAGATGAGGTAGAATGTTATTTTTTGGATGCAACCCTGTGCACTTAGGAAGACTGTACAAAGTCCAGCTTCCTCCAACGGTGGAGGATCTAAGAACAAAAACTACCTTCTTTGTTCACACTTCTAATCTTTTTCAGCATCAGCCCAAAAGCATTCTTAGAGCTCTTTACTCAGGATCACACTAGTAGCGTTTCTTTCGTCATGCCTGTTATTTCCTTGATACCTGCTCTGTCTCCTTTGGTAGTATTTCTCTGTCTCACATAACCTTAGCTTAAACAGCACCCAAAGAAGCCCCTCCTATATAGTTCAAATTCCCAAGCAACCACACATCTTTGCTTTGGCCTTATGCTCCTGGGTGACTGACCTGATGTACCTTTGGTTTAGGACCAAATCTCTGAATGGCTTCACATGTATCTTTGGATGGTAATGTGTCAGTAGTTTGGTAGGAGGGTCCTATATTTTCAGCTACCCAGTTCCATAAAGAAGTTTAATGGCTTCCTAAAACTATCTTAAATGAAGGATGGTGGTTCTCTTCTCTCCAATTTCAATAAGTTTTAACCCAATCCATAACAAATCCTTTCTACACATTCATCGGGGGGGCGGGCAGGATAGGAGATGCTGTGTGACAGGGCACCCCTTGGAGTAACTAGAAATAATGGCCACTACTAACAGAGAGCAAATTCAGGTTAGACATCAGGAAGAACTTCTTTATGGTAAGGGTGGCCAACATTTGGAATGGGCTTCTAAGGGAGGTGAAGCTCTCTCCTACCTTGGGGGTCTTTAAGAGGAGACTGGACAAGCACCTGGCTGGGGTCATCTGACCCCAGCGCTCTTTCCTGCCAGGGGCAGGGGGTTGGACTCGATGATCTGCTGAGGTCCTTTCCAACCCTAATACCTATGAATCTATCTATGAATCTATAACACTTCTTTAACCATTTCTTGAAATCTCTCACAGCCTCCCTTCCTTTTAAAGAAAATATACACAGTTTAATCTGAAAGCCCATACAAATCCCTCCTTCCAAAACTCATATGAGTATGTTCCACATGTATGACTACATGTTTAAAGAATTGCATGAAAATAAGATTGCCTGATTAATGTATGGTGTGGACACTGCAGATACACAAGAAAGCAAAATAAGATATACAAGAATAAGATATACAAGCAAGCAAAAATCCTGTGTTGAAAAGAAGTGAAGCTGAACAGACTAGGAATTCCAAAACAAAATAGTATCTATCTCTGAAAATACGCAACCAGATCTGAATCAAGCAGATGTTCCCTGTACTACTAAATGTTCAGGGAGGGTTGTCAAAGTTTGTAAGGAACAGTTTTAGTTGCATGTCATAATAGTTTTTAGTTATGTAATTGTTAAACTGAGGTATTAGCATAACCCCAATGCCCTGTATAACTGCTGTCTTGTAAGTGCTCAATATATTAAAGGGCATTACAAGGATGTACCCTTAAATATATATGAGAAATCTGTGTGTGCATGCAAAAATAAAAATGTTTATTTGATATATATGGAATTATATATTGGCTGCTCCTCCTTGGCAGAATAACGTGTAAGTGCTGAGGAAGTATGTGCTGGGAGTTCACCCCCAGCCTGCACTCTTACATAAGGAATACCCTAATCTCACACCTGGAGTAAAACCCTGGCCCTTTGAAATTTCGCCATTCACTTCAGTACCACTAGGATTTTAACTGTTGTGCTCCTGAAGTACCATCTGCCAGACACTCAGAGTGCCAAGAGCAATTCAAACAGGCGATCCATGCTCAACTTCTTCCTTATCATCTGAGACTAGGATCTGGAAAGGCACAGTACATTCCTTTTAAACTATGTAACAGTTTTCACATTGTGTCCTCCACTTAGCCCCTGGAGACATTAAGAATATTGTATAGACATAATTGATGTAGTCTTGCATGAGTCAAATCAAGTAGGGCTAACAGTTTGGCTACGGTAGAATGGATTTCAGGGCAAGCTAAAAATCCTACCTTGGAAGTTGATTAGATACTCTGATATGTTTTGCAACACATACTGAGCTCTGTCTTACCACAACCACACTGCTAGTGGTGATTGAATTGCCTAGTTTTAAAGCCAGTTCCGGAATGTCTGCCTAAAAAAATTGCAGTCATAGCAGTGACCGCAGTATAGACATACCATCAGTCTATCTCTCTTCATCCCATGCACAAAGGATCTGGAAATCAGTCATGGTGCTAGTCTGCATCCATAACATACATTAGTGGTTGATAAAACATTAGTACAGTTCACATTTTCTTACAGTTGAATAGGCCAGAAGAGAACAAGAATCAAGCTGAAGGACTGGGTTTTGTGAGAAACCATAACGAATAGTACTGGGCTTTGTTTTAGTTAACATTTGAACTAATGATTTAGAAGGAGTAATTGGTGCTGTAATGAAATAAACAATGCATTCTAAGGCACTCTGAACATCAAGAAAGAAATAATATAGCAGTGTACAGAGGAAGGCTAGGAGAAGTATAAGGAAATTCTATTTGAGGATGTTATGTATTTCACCAGCAAAATTCAGTTCAGACCACACCACAAAATGCATCATGGGATCTAGGACAGTTCTAAGTCCCCAAAAAGGTGAGACTCTCATCCCCCCTGCACTTGGCACCCACTCTTTTTCCCTTTGGCCTCAGCAGCATATCCTTTCCTTTCCCCTTCCATTTTCCCCCTCCCCCACTAGCCCCTGTGCTGTCACTGGTGCTGTCCTCAACTGATCTGGGAGTGGGAGGGGAAAAGGGGTCTCAAGAGCTGCTGCTGCCTGGCTCCAGCTTGGAACAGCAGCAGCAGCAGCAGATAGGTTCCTCCTCCCTGCCCATCCCTCAGCTTGTGGTTTGGGAGGGTGTGGGGTGGAGGAGGATTCCAGTGCAGCTGTAGCCAGGCTTTGCAGGGGACAGCAACAATGATGGCAAATGGGTTCCCCCACTCTGTACTTGCTGTACTTGCTCCTGAGCTGGAAGGGAACATCCACACAGACTGGGCAGTGCAGAAGAACTCGCTGCTGCTGTTCCTGGTTGGAGCAGCTCTGGAGCCTCCCACTCCTGAATCAGCCGAGGACAGCAACAGTGCCAAGCAGGGGAACAGGAGGGAGGGGAAGTGCTGCTGGGGAGGGAGTAGAAGGGTGGCAGTGCTAAGAGATGGGATAAGGAGGTGGGATTGTTACTTTTTGGCAACTTACAAAAAATCCCTGGTTGCTATTTCCACCCTGTGATTGGAAAAGAGTGTTTATCTGCTCAACTGCACCCCCTCTGGATCTGTCTCTGCTTTTTCATGTTACATTCCTGGCTATGACTGCTGCAGCCATGGTATGTGGGACACTGTGGTCATGTCTACATGTGCATTAATGCACCTTTGTTAATGCGCATTGAATACCATTGTTAGGTATTAACCTCATGGTGTACCTCCATTGTGAGGCATTAACTAAAGAACAGTTTTTTTTAGTGACGCTTAATGCTCATTAACTTATTTTAATGTGATTCAACTAATTAGTATGGGGCATTTATACAAGTGCTCTGAGAGGGAGGAGGCACTTTAATTAGTGCAGCTCCAGCAGACTCTATTATTCGAGTCTGCTTCAACGCACTGGAATTCCAGTGTGTTGGAGCAGGCTCCCTGCACATGTATAGGAGCCCATGGGTTTTTAGTGACACTTTAATGCTCATTAATTAAAGTGCATGTGTAGATGTGCCCTGTATGTCCAAGAATCCATATATTTTGGAGGCCAATCTGAGCGGTTTCCTCAAAGTCTGAATATGAAAGTGGGTCTGCTTGTTCTCTTGCATTTCATTTGGTCCAGTCAGTACCTAATTTATCAGAGAAAAAGACACAAAGCATTTTAGGAAAACTTTAATCTTACTGGATGTGTCTACATATGCGTTGGACTGCACATTTGTTACCACGCAGCTCCAAAGCTGCACACATTGTTTCTGATGCTACTGCACTGTAACCCATTGCTACAGCAGAGTAGCTTGGGCATCATGGTTCATGCCTGCTGACACTACATCACCATAGCAACACGCTATGGCAATGTAGCTCATCGCTATAGCAACACAGAGTCTTGTGTAGACGCACCCACTGTTAACCTAATATTTCCACAACTTCCAAATGACAGGGCTAGGTGGGAGTGGATACAGAACTAGGTGGATCAGATCAGACAGGTCAGACTGACATGGGAAATGAACTCAGAATTAGAAATCTCACTTTTCAGGTTTTATGGACATGTCAGAGCCAGGCTACAGAGCTTGGACTGGAACAGTTTTCCACTCTTTCCTTCTGTCCATTTTTTCCTAATGTCCTTTTCTAAGCACAGTCCTTACAGAAGCCACACTACCACCTTCTGGTATCCTCCGTTATTACCACATCACTATACACAGTTCCTTTCACTGCTTCCTCTTAAAGCAAAGTTGCAGAATTCAGCCTAGAACCAGTATCTTCGATATGCAAAACTATTTTTAACCACTCCAAAAAGAGTAAAGGGAAAGGGGAAAAGTTTTTATTTATTCCATGGCCTCAATCCATGACTTCAAGACAATGTTTGCATCACTTGTGTTCAAAAATCACGATAGGAAAATCTTTTTTTTTTTTAATTCCTACAATGCTAAATGTGTAAGATTAAATTAGAACAGTTTATGAAAACCATAGGTGATTTTAGAGGAGGTACAGGGTGGGGGGCACATGCCCCCCCTGAGATTGGCCTCTGGCTTCTGCAGGCAGTTGCTGCTTGCACTGCCTCCCCCACTGCTGACGTGACCAGCAGCATCTGCAGACAGACGGTCCCACTTGCCGACGCTGACGTCGGTGGCTGGAGGTGGTCCCTGCTTGCTGCCATGGTGCCCCCCAGTCTCGGGAGGCACCAGTCGCTCATGATTACAACTGACTTATTTACTCTTTATAGAGTTTGAGCACATTTCTGAAAGAATGTTCTAAGTCCTTTGCTCCCCATACCGCTATTTCCTTTCAACATCGCGACCCCTCCAGCTTTCAGCTACTTCTTAGTGCAGCTCCCAGATCCCCCTACTATTAATAACTCCTTTAAAGAATCTCCCCCATACAGCTAATAGGTGCCTGAGTTACAGGATCCTCAGGCACGCCACGCCACTCCACGCCACGCCACTTGGCATTAAAGCTCCTTCCCCCCAGTCTTCAGGTGTCTAGCACATCTACCTGTGCTCGGAGAGAGTAAAAGAGGAGCTTGTAAATATTAAAGTTTGTTGCTAGATCCTGTTTGCAGCACGTGCCCAACTACCTTCATTTAAGACGTTAGGAGAATTAGGTGAAATTACCAGTGTGGCTGTTATTCTGCATGGGCCGCAATTGCTTCCTGTAGCTACAGTTACAAAAGAAACGAAAAACTTTCTCCAGCGCTACAGAAAGCTGCCCAGTAAAGGAAGGCATTGCGTGCCACTATATCTTTGGAAGGCAACATTTTGCGTTTCCAGGATCAGGATCAGGTCCACCCCCGTTTCACAACACGGCTTTGTACCGCCTCCTACCCTCCCCGGGCCAAGGACCATGGGCCAGTCGGCGCGTGGACTCTACGCGCGCGCTGCCTACCAGGGGGGGCGGGGCATCCGCGGGCCCCAACTCCTTCCGTTGAAACGTCACTCGGACGAACGCCATTGGCCAGCGCCTGAGGCCGCGAGCCAATCGGGTGGCGCCAGGGTCCCCTGCGAACGTGCGGTGCGTCACGCGACCCGCGAGCCGGTTCCGCCGCTGCCGCGTGCGCCATGGAGGAGTATGTGCGCGATCCCTGGTGAGCAGGACCCAGCGGGCCGCGCCCAGCCCGGCGGAGGGGAGCCGGACCCCGGGGGGCGGGGGGCGGCCTGGGCGCGAGGCAGCGGGGGAGCCCCGGGCTGCCTCAGCGCCTCCGTCTGTCCCGCGCGCGGCGGAGGCCGAGCTGGATTCGCAGCCACGCACCGCCGGCGCCCGGGGCGGCTCGACGCGCCTCACGACGAGCCTCCCTGCCCAACATGGCCGCCGCCGGGCGCTTGGGGCCTTGACTGCCCTTGGACCCGCCGCGGCCGGGTGGAGGTGAAGGTTAAGGCTCAGGACACTCGCTGGGCTCCGGGAAACGCTCTCCCTGGTGCTCGGGTTTCTTAAAAACGCTGACTGCCGTTCCTGCGCGGGGCTGCATTTGGGACAGTCGCAGCCCGCTGTGAAGTTTTGCGCTGCAGTGACTGACGTTCTCTTTCGTTCTCCTGTTTAACGGGGTTGTATTGGGGAGGGGCGTGGTAACGTACGTGCTGTCAGACAACTCAGTCGGGCAGCGTTTCAGATTCTTGTTCAGAAGTGGCCCGTACTGCGTGTGGGAAGGAAGAGCAAATGGAAAAAGCCCCTCCAGAGATGGATTATTGGTGGACCGTTGTTACTGGTTGGATCCCTGCGCTGGCCCTCGGGAAGCCGGCGGGAGTCACGGGCTGCAGCAGCAGGTCAGGCTCTGGTTGCTGAGCCTTCCCTCCCCCCCAGCCTGGCCTGACCCACCCAGTCCCAAGGGAAGGGGTGTTGGAGCCAGGAGCCCACGCAGAGGCAGAGCCAGCTGGGCCCAAGGACATGCAGCTCAGGCTGGGCTGGCTCCATGCCACCATGTGCAGCTTCTGGCATTACAGATGGGGGTTGCACCACTACCATGGGGCTGGGCTGGGCTGGGCTGGCTCTGTTCTTCCATGTGTGGCTGGCTTGCAGCCTTGGGAGCCATGCGCCATTGGACCGGACTGGCCTTTTGCCTCCAGGTGCAGCTCCCTGCTGGAGTACCAGGAGCCCCATATGGAAGTACAGAGCCGGCTTGGCCCAATGGCACATGTCTCCCTGCAGTTCCCAGCACTCCAGCTGAGAGCTATGGTGAGCTGCATTTTACCAGGCTAGGCTAGCCCTGTGCTACCAGGTGTGGCTCCTGGTGCTCCAGCCAGGAGCTGCATGCCATTAGGCTGGGCTTGTTCTGTGCCTCCACATGCAGCTCCCTGCTAGAGTGCTGAGAGCCCTATGTCATGGCATGGAGCCAGCTTAGACTGATGGTGCACGGCTCCCTGCAGCTGCTAGCACTCTGGTAGGAAGCTGTGCGCCATCAGGCTGGGAGCTGCACACCACTGGACCAGGCCAGGCCGGCTCTGTGCTGCCACATGCAGCTCCCAGGACTCAGTTGGAGCTGTGCACTGCCCAGGGTGCCACCTGACACAGGCCATGAGTGCCCTGAGGGCTGCTGCTGCCACTGGCACCATGGGGGAGTGGGGGTATGTGACACACACCCCACACCATACCCCCACAAACCACCCAGCCAAACCCCATGTTTCCTCCTCCTCCACACATGATGTATTTTTTTATTAGAAAATATAAAATTTTATTCCACTTGCAAACATCCTGTTACCAGATATACATATAAACATAGATTCCCAAAATAAAACAAAATTATATGTAGACTTCTCCATCTGTCTTGAATCACCCAGTTTCATAATCTTTTTCCTTATGTTTATGACATGAGCACTTATTTTCATATTGACTTAACTATTCAATTCTAAGTTTATACAACAACATAATACCTATGTCTCCTTTATGTATCTGCAAATTTTTTTCTTTCTTTTACCATTTCCATAAATTCTATCTATATGCATTTATTCGTCTATATTCATCTATGTCTACATATATACATATTTACATTTATTCAGCCTTGACTCATCTTTTCATTTATTTTATTAAACCTCTCCTCTGAGGGGTTACATTCTTTGATTTCTTTCTCCCCACACAATATACAAAGATAAGTTAGTACATCCCATATTTCCCATTTCCAATGATTACTGTTTCTTCACCAGCCTTTAGATGTCTGGCAAACATCACCAAACTGGGCTTCAGACAGTTTGCCCAGAATTCCTCTGTTGCCCCTCTCTCAGCCTGGCACATATGATTAGGGTGGCTGCGCTGTACATGAGATGAAGCTGGATGAGGTTGCCCTATACCTCGTCTGCATATAAATTTTTCAGGACTCCTGACAGGAACACACAGTTCCAGACATGTGGAGGGCTATTCGGCATGTTGGTCCTTTGTGGGTATCTAGAATGCATGCACATCCTGAACAGTGCTGAGCTGTGAATCACAGTGGTTTGACATGCTGTTGACTCTGGTGGGGTCCAGTCCAATGATCCTTTTGTAAATCATGAGCCTTTGGCTTTGG
Source organism: Caiman crocodilus (assembly GCA_030014935.1). NCBI lineage: Eukaryota > Metazoa > Chordata > Crocodylia > Alligatoridae > Caiman > Caiman crocodilus. The sequence continues at coordinate 6,258,583 of JAGPOW010001998.1, read as the reverse complement.
AATAATGTCATGTATAGTTTATGCTATATCCTGATAGGGGTGCTACCATGATCACCAGGTTTTCTCAGAATGAAGCCTCTATTGCATTCCAGGCAGGCTGGCCTATGCAAGTTTCCCAAATATGGGAAAATAGCTGCACAGTTCTGTGGTAATGGGAGATTGTGATTGTATATTCTCCTTGGTGTGTTCCTTTGGCCTTTTGGCTAGGAGAAGCATGACTAGGAGGTATCTGAACTTGTAACACCTTTGGAATTGGTGCCTGCATGTAGGATGCTTGCTGTGTATTTGGGGAGTCTCCTAAGTTCCAGATTGATGGGTCTGGGAGAGAGGAGACTTGCCCGGTGGCACAGCCACACAGATCTGAACAATTGAGCTTGGCCCAGTCAATTCGAAACTAATTTATCCTTCAGCCAGGGAAAAAAAAGTTGGTGTTAGGTATAGAAGTGCTGCTAAGTGTGTTTTATGAAGTACCAATGCTAAAACTTGCAGCAGTTTCAAAAAAAGTAAATTGCATCAATTCTGGATAAACTAAGTCTATTGGTAATGTATGCAAATTAGTACAGCTATGTTTATTTCAAAGTCTTTTTTTTTTTTTTTCAAACTTACTCCATACTTGCCACTGGTCACCTTGCTGGTATCACTTGACCCTGTTATCTTTCCTGTTTGATGCAGGGTAGATAGACTCAATAATCTTCCAAGGTCCCTTCCAGCCTTGCAAACTATGAATCTTTGCTGGCGGGGGGGAGCATCTACATGTTCATTAAAGTGCAGTGCCTACTGCTCATTAAAGTTAATACTTGCAAAAGCAACTACTGAATAAATGAGCAGTAGGCTGCCCTACTATGCATTAGCACGATTGCACACTTTTTTTGTGGTGGTTAATGCTCAGTATACTAATAGTACTGCGCATTAGCCTGTTAGCATGGTTTTTGCTGTGACACTGTAATGCACAGTCAATCATTCTACAACCATTAAGTGTCTAATGTAGATGTGCCCAGGGAGAGCTGAGCCTGACAGTAAGGAGTGGGTGGGAGGAGCTGTAGGGGGAAGAAGTTAGGGGGAGGGAGCGCAAAGGGTAAAGAGGCTGCCTTCTTCCTCCTCCCTCCCCCAATTTATTTCCCTGGTATAACAGTCGGAGAAGGACAAATTCAAGACAAACCTCCAATAATTCGATTGTTATCTAATTTTTAATTTATAAATCTAAATTTTAAAATATTCCAGGTATGGAGTCTAATTATTGGAGGGCCATCTTATAACCAGAATTGAGTAAATGCAGTTCCTAACTGAAGAAGGCTAGATATGACACAGGGAAGTACAGTTATGTAAGTTACATTAATAAAAACAAAGACAATGGTTCTCAACCTTCTTAGGCTCAAGGCACCACTCGGAAAATGCCAGCCCTTAGCTTTCTCTCATTTTTTGACTATGAAAAAATACTAAAGCAATTATTCTGCTGCAAAGAACTCAGACCACAGTGGGTCAGAATGTTTTTGAAATGATGGATTCTCATTTGAAATCTCTGGGTTTTTGTGAATCATGTGTAAGGGTTTGCATATTTAACAGCTGAAATTGCATGGTACCCTGCAGTATCCTAAAAAGGATCTCATGTCACTGCAGGGATTTGCAGCATCCTTGTTGAGAATCACTGATCTAAGGGTTATCTCCATGGGGCAAGGAACATCTGGGCAGATACTCCTATAGCTTTACATGTACTAGCTCTTGAAATGGAAGTGCTCTAGCCATGTTCATATGGCACTGCACTTCAGTTAATGAGCTCCATTTCTCAGCACAGCTACTTTGGGTTTGCCAGATCAGTTATTACAGCATATGTGTTAGCAGTCTTGGGGTTGCTCTCTTTTTCAAATAATATGGCGTTCAGTGTACTGGTAATTGTTAAAAAGTTGAAGCTGGTAACAATTTGGGTACAACAAACTAGGAATGAATGTCTAATTTAAACCATTTTCATGTTCTTCAATGATAATTTCCATATTATAAATACAATTTTTTCATACAATTATTTTTCTTTAGTCCCTGGCGGATTGTAGATGACTGTGGTGGTGCCTTTACAATGGGAGCCATAGGTGGTGGCATCTTCCAAGCTATTAAAGGGTTCAGAAATTCTCCAGTGGTGAGTAAAATAATTTTTGTATGTAAACTTTCAGCAGCTTTGGCTCCTTTTTCATGCAGCAGTGCAAATTTGGAAGGAGCTAGCAGGGATAGTATCTCTGTATGCTTCTCTTTACAGAGATTAGCCTCTAGTTGTGTTAAAGATAGGATTTAGTCCACTGAACAAAAAGGTTGCAGGCCAGGAAAATAAATCTGATGAACATCCCTGGTTCTGGGTGGTCCATCTTTATTACAGCTCTCTTCTTCCACTGCAGGTCTTTGCCCTTTCTGTTCCTATCATCCTCAACGGTGTGGTCCTAATAGTGTGGCCCCCACCTTTTAAGGGGCATCTTTCAGAATGGGTTGAGTGGGGAAAGGATGCAGCAGGATGATAGTCTGCATACCTGTTATCTTTGTGCCTTTAGTTTCATTTGGCTCAACAAGGAAAGATATGTGTCCTTGACCCCAGACTTAGCTTGTCCCTTTCTGTTCTGGCTCGCTTCCTTTCCCATTCCGTTTCCTCTCCCTTTATGTGAAAACTCAGTGTCCTTTTGCATAGGGAGATGAAGGGAGGATGTGCAAAGCTTGTGTCTGCAAAGAATGGAAGCAACCAGAATGGATCGGATATCTCATTTAGATTGTCAGTCCTAACTTTTTTGAGGGAAGTTATTGGCTTACCAACCACTTTTGACCTCTGCTGCTATTAAATCTAATTAAAAAAGCCAATTTTTATTTAAAGGATTATTTGTTTTTGTTGCATTTATACACTTCTGCATTTGTCTAAATTTGGCTGATGAAAATCGGGTTTTTAATCTTCAAGTTTATTGCTGTTGTGTTTGGACTGCTAATGCTGCAGTGGATGTTTATTTGAATAAAATAAAGACTTGTTAGGAACATAAAGAAAGCCATCTCTCTTGGGATTAAAGTTACCAAAATGGGCTCCTGCACAATCTAAGTTTGTTTTATGTTTAATGTAACATACTTTTAAACATCAGCATGAATTACTTTTCTAGTTTGTTTTGTAAGTAAAATTATTCTTTTCCATGTTTGGCTTGATTCTATTTATACTGAACCACCTGCATTGTATATGGCTAGTCTTGTTAAGTTAATAGAATGATGTATATGACTAAAAGTGTGCCTATTCATAAGTGTTTAATTAGGACTTTCTAGGAATGCAGTGATAAAGATTTTTTTGGGCCAATGCCGATGGCCCATTATTAACAAGCCATATTGACTGATGCTGACCTGATTGCCAGTACGCAGCCTGGAAGCTTGGAGAGCTAGGTCTGGCTGTTAAGTCTGTTGGGGGTGTGGGAGTGGACAGATCAAGGCCCCCATGGTGAGGGAAGGAGTGGGGCAGGGGCAGGGGCAGGCACTGCCCAGCTGGGGTGAGGTGGGGCATGGGACAGCCAGGAGTGGCTCCTCCGGGGGTGTGCAGGGAGGAGGTGTGGCTCCAGCCACTGCATGCACACTTGGAAGAGGCATAGTTTCTAAGCTTGGAAGGGACCTGAACAGATCATCAAGTCCAACCCCCTGCCTTGGGCAGGAACGAGTGTTGGGATTATAATACCCCAACCAGATAGCTATCCAACCTCCTCTTGAAGACCCCAAAGGTAGGGGAGAGCACATCTTCCCTTGGGAGCCCATTCCAGAGCCTGGCAGCCCTAACTGTAAAGTAATGCCTCCTGATATCAAGCCTGAACCTGCTCTCAGTCACTTTAGGGCCATTATTCCTTGTTACCCCAGGTGGTGCCCGGGGGAACAGAGCCTCACCTATTTTCCACTGGTCCTCCCTGGTGAGTTTATAGATGGCCCCCAGATTGCCTCTCAGTCTTCTCTTGTGGAGGCTGAATAGATTCAGGCTCTTTAGTCTATTTTCGTAGGGCCTGATCTGCTGCCCCTTGACCATGCGAGTTGCCCTCCTCCGGCCCCTTTCAAGGTTAGTCACATCCCTCTTGAAGTGTGGCGCCCAGAATTGGACACAGATGCATCATGGGGGCCTGTGCCTCTGGGGTCCGTGTGCAGGACAAGGGCGGGATGCCGCTGTAGACTGGGACTGGGGGCAATTCTGGGCTCTTCCCATTGCGGGGGGGTGGGCTAGGAATCCATTCAGGGCAGGCAGTGCTGGAATGGGGGAGCTATGGGTTGGACTACAACCACCCCAAAATTTACTGTAGGGTCCCCAAACCCTCCCATCCCAGCACTACTGCCTGTGCTAAGCACAGCTGTGGCCCAACCCCACTCTGAGAAGAGCCTGGCACTGCCCCTGGCCGCAAGTCCCTGGCTGGGTGGGGATTCCCCACTCAGCCAGGGGCTTGCTGTAAGCTGCCCAACCAGTGGATAGGGTAGGGGGCTGAGTCCTGCTCCTCCCCTGCAGCTCTTTCCAAGCCCTAGTCCTCAGTCGCCCAATCAGAGCAAGGGGCCGGGACTGTCTGAAACTGGACAGTCCTCATCCACCTCCAGACTGCATGTGCAGAATTACTGTGTTGTGTCATTGTCTCATTTACCCCAATCATGAGTAAATTTGATACTCGTGAAAACAAGTAGCAAATTTACTCAGGAGTAATTACTTGTTAGGGTACTTAGGAGTAATTACTTGTTTTTACGAGTATCAAATTTACTCATGATTGGGGTAAATGAGACAATGACACAACACAGTAATTCACTCTACTGCACAGTAAAGCGTCTCGTGTAGATGTGCCCCCTATGTATGAACTTAGTGAAGTAATTTGGAATCATTCAGAAAAAAGAAATAGATAAATTAAAAATAAGTATGACCTGTTACAGAAGCGTCTTGTAATAGTTTAATGGCTGTATCAGCTTTAACATCACAGAAAATTGTCTACTACAGTCATGTAACTGGGTTCTGTAGTTTACACATGTGCTAAGAAGGACATACTAAATACTTAATGATAGAGTAAAAATTACTACCTTATCAGTATATACCAAATAGTCTGGAATGGCTATGTTCAATGAATTAGCAAACTGATTTATAATAAAAAATACTTAGTGGGTGTGTCTACACGTTCGTAATGCACAGTAACTACTGATCATTAAATTTAGTCCTTGTATAAGCAAGTACTAAATAAATGTGCAGTAGTAAGTAGAGTTACTGCCCAGTACCACTAGTGAATGCCTTTTTAGTGATGGTACTGCACAGTAGCCTAATAATACTGCACGGTATTGTATTAGCACTGTGTTGTTAGGCTACTGTGCAGTTAGCGTCTCACATAGTTGTGCTCAGTGATAATTCGGCTGAAAATTCTTAAACACTTATGGTTATCTATAAAGTTTAAAGATGGAAAACTTGAACTTCATTCTGACAATCAGTTTGATTTATTGTAGGGTATAAGCCACCGGCTGCGGGGAAGCTTGACAGCTATTAAAACCAGAGCGCCTCAATTGGGAGGTAATTACAGCTTTGTACACTCGTTATTTGTAAGTCTATTTTTCACTTTTAAAAAGGAAGCTTCACAGGAACTAAATAGCTCAAAGGCTTTGAGTGAGGTTCAAAAACTTTATAACAACAAGTGTTATGATCTGAAATGTATTTTGTGAAAGGAGTTGATGGTTTTAGTCTAGTTTGATTTATTTTTGAGGCAGAGGAGTTAGTATCTGCTATAAAATCTGCCACCCATAGTTTGGTATTTTGATGATGATCTTAGTCCAAGTTTTGTCAAAACACAGCTTCAGCAACCTGCCATGCTTAAGAATGATTCTGAAGTTGACAACACATGAAGTGATGTCTCTTACTTCATTAATTCTATTCTAAAAGTTGACTGAGTGGTTTGGGTGACTATTTTGAAAAGGGGGAAAAAAAAGAAGAGATGGTGACTAGACACTGCAAGAAAATGCATTAAGTGCAGCAGGAGTGTATTTGGTAGCCATGTTGGTCTGACAACAACACGGCTACCAAGTACACTCCTGAAACATGAAAGATGCCGAATTTTAGCCGATTTTTGGATTTTAAAATTCATTGCAGAACAGCAAGAAAGATTTTTTTTTTTTTTTTAACCTCCCTGCCTGCGATCTGACACCTCCAGATAAGGAATTCTACCTGATCTACACATCAAAGAGCTACTCGGCACAGTTCACAAAGAGACTCTCATGAACCCAGAGGGACAGCCTTCCATTTTCAGCTCCCTTTGTGCAAAAATGAAATTTATTTCCTACTTCTGTGGACTTTTCATCATCTTGTACCATCTATATGACAAAGGAACTTTGATCCCGAAAGCTTGCAGAAAAGGACACTTTTCTTGAGATTTCCCAGTTGGTCTAATAACAGGTATCATTTTGAAACCAAGAGTTCTAGTTTTTTGTATGCCTTGAGTGCAGCAGGACTCCTTGAAGAGGAGAGAAATTATTGTTGCCTCCTGAAGAAGCACATGCTGTTTCTGCTTCATTATACCTATATTAAAATCGAGGACTTCAGTCTCCATGTTTTTTTCTTTTTAGTATTAAGCTTTCACAGGCATTGAAGAACTCTGAGGGCTGCATTTATTCTGCCTAGTACCAGTTTCTGAAAATAAATACTTCTCACCAAGTTAATAAACTACACTTTCATTAGGTTGGAACTTATGTTTGCTTTTTGTAGAGGTTGTTGTTGTTAATGGTAATACTACTACTATTTGTTGATGTGTTAGCCTTCTGGCAACCTTATCACTTGCATTTTGCTAGTATGGGTGGACCATACAGACCAATCATGATACTATAGACAGGTGCTAAATGTATTTTGGAAATGTCACAAGCAAGACTGGGCTAAGATTCCTTTAGATCATTGTCTTAATGATGGTTGCATTAATAAATGTAAAGCCTTGTTGTTTACTATAAGCTTTCTGTAAAGTTACTCTGATCAATAAACTGTAGTGTACAAAAACATACTTTAGTGGGCAAAAATACTGGTAGGCTTCATTATAAACTACAACACATGTTTGTAATATGGCTGTAACTATAATCTGGTACGTGTTAGTAATGTATCTAAAAGTTTTTTGTTTTTTGTTTTTCAAATAGGGAGCTTTGCGGTCTGGGGTGGTCTCTTCTCCATGATTGACTGCAGTATGGTGCAGGTGAGGGGTAAAGAAGATCCATGGAACTCTATCACAAGTGGTGCCTTAACTGGAGCCATATTAGCTTCAAGAAGTAAGAAACCACGTTCTGGGGTTATTGACCATCTTTTAATGTTTAAATTATATACACGTTTATTAAACTGACGGCATCACTGACATGATTGGACTTGGGAAGGATTTTATTTTTTATAATTTTTGTTTCATGCATGCTTAAAGTAACAAATCTTTCCGATTTTTTTATTTTAGGAAAGTTACTGTTTTTATAATTATCTTGATAGGTCCAGTGTGGCACCCGACATATATTTGAATGGTTAAACAATTTCTAATATGATAGATTAGAGTTTACTTTAAAACTACAATACAGCATTTAGGTCTGGATTCAGGAAATATTGAAGTTATTGGGACTTCTGTAACTATTCTCCTGAATGGGGGGGCCTCACATGGAATTTTCAAGTAAGGCACTTGGACTTCTCAGTGATGTTCTGCTGAGCATACGTACTTGAGTAGCACGGTATAATTGAGAAGTTGCTTAAGGACACTATGGAATGCTAATTTGATTTGTTTGATTCAACATAGTTTTATACTTATTAAAAGTCAGTTTATTTTTAATATCCTAAATGCCACTAAATATTACACTGTTTCAGAATGGTTTAAATGTCTGTGTGCTGGATAATTGAGTTAAATGTGTCCACAAATGATAATTAGGACTTCCACCCATTTTTAGCTGCGGTACAGAGCCTAGAGACTGAACAATGCTGCTTCGTCATTATTGAAGACTTTTTTGTGAATCTTTTATCAAGTCCATTAGGCTTTTTTCAGCAAGCTTTGAAGCACATACTTAAATGCTTTGTTGAATGGGGAATAGATTTAAGCATATGGTGGAGTTTTTGCTGAATGGAGGTCCTAAAAGGGAATAAATGGCTGTGGTTAGATAGTCTCAATAATATGAAGAATTACTGGTTAGTGGTAAGGAAGAAGACTTAAGGGTTTATTATTCATAGGAACACAAAAAGTGCCATACTGGGTCAGACCAATAGTTCATCTAGCCTGGTATCCTGCTACAGGGAGAGAACTGAATTGGGCATCCCTAGAAAGATCTGTCCCTTATTCAGTACCCTCTCTGGCATCCACAATTATTGGTTTAGAAATGCCAAAGGAAACATCTCTGACCATTCTGATCAATAGCCATTAATCGATCTATCATCCAGGAATTTATTCAGTTCCTTTTTTAACCTGGCTATGTTATCTGCCTCCACCACCTCCTGTGGCAGTGAATTTACAAGTTACACAATGCATACAACTACACAATGCATAAAAAGTTTTTTCTCTTGCTAGTTTTAAACCAGTTACTTACTTATTTCAGTGGGTACCCCCTAGTTCTAGTATTCTGGGACTTGGTGAAGGATAGTTCCCCGTTTCCTTGTCCCACATCCTTCATGATTCTATCATCTCAGCCTTCTTTCCAAACTAAAGAGTCTTAGCCTTTTTAGTCGCTCTTGGTCTCATAACTACTTATTTTGACTGCCCTTCTCTGTACCTTTTCTAATTCTACCACATCCTTTTTTGAGATGTGGGGACCAGAATTGCACAGTTTTCAAGATGAGGTGCACCATGGATTTATATAATGGCAGGCTGATATTCTCCTTTTTGTTTTCTGTTCCATTCTTGATGATGCCCAACATTTTATTGCCTTTTTTGTTGCTGCTGCAGTGAGCTGGCATTTTTAGAGAATTGTCAACAGTGACTCCAAGCTATCTTTCCTGAGTCATAAATAACAGCTAATTCAGAAGCCAGCATAGTTTGTATAGCTGAGGTTATTTTTCGCCAGGTATATTACCTTGTGTGTGTCGACACTGAAGTGTATTTGCCATTTTTTGCCTGGTCCCTGAACTTAATGAGATTTTTGCAGGTCCTCTCCATCAGTGTGGGATCTGTCTACCCAGAATAGTTTGGTGTCATCTGCAAACACAGGGTTCACTATGCACCCCCAAAATGTTGAACAAAATAGTGCCCGGCACAGATAAGCCTCTGGTGATGGATCTTATTTGAATGCCTTTTGAAAGTCCAAATATATTATTGACTGGATTCCCTTTGTCCACGTGCCTGTTAACATTTGAACTTCAACAGATTTGTGAGGCAGGATTTCTCTTTACAAAACCATGTAGATCATTTGCCTATGTGGCTTCTGATTTTGCTCTTTATTATAGATTCTACTGCCAACTTACCAGGGATGGAAATGAGACTCAATGGTCTGTAGTCCCCAGGATTGCCTCTGGCACCCTTTTCAAAGATGGCTGTTATGATGGCAATCTGCCAGTCCTCCGTTACAGGGGCTTGTAACCATAGATTATGTTGAATGCTATCTGGTCCTATTGTCTTACTAGTATTTAGTTTACCAGTGGGCATGCCTACATGAGACACTTACTGCACAATAGCTTGATAACACTGTGCAGTAGCATGCCAGTCAAAAACCATGCTAATACACTCCTGTGCAATGTTCTTAGGCTGCAGAAGAGTAAGCATCAAAAAAAAGTGTGCCAACGCTACTGCTCAGTAGCATTAATAAACATGTAGATGCACCGAGTTTGTCTCTCTTGTCACTTCAGTGTGGTCCAACTCTTCTGAGCCATCTACTCAAAAGGGTTGATCTGGCACCTGGCATGGGCATTTTCCCAGTATCTTCTGCAGTAAAAACCGATGCAAAGAATTTGTTTAACTTCTCTGCTCTGACGTTATTATCCCTGGGTGCACCTTTCACATCATCATGTAATGGTCCCATCGATTCACTAGCTGGCTTCCTAGTTCTGGTTTGTTTATTATTAACTTTAGCATCTTTTGCTAGATGCTAAAAGAGAATTTGAAGAGCCTGCCTTATTTTGCTTTTTTACTTGACCAGAATTTGTGATTCTTCCCATTTTCCTCATTTGGGCACCTTTTTTTAATTTTTTGAAAGATGCTTTTTTTCCTTGAATAGTATCCTTTACTCTGCTTTTAAAAAATGTAGGGGTTTTACTGGTCTGCTTGGCACCCTTTTTGGTTTATGGTTTATATTTTTCCTGAGATTCTAATATGATATTTTTAAACAGTTTCCAAACTGCCCAGAGGCTTTTTACATTTTTGACTGTTCCACTGAACTTCTTTCTAACTTCCCTCCTCATTTACGTAATTTCCCTTCCTAAAGTTGTATATTGGCTTGGTGGACTTCTTCGGCTTACTCCTTCCTGCCAGAACGTTAAATTAAATTGTTATGGTTGCTATTACAAATGGCTTACCAACAAGTGCCACTTGGTCCAGGTTCTGCATGTTACTCAGGATTAGGTCTAGAATTGGTTCTCCTCTTGTGGGTGCCAAAATGGCTTGTTCTATAAAACAGTCATTTATCACATCCAGAAATTTTATTTCCACATCTCTCTCTAAGGTCATTGCGAGGATGGCTGAAGTCCCCTTTTGTTATTGTTTCATTTTAGCAGCTTCTGTAATCTCTCTGAGTATTTCTTAATCATCTTCACCTTCCTGATCAGGTAGGCAGTAGTACAAGCCTAATACTATAATCTTTTCATTCAAGTATGGAATTTCTACCCACAGGGATTCTGTGGTTTTCCTTTCAGGTAAGATTTTTATACTAGTCCTATCTATACTGTCCTTAACGTGGAGTGCCACTTCTCCACCTGTGCATTCTACTCTGTCACTTCTGTATAGTTTGTAACTTGTTAGAACAGTATCCCATTGACTATTGTCCTTCCACCAAATCTCTGAGATGCCTGTTATGTCAAAGTCACCATTTAATACCAGACATTCTAGTTCACCCCTCTTATATTTTAGGCTTCTGGCTTCTCTGGCTTACAGAAGCACTTATAAATTTTGCCCTTGCCTGTTACCACTTATGCTGTTTGTTTGAAACTCTGGATGGTCTGAGTCATCCTCACTGGACGCATTTACGTGTATGATTAATGCGCACAAAGATAAGCCCTGGAGTGTTTTGCTCCCAGGCACACTGTTTGAATATGCACCTGGGAGCAAAATCCCTGGAGTATATTGCCCTAGAGTTTGTTCACGTGCAGCACATGGAGCCTGGTCAGAACAGCGTGGGCTGACAGGGCACCTGGGGAGTCAGGTTGCCAGCCAAGGGCTGCTGTAACAGGCCTCCATGTGCTGTGGAGGGACTCTGGATGAGGCACAAGGATGCTTCATCCCAGGGCTAATTTGCAGGCAACCCCTGCCTGAAGCACCCTCATGCCTCAGCCAACTGCTCTGCAGTATATGAGCCCCATCAGAGCAGCCCTGGGCTGGCTGCTTCACTGAGGCTTCATGTGCTATGGAGCAGCTGACTGAGGCATAAGGGTGCTTCAGCATAGGGGCTTTCTGTCGGCTAGCCCCATGCTGAGGCATCCTCATGCCTCAGCCAGTCACCCTGGTCCCCCTGATCTCCTGGGTTCCCTGCCAGCCCAGGGCTGCTCCAAACAGGCTCCATGTGCTGCAGAGGGGCTGGATGAAGCATGAGGGTCCTTCAGCATGGGAGCTGATGTTGCCCCTGCCAGCCCAGGGCTGCTTCAGCTGGACTCCATGTGCTGTGGAGGCGCTGACTGGGGCTTAGGATGTGTCAGTTCGGGGGCTGCCTGCTGGCTAGCCATGGACTGAAGCATGCTTGTGACCCAGCCAGCCCCATCACCTTCTACATGTGTGCTGCAGTGCATGAAACAATGCCACAGAGTAGTACTTGCATTAACTGGACTACCTTTCAGCAGCATTTATTAGCCTACTGCAACCTAGCAAGGCCACATGTGTAAATGGTGATGTTTTACTACAAAGCTAATTAATCGGCTCTAGAGTAAATATCTTGTGTAGACATGCCCACTATTATCTACAGTTATACTTCTTATGCCCTTACTATCCTCTTCAAGACTATATAGAATCTGAATGATATCCCCCTTTGGAGTTGTCAGCGTGACCTGTGTGCCATTACACACTTGTTGGCTTTCCTCCACTTTTTAACTTAAACACCACGCTGCCACATTTTTAATTTTTAGTGCCAGGAGTCTAGTTTTGTTTTGGTTCAGTTAGGACGTGTCTTTTCTGTAGAGATTCCTCCTGTCCCCAAAAAATTCCCCAGTTCTTGATAAATTTAAACCTCTTCTGCCTGCCACCATCATCTTATCCATGCATTGAGACTCTGAAGCTCTGCTTGTCTTTCTAGCCCTGTATGTGAAACAGGAAGCATTTCAGAGAATACTACAGTGGAAGTCCTGGACTTCAAATTCAGGCTGCTAGGCAGGGGTTTAATCTCAGAAAGTACTTTAAATGTTACTGATGGAAGATGCCAGAGAAAAGCAAAGTAAAATGACTATGCTCATAATACCAGTTCTGCTTTGTTGTATTAGGGCAAGACTTGTGTGGTAATTGTAACTTTTTGTGATATTAATGAATGCTTAGCGGCTGAGATCTGTCCCTACATAGTCTGAACACTGAAGAGGTGGTAATTCTATGCAAAATGGATAATCTGCCAGACTTGAACAAAAGAGGTTTTGAAAGGCAACCTGTTTTGTATTCTGACATTTTTGTAGATGGACCAGTTGCCATGGTTGGGTCTGCTGCAATGGGAGGAATTCTTCTAGCTTTAATTGAAGGAGCTGGTATCCTATTGACAAGATTTGCATCTACACAATTTCCAAATGGTAAGGATTCCACACTTCAGATTTGAGCGTTACAAAGTATTTACAACATTTTTGAAAATGCCAGCACTTAAGGATGACAATTTATAGGGAATGAAAAGCCAGATACCTCTCTTTGAAATATCAGGAAATGCTAGATTATTTTCTAGGATGTCTTTGAAGTTCTAGTCCTCTTCGTTTTATATCTGTCATCCATTCAAGTGTGTATCATTCGGTAATTGTAATTAGAAATGCTATAGAAGTACATTTGACTGCTCTCATACCCTTTTCCTACATTTTATGCCTTTGTTTTTTCTTTTTCCACGTTATTTCATACGTTTAGGTCTGCAGAACAGATTTCCCAGAATAGAAAAATCATGTCACAAATGGTGTTTTGCCTCTCTCCTCTGATGCCATTGGCTAATTCAACAAGTCTCAAACAATGCAGATGAAGTTGGTAGATATTAAAATGATACAGAACAAATCCCATATTGGGTAATATAGCTCACATACAAACCATTTCTGTATCTTGTAAGAAGAGTGTAACATGGTAGCTGTTGCAGGCTTTTTGCATAACCGGTAAACATCAATATGATTCTTGAAAGCGAAAATTGACTCAGCAATTTTAGTTCTTACTACTGTACTGCTTTTGGTGCTGTTATTTTGCCTGTGTTTGAGTGAGTTCACACTCTGCCAGCTGCTGGGAGAAGTTGCTGTGTGGCAAAAAGCCAACTGACAAACAGAATTGCTGAAGTGGGAGCAGCTCAGAGGCCAGAATTAAAAGCTGTTTCCAAATTCTGTAGCTTGGGTGGGAGGTGGAGAGTCTCCATTATGCTCAGGAAAGAGCTGACAGGGTTAGATGCATCTTTCTTCTGTTGACATGCATATCGGGGACTTTAACATCAGGGGTGTAAAGGCACAATGGTAAAGTGCTGCATTTTAAGTAGGACCCAGATCAACTCTGGGAATCTGAAGGGAGGAGAAGGGGGCTAAGGCAGTGCTTCCCAACCTTTTCCTCCGCATGACCCCATTTAAACACTGGAAATGTTTTGTGACCCCAAAATGATGCAGACAAGATCAACACCCTTCCCGACCCCTCACAGCAAGCCAGAGCGGAGCCCATGGGTAGGAGATGGGGAGAAGCAGCTCAGGGCTCCCTGCCCTGCTGCCTTTGCCCTGGGGGCCTCCGAGGCCCACTGGGTGGGAGGGCAGCAGGGCAGGGAGCCCTGAGACTGCAGCGGGCAGCCTGTACCCCACACAAATCTGGGGGGCATGCCCCCCCATGCCTCCCTCCCTTGGGAGTGTGTGCGCATAGCCTTCCTCCTCCTCCTTTTGGAGGAGCTGCCCATGGCTCCATGCTGCTGTCCTAGCCCTTCCCCTCCTTCCTCCCTCTCACACTGTGGGGCCTCAATCTGCCCCTGCCCCCCCCCATAAACTTGCCTGGAGGTAGCTGTAGGAGCTGCTCTCCATGCTGTCATATGCATGTGTGCATGCAGACATGCACGTGGCACCTCCTTCCAGATCATCCCCTTTCCCAGGCAGCCCCTTGCAGGCTGGAACTCGGCCAGCCTGCAAGGGGAACCCACCATTTCCTGCTTCTTTTCTGTAATTTTTATCATGGTCAGTCAGCACTGTTGAGTGTCTTTGCAAACCCATTTTTTATCATTGCAAGCCCAAATTGGGTTGTGACTCCAAGGTTGGGACCTGCTAAGCCTAAGCTGTTCATTCTAGGAGTCAGTGCTGACGTGCATGGTTTTACTAGGTCAGATATCCCAATTTAGTTTTCCTGCCAGCAGCCCAGAATGGAGTTGTACTTCTCTGGTGGTAAAAAATGTAAATGTTTAGTTAACAAGAAGCCATGTACACTTCCAAGAACATGAAGACTTAAGAGTCAGAATGCAAGTGTGACCGAGCAGTGGTTTTCTTCTTCTATTCTGCCACTTCAGACATTTAAGCTTTAGCGTGACATAGGCAGCAGTTTGTTCTGTAGTCTAAAGACCATCTTTCATACTAAGCAGATGTAGAAATAACCATTTTAGGTTAAGTTTTGGGAATAGCATGTGATGGTTCCTAATCTCGGTTTCAGTGATTTATAGAAAATCAGATTGCATGCCAAAATTGAATAATGGATGATTGCATGACAACATTTATCTGATTGCATTTCAACATTAAATAATATATGAAGATTCCTACTTTATGCCTGATGCACATCTATGATGTATTTGGCCTATATTTTTGTGTTTGTATCACTTTTCAGAGGAAGAATAATCTGTTTGTTTGTTTTAAAACAGAGGTACTAGTAATCAAGGAACATCGCCTTCATTAACATTTCCCCTTGACATTATCTCTGTCTGCCTCATCTGTAAATGAGGATAATTTTTATAATATTGCAAGGCCAATTAACTATATATACAGAAAGGACCTTACAGTTTTGTGACTGTGCTACAAAAGAGACTGCCCCCCTTTTAATGCAGGTCTGAGACGCTGGTTCACCATATCTGTAACCAACTTTTATGGAATAGCTGCTCTAAACTTGGTTCGGATCTGTGCAAAACATGCTTACTATCTGGCTGCTGTCCTTGGAAGCTAACCATGCACTGGCCTTACCTGAGGCTTAGGATAACTCGTGGTTGTAACATTGTTCTGCTGTGTAAATGGAATTTTTCATCTGTGCTTTTTACTGTTTAGGTAGGTTTCCTAATTACCTTTTCCTCATTCTTTTCCTAGCAGTAGGAAATCCTATACTGCCATAGGGTAGGGCAGTGATTCTCAATCTTTATAGACAAAAGGGAACCCTTGTTAGATTTGGGGCATGCCTCTGAAAATACCAGCTCTTAGCTTTCACTTTTTTTTCTTTTTTGACTATAGTAAAATAATAGAGCAATTCTTCTGTTGCAAAGACTTCAGAGTACAATGGGTCAGAATGTTTTTGACACTATGGATTCTTATTTGAAATATCTGGGTTTATCCTGTGAATCATGTGTAGGTAGTTGTACACTAAACAGTGCTGATATTGTGCAGCACCCATACAAGGATCTTGTAGCACTCTGGCTGAGAATCAGTTATCCAAGTGTATGCCTACATGGGACAAGGCAGCAGCCACATGGGGCAGAGTACCACTGACAGTATTCTTTGTGCATGTTATTTGAACTCTATATTGTCTAATGAGGCAATATGAGATCAAGTGCACAGACCTCCCCAGAATGCACTGAGACTAAGCAATAGCACAATTGCTGTGACCAGAGAGATGGCTGATATAGAGTTGTGTTGTGTCCATACAGCTTTTTCCTTTAACGAAAAAAAATTGTATTCTTATACAAATGCTCTTGTACCTACTGTGTAGCATTACATCTAGGTAAAAATAAAAATGTTTTTGTTAGCTTATTTTCTTAGTATTCCTGGAACATGCAGTAAGCCAGTACCTGATGGACCCATTATTTCAGTCCTATTCAATGACATTCTTCTTCATTTATCTGAATTGTGATAGCTCTTCCTCTTTGACAAAGAAATGTACTTCTAAATCCAGTGTAAGGCACCCGCGAAGGAGTGTTCTCTATGTTGCAACTTGTGAAGCAGGTGACTCATTAAAAAAAAATGCATCTGGAGAGAGTGAAGTCTCAGAGGTCCGGACTTGAGGCTCCTTTAGTTGTTCCACTCCACTGGTTTGCTCTGGAATTGCGCTAGTCACTTTATGTAAAACTTACATGAGTGCCAAAATTGTATTGAAAGATTTAGACCCTGTTTGCATTACAGACTGCGTTATATAGCTGTGCAGGTATTGAAGATGTGGCAAACAAAGTTATTCTGCGGATATATAGTATAGTTATTACATCTTCCTGACTTAGGTTTTGCTAAACCTTTGTTTGTCAGTTTTGGCAGTGTAGTTATCTTGGCTTGGGCATGTGATCTTTTCACATCCCAGGTCAGTAGAACTATGATGTAGACTAGACCTCGGGCTCCACGTCACTTATGTGACTGGAAATTTTACCTTTCACTTTTCTGTGTCTCTGTCCCCCCATTTGTAAAATAGGGATGAAACCATTCATTGCAGGAAGGGTTATTTTATTTATTGAGGTGGAAAACTTTTGAGCTTCCTTGAATGACAGACTGTAAATACAAAGCCTTTATTTTTGGCATTACTAATCCAGAAAGGATTTCTATAAACAGATCACAGGTTTGTAGGACACTGAGGTATTAAAGATCTCTTTTAAATGTATTAATTATTTTCTCTTATTTACAGGCCCTCAGTTTTCAGATGATCCTTCCCAATTATCACCTTCCCCATTTGGTGACTACAGGCAATATCAGTGATTACCATTAATCTGTTTCATGTTATACACTCGAGCTGTAATTATAAATACTGGAAGATCAAGAAACAGTTTAACACCTTCAGTTGGAAATATGTGGCAGATCTCTTTGTACAAACCATGGCAAGAGGACACTTGGCACTTTTTCACTGTAAAGATGAACAAAGAAGCTTTAGAAGATCATAAATGTATTTATTCATATAAGTTCATTGTTATAATACTGATACATTGGTGATACGAGACATCAAGGTTTAAGACAAGAACCAAGCAGAATACTATAATGCTTTGGGTAAGGAACTAGATGAATTTTGCTGTGGTCTTTTCTGAAATGTGGTATTAACCATTACTGTAGTCATCAACAATAAAAACATCTGACATTTAACCTCTGTACTCCGTGTGTATCACATGCAAGTCACAGTACTGAGCATTTCAGTTTAAGACAACTCATTCATTTACCTGTGTTGTAATTAGTACTCCAGAGGTCTGTATTGTTGGAAGAATATTGTATGAGCCAAGGAAGTTTATTTTTCTACAATATATTTTCCATTCTTGTCCTTTGTTCTACGTGTTTGTATCTCCATACTCTCCAGTGGTAAGTAAAATACCTTTGTTATGGATCTACGTGATGTAGCATGCCTTGATTCTTGGCTCAGTCTTTCTGGGGGTATAACTTCTAGTGCAAGGCTCTGGGCTTCCGCATTCTACCAAAGGCAGTCTTATGGTTCTGCTGTTCCAAGCCTGTGGTCTTGGCTTCAGTACCACTTTTTCTTAGTGTTTCGTTCATTTGGTTTAAAATAAATTACTGTCTGTTAGAGACTTATTTTCTTGAGTGATAGTTTGCAGAAGCTTGCAGGAACCCAGGACAACTTTTCAGAGCAACACAGCTTTTATTAATCAACTGCAATACAGTACATGGGTCTTCAGGTTTGACTGGAAAAGCTTAGTCTAGGTGCATCTGTGTGCTGGCAGCACAACCTGCATGTCTTGCCCAAGCTTCTAGAATTCATTTGCATGAGTACCCTAGGAAGCATCACAGTCCATCCAACACCACCATCCCTTTGTTTCAAACTACAGCTGTGCAGCTTGACTCTTGTCCTATGACAATTAATATTCCTCCTAGTGTTATGCTGCCTCAGTGACTTGTGTTCATTGGTGTCATTACTATTTGTCCAAGACACTAAAGTAAGCCCTTCACATCCAGTGATTAACCATATAAAGGAGTGCAAAAATAGTCAAGTATTCCAGTAGGCATGATTTGGTGAAAACATTCAAAGTAGTTTTAAGGACAGGCGTGTAAGTTCATGAATGAGAGTCAATATTGTATTGTCTGCGGTTGGATTTTGTAACCTCCCAGTCTCCTGTCCCTGTGTTTCCATACAAACGCAGACATCTTATCTCCACAAAGTTGCTTACAACGGTGTCTATTCCAGAATCCTTTCTGTTGGGCTGCTGTGCCTCGATTCCTCACCATGTGACTGTTAGCTTAGGGACTGGTATGTAATTTTCAAAATGCTGTGGAAGAAAAGCACTGTTTATCAAAGTGTGGGGTTTTCATTAATAACAAGTTACAAATTCTTTGGGTACAACTGCAAAGAAAATCCTCTTGATTTCAGACCTGGTCCAGAAACCAATTGCAGTTAGAATTTCATTGATTTATAGACACCATAATTTCATAAAAATATGTGTCTGTCCTTGCTACTCAGTTTTGCAGCAGGGTGCTGGCAGTAAGGGCTCCTGTTACAAAGGCCTCAATCCTTTAAAAAAAAAATCATTTTTACCATTTTAATAGCAATATGCATTATAATTCTGTTGTAGTTGATGGGGAGAGGAATGATACGATTGATTTTTGTGATGCAGTACCTCTACTTTTCGAAAGTGCTTAGTTATTTATTTGCAAAGTAGACTTGTTCTCGCTGTCTTCCTGTCGGTAGTTCGAGTTAGGTTTTGATGTAGTGTCTGGTTTGGGGCTTTTTTGTTTTGTGGGGGAGATGGGGTTCTTTGTTTTTTGCAACAAAATACCAGCGCGTGGTGGTGTTTTTTAGGTTCACATTTTCTTACTTGTTTTGGAATCAGAGCCTTGAAATGGGTCGTTTAAAAGGATCAGAGTAAAGGCTAGGTTGAGTCAGCGTGTTGAGTCAGACCTTCCATGTTTGTGAGCTGGTAGTAGTTAATTGATCACACTTCCTAGATGGAAGAACATATTTTAGATAATTACATCATCTCAGGAGTTCCTTACATACAAAATAAATTGATTTTCTTTATAAATAAATATTGGTGCACATACCTTATATGGCGTAAGATTTTCTGGATTTGAAAACCTGGTTCCGCCTCAGCTCAGCCAGGCGATTGCATTAAACACAAGGACGGGCCAAGGAGGAATAGAATTCGTGCCCAAGGAAGGTTGCTGACCGAGACGGTAGTGCAGAGGTTGCCACAAAGCTGGGTGGTAGAGGGAACTAGTCTCTCAAGCTTTATATCCATCGGGATCAATGATAGGTAGGACTGACTTAAATCATGGTGGGATTAAAAATTTTCACTGGTTGATCATTGCATAAAGAACAAATTTTGGGACTGTTTCCAGATGTGCTCTGCTGGCCCCACTCACAGTGCTGATTGGTGGAGAGGCCCTGGCAGGACAGGAGGGATGCCATCTTGTCTGCTGGCTGCCCTTTGTGCAGCCCCGATTTTATTTTATTTTATTTTATTTTATTTTATTTTATTTTATTTTATTATAAGTTGGCTTGGTGGACAATCCTGGATTTCATGGTTGCTGCAAAATCATGAATGGAGTTAAACCCCTAAAGATAGCTCTGGTCACGTACATGCGTGTGTGGGAGTGCGCACACACGTGTGCCTGTGTGTTGATACACAGGGGAGAAGTGGTGAGGAAGAGTGGGGCAGATGCTAGAAGTTTTGCACTGACATAAGGCAGCCAAAACAACGTGGTAAACCTGGCCTTCAAATTGACAATGATTACAACTGATGTTCTGAAGCTGTTTCGTTTAGTGAAATTCCCTTTGGTCTCTTAGCTACTTATATGTGAAAAAATCTTAAAACAGGGGAATCGCATATCAATTTTAGTGTAAAATCATGGAGAACGCATGCTTTTAAGGCTGAAAAGGCTGATCTGTTCAACTGAGCTGCCGTGAGATTTTTTTTTTTCCTTAATCAACCTCATACTAGCTTGTAGAAGTGGATCGCATTGTTTAGAAATATGTTTAACTTTCAGAAAAATGACTTCAAGTGACTGAAAAATGAATTTTGTAATACTTTTCATTGTTAACCCTCGCTGTATAAAAATCTGTTGCTTATTTCTAATGTTACAGGGGTGTAGGTTGTAGCCATGTTGGTTTAAGTTGGTCTAATAAAAGATAACAGGTTAACCCAAAGAACCTTGTCTGCTTATTTCTAATGTGAAATTGATCTGCCTTCTGCCTCTTAAGACACTGCATTTTCTTCTGTCTTTGCTAGATTAAGAAAAATCAGAATGCCTTTCTTTGATGGATGGAGGTTTTTAAAGACCACAGTCGCTTCTCAGCCTTTTCTTTAGCTTGGTTTATTAACCTTATCAACAAACCTAGCTTCTTCACTCTTTTACTGTGAGGCCCATTTTTATCCAGTTCTTTTGTGAATCCTATTAGTTGACATTTCTTTTGAAGTGTGAACACTAGCACATGTACAATAGGCAGTTGTTTCTTTAGCACCGTATTTTTTTCTATATATGGTCTTAACCTCCATGTATCTCATAGTCTTTGAAGGCCAGGTCCAAAAAAGGGTCTCTGGAATCAAGCTAACTACCAGTTATGTGCCTATGCTCCCCCATGCAGTGCTACTTGCTTAGCATCTGCTCTCTGCTGTTGAGATACAGGTCACTGGGCTAGACAGAGCTTCAGTCTGACCCAGGATAACATTTCTTACGTTCTTGTTCTTGGGGAGAGTTAAGCAAGCACCTAAGAAAGGAGATAAAAAAATGCTTTCATGTGTGGTCAGGAGTTGTCTATAGGTAATCGAGAAGAAATGCTGAATGAAGGAGGCCTGTTTGAAATCTTACCCTTCCCCGGAGCATGAGTGCTTCATGCTGACAACAGCTGTGTAGCTGGGTCTCCAGTAAGAGCTATAATTGTCAGGCTAGTATATAAAAGATCAACATTGCCCAGGTTCAGCTGCTATGTTAAGGCTCTTTTTGATTCACAGGTTTTGGACACCACTGCCCAAAGTCCTGTTTTAGGTGCGTAAAGCCTTTTATTGGATCTAAGCTCTGAGCGTGTACCAGTAGTCAATTAAACACCATGATCAATCTGTCAGGCACTTACTTTCATCCTTTTCTCAGTGAGTGTGGCATGTCTTGCTTCACTAGGATTTTTGAGGTTTGTTTTAAAAAACTGTTGCTTTGCATGTCCGTCAGCAAAGGGACAGGCCAAAAGCCCCAAATGTAAAGAGCAGCACTGGGTTAGTCTGCTTCAGGCAGACCCTAGGGCCTGCCTCATGCTCCAAGTGAGGTAGTCCTAGGGCTGTAAAGCAACCAAAACAAACTGCTTGTCTTTGTGTGCCCAAGAAGACAGACCTAGGGATGAGGGCAGCACAGTCTCTCGTTCCTGAACGTCTGCAACAGCTACTTCACAGCTAGCCCCCAACAGCAGACATGGGATAATCTGCTGCCATGAAGTCTGTCTCAAGCTTTTAAAAACAGGAACTACCAATAATAACGTTAAAGCAAGCCATTGCAATGCCAGCTAGTTTTTTTGATCCACTTAAACGCCCAACCTTCTTAGACTCACTGACCATCTCCGAGCTCAGATTCGGGATGTCACAGCAATGATCCCAGACCTCATCCACATGGATCCCTTGGTCCTCGTCCATGTGGGCACTAATGATGCAGCTGGGGATAGTTTGTACCATGTGAAAGACTACAAGGCTCTGGGGGCCAAGCTTAGGGAGATGGGAGCACAGGTGTTTTTTTCATCTCTTTTTCTGGTGAGCAGGCATGGACGACACCACAAGGCCTGCATTGGAGAGGTCAACCAGCAGCTTCGGAGCTGGTGTTACCGGGCGGGCTTCAGATTCTTCGACCATGACCCACACTTCTGCGCAGGAGACATGCTAGGGAGGGACGGGCTACATCTCTCTCTGAAAGGTAAGCATGTTTTCTCTTCCAGGTTGGCTGATCTCATACAGTGAGCTTTAAACTAGGTTTGTTGGGAGATGGGGATGCAGAGGCACAGGAGGACACTTAGATGTCAAGCCACGTGACATGAGCAGGAACAACCCAGTAAGTGACAAGGGCCCAGGCAAACTTAGGAACAAGAGGTCAGCACGAACACCCATAGGAGGTCTCAATTGCCTCTACACAAATGCTAGAAGAATGGGGAATAAGCAGGAGGAACTTGCCCTTCTGCTAGCTAGCAAAAACCCAGACCTGGTTGGGCTTACAGACACTTGGTGGGATTCTACCCGTGACTGGGCAGTAGACATCAAGGGCTATAGGTTGTACAGATGTGATGCAGTAGAGAGAAAGTGGGGAAGGGGAGGCGTAGCACTCTATGTTAAAGAGCAGTACACATCCTCGATGATCAAGATGGGATCAGAGGAGGGGCAAACTGAGGCGCTCTGGGTTAGAGTGCAAGGGGGTCACGGGGAAAGGCACTCGATAGTGGGCGTCTACTACAGACAGCCTCACCAGGGCCATAAGCTGGACCTGGAATTGTCAGGTCAGCTCATGGAGGCTGTTAAGACCAAGGGATGTGGTTGTCATGGGTGACCTAAACTACCCAGACATCTGCTGGGAGGAGCAGCCAGCCAGGTCCGAATGCTCATGTAGGATTTTAGCCTGCGTACAGGACCTCCACCTAACCCAGGAGGTACATAATCTCACCAGAGGAAATGCCTTGCTGGACTTGGTCCTTGCCACAGGCGATAACCTGGTGAGGGAGCTGCAGGTACTCAACTACCTAGGTGTCAGTGATCATCATCTCCTGGAGTTTACTGTCTGGTACATGGTGGTGAAAGCAAGCAGTAAGGCAAAAGTCCTTGACTTCAGGAGGGATGACTTCAATGAGCTAATGAGATTAGTAAGAGAGACATTGAGGACTCAGAGCTTCAATGAGATGGGAGTACAGGACAGGTGGTTGTTCCTTAAGGAGACAATCCTCCAAGCTCAGAAGGAGTCAGTCCCAATGCAAACCAAAGGGGGCAAGAGTGCTAAAAAGCCCCCTTGGCTAGTAAGGCATCCAGGAGGGCCTGAGAGCAGAGAAGGTGGCATACAATCAGTGGAAGCAAGGGGCTATCACCAAGGAAGACTACATCTCTGTTGCTCATGATTGCAAGGAGGCAGTTAGGAAGGCCAAAGCAGAGATGGAACTAGGGCTGGCAACCAGAATTAAGGATAAGAAAAAGTCCTTTTTCAAATACATAGGGAGTAAGAAGGCAGCACCAGGTATCATGGGGCGCCTACAGGGCAGGCATGGCAAGCTGGTGATTGCAGCAAAGAAAAAAGTTGATCTTTTCAATGAGTTCTTTGCCTCCGTATTTCTGAACAGGGAGCGAGACAAGTCCCCACTAGGATTACATACAGGCTCAGGGGACACAATGGCATGCCTAGGTCAGGGACAATCTGGTTAAGAAACTCTTGGAGGAGCTGGACATGTATAAATCAGCAGGTCTCGATATTCTTCATCCAAGGGTACTGAGGGAACTGGTGGAGGTCATAGCAGGGCTCCTGGCATGGTTGGCTGTATGAGTACTCATAGTGCTCTGGCCAGGTCCCAGAGGACTGGAAAAGGGCCAGTGTAGACCCCATTTATAAGAAAGGGAAAAAGGAGGACTCAGCTGACTATAGGCCAGTTAGTCTCAACTTGGTCCTTGAGAAGACCTTTGAGAAAATTATTAAGGACCACATTTGCAGGGGCCCAGCATGGGAGGTAATGCTCAGGGGCAACCAACATGGGTTCACTGCGGGCAGATCCTGCCTGATTAACCTTGCTTCCTTTTACAACCAGGTCAAAGTCCTTGGATGCAGGCACCGAGATGGACATCATATATGTGACTTCGAAGGCCTCTGACACAGTTTCTCACCCCAGTCTCATAAAAAAAACTAGGCAACTGCAGCATTAATGCTTACACAGTCAGATGGGGGGCTCAATGGCTGCACCCAGACAGTGGTGGTGGACAGGTCATTTCCAACCTGGAGGGATGCAGGCAGTAGAGTTCCCCAGGGATTGGTCCTTGGGCCTGTGTGATTCAACACCTTTATTAGCAACTTGAAGGTGGGCATGGTAAGCACGCTGTCCAGATTTGCTGATGACACAAAGATGTGGGGAGAAGTGGGCATGCTGGAGGGGAGGGACAAAAATCTAACTAACCTTGAGAGGGTCCAGAGGAGGTCCACTTGCTTGGTCAGGTTTTCAAGGAAATTAGGTTTATAAACTGTAAGTGGGAAATACTGTATGGGCAAGTTTTGCTGTTTACCAGATAAAACTAAAAATTTGCAGTGATCCACAGGGAGCAGAACAATGAGCAGGCTCAGCTCCCTAGTTGCTACTAGAGTTACTTACTACAATGAAAGATTTTTTTTCCTTTGTTCTGCCTTTAGAAAACCAATTGTTTTCTATGTTCCAGCGTGTGTGGTATCCAGCTAGGGAAATGGGGATGACAGTATTGTACATAGAATTATAAATGAACGCAAACCATCGCTTTGAGAGTGCCATTATAATTTTGTCTGTATTTATCAGCCCATATCTTCAGTATCTTAATATTCTGCTTTTTGCCTCCAGCTGCACACATTGAGCAAGGAGCCCTAATCTGTGGGAGTGATGACTCAACCCACACTTATTTAAAAACTCTGAAGTGTGTACAAGTAATTCACATGTTCCCTCTCTTACAGATTAACACAACAGCAAATAAATTATGTGCAAAGCTTTGATAAATTGATTTAAGGCGCCTCACAATTCTAAATGCGTAACTTCAAGTCATCAGCCAAATGACACCTAGCTCAACCTCCCTTTTGAAATCACTTATACATTTTATACATTAAAACAAAGGGTCTATTACAGGATATAAAAACTATGTTAACATTGTGCCACCATGAAAAATGATCAATTCACCCACTTTTCTTTCCCTTCCCCAAGTCTCTTCTTGATCCATAGCATCACTCAGCTTTCCACCCAACTTAGTCTACATAGAAGTGTGAAGTAAGTTGGGACAAATCAAGTAGAGATGTGACATCAGTACTACCTCTTCAGAAGTACACATACTCTGAGACTTGTTCCATTATGCCTAAGCAGTCTGAAGACTTTCCTTCCTCTTTGGTCCATATTCCATGGATCCTATGCAACTTTAATGTCTTTGAAGCAGGCTATTTTCTAGCATCTCCCTTAAGTTCCTGTATTTTTCCCACCATTTATTACAGGGTGGTCACTTCTTTAGTAACTCAGTTACTGTTACTTCCTGGCCAAGAACTGCTCCCCTTTTGTGTACTCCAGCACTCTTGGCCTGGAGGAACTGCTAGTCTAAACATGAATCTAGATAAGCACAGATAAGGATTGGTGAAGTCTCCGATTTTGGCCATTAGCAAAGGTTTCTGTGCTTGTTGGGCTTGTAGACATTGTTGGAGTCTGGGCCATCCCTGGAAGAAGCTATCCTTTCACTCCTTCCAGAAGACCGTGCAGAGCAGGGCTTCTTGGTACACAAAGGCCCCACTCTGTTTGAGAATCAGAGTGTTAGGTGTACAGATCCCAGAGATTTAAAACAGGAATTTATAGCATCAAAATTATTAGCATTATTGATCTAGTGTACTCGGCAACAAAGCAATGGCTCTATTCTTTTTCTGTAGTCAAAAACTGAGTGAATGTTAAGAGCTAGCAATTTCCAAGAGATACCTTGAGTCTAAAAAGGTTAAGAACCATTGGATTAGTATAATCTTCACCAGGAACCTGACAAAATGAGACAGAGGCTCCTAGCAAGACAATAACTATTGACCTTTTTATTTCAATGGGCTACAGCAGCTCTACATTCCCCTAAAATACTGTCCTTCCTTTACTACCACAAATGGCCCTGGAGCCAGGTACACTGAAGTGGCAGCAAGTCTCTTTAAAGCTTAGTATTAAATATTAAATATTCTCTCATTTAAGTTTACATTGCTTTATCAAGAAAAAGACAATTGAAACTTAAGTTACATGAATCTGTGTACACCATTGCCAGGCATTAGCATTATGGGCTTCCAGACAATCGCCAAGGCAGCTCTGCTGCTATGGATACGCAGAAGATCCAGAACTTGAACTGATAACACATGACTTTAGTCTCTCCAGAAGTGGTCTAAAAATGAGGCTACTTTGCTAAGATAGGGAGCAGGTTATCTGCACCCTTTGCTTCCAGAAATAAAAATTCCTGAAAAGGTAAGAAAAATCCTAATGTGGTTAAAACACTGTCTGGAGAAGATGGTTTCTCTTTATCCTCCAAAAGGGATGACTAATGGTCGAGCTTGTTTCTTCCCACTGGACACCACTGGCAATCCCAACAAATCATTCGGAGGGTATGCAAAGACTTGGTCGTTACAGATGTTGCTAATGAATTTTTCTTTTTAAAAAACTCCAAACGGTTTAGAGTCTTCCTTTGATTTTAGCAAAGACGTAGTTTAAAAAGCACTTAGGAAGCTTGTACTAAAATCATTAGACGCTCTCACAGGAGAGAGTCGTCTGTACATCCCCCTTCAAGTCCGTAGCGAAATTCTTGCAAGTTTGAGACCCCGTAGAAGTGGACAAAGGCAGCAGCCACCACGAGCACGTGGAAGATCTGATGCGACTGGAACTGAAGGGAAAGCAAAAAAAGTTAGACCAACAAGAAGGCAAAGAACCAACCACGTGAGATGAGCTGTCCTGATGACTTATCTATTGTAGCAGCAGAGCCAAGGGTTATGGGTCAAGGTTTCATCTAAGGCCTCCTTGCAATAGACCCTTTGGTCTCTAAGCAAGGTGATGTAGGATACTTACCTATAGCCTCCAAGGATAAGATCTGTGAAAGAAGTTCTCTGGACCAGTCGAATAAAACTCTCCTCTCTTATTAATACTGTTTCCCCTCAGACCTTTTGGGATTTTAGGATTGTTTAGGATTTTTGTGGTCATTGTTGTTGTTTATTGCTTGTTTGGTGCGGTTTCATTAAGCGTTTAATTATTCCACTTGTTATTAACAATTAGAATGTTTTAAGTGTTTAGTGTGCACTTACTAAACTAGCTGTTTGTCTAAGGTCAATCCTCTTAGTTATTTATTTAATAGACGTGGCAATTACATACAATTAAGGCAAAGAACCATTCCACCTTCCAGAGGGTTAGCTGACAGAGAGCAGCTGTTTGTGTGGGCTCAAATAATTAGAGATTAAATTGACAATTAACCTCCAACGGCTCGAGCTATTACTGACAGGGTAAGTTGTACACAAGGGAAATGGCCCTCCTCAAATGGATTCTCCCGTAATCTCTAACACTGGGCTACTTCACTCTCTTACTGGAGATAACACTGGGATACTGAAACACATTTCTCCACCACCACAAGCAGAACTAAACAATGAAATATTAACTGTGGGAAATATCAGCTGCCTTCCTCTAGGTGGGACTGGGTGCAACAGTTCAGTCCATCTGAAATTATCCCCCAACCAGCAGCTGGGGTCAGCAGGAAGGAAGCTACCAGATTTTAGCTTTCCATCCATATACAAGCTCTGAACAAATTACCATTACCATACTGACAGAGGAGCCCAAATGGCTTAAGGCTGCCGGGGCACTGGATAGGAAAGAGGAACAAGCCTGAGAAAGGGCATTTATACCCAAAAGCTTGCAAACAAAATTTTTCCAACTATCTGAGTTGGTCTAAATGATACCAGATTTACCCAAAGAATCTGCCTATGCCCTTAGACCAACACAGCTACAGCCTACACCCAGGTAGCCCCCAGAGCATTTATGGCTTCTCAGATTAAACCAAAAGGGACATTACTATTGCACATGGTAACTGGGGCAAAGGAAAGAAAAACTCCAGCTTCCAAGTGAATAAGCAAAGGGACTAATGGGAAGTGGGACTGGAAAGTTTTGCATTCATAATGGCATTGGTTGTTGATCCCTGGACCATACAAATCCCCAAAACCAAATGCTGCAGGGTGACTGAAGCAGGTAGGCAGCCCTGCAAGCTGGCCCTGTATTTGAGTGACAGTTGGATTAACCTGTTTTCTCTCCCCTCACCTCTTCTGCTGTTTGCACCTAGTCCGTGCCCAGCAAAAACACCCTCGAACTGTCCCATCCTTCACCATTCGCTCCAAAGGAGTTGGTGTCACAGAACATGGAGCTTCTTGTCCCAATACAGCTCCAAGGCAGGACTTTATGGTCTAGTCCCACCTCTCCTGACTATCGGCTCTACTGGCTTGGTACAATGAGGGTCTTTTCAGGGCATTAAGGGTTTCCTTGGTACAACACTGGATAGAGGAAAAACTTTCTAGCAGGCCAGATGGAGCAGCCTGCTCCTTTGTAGCGACTGCTGCCCAGCTGTTGTACCTTTGGCTGACGGCAAATTATCTTCCAGTACATGCCAATACCACTTCCCACAGACAGAAGGCACCCTGCAGTCTAAGAGGGCCATAGCTCCCACAATGACATAGCCATAACCTCTTTGTGTGACTGAACAAAAGCACCAAGCAGCTCCAACCCTTATTTATCCACCTTTTTTTTTTTTTTTTAATTTCACAGCCAGATCCTAGGATTCAGAGAATAACTCTCCTCCCCTCAAGCCCGTGGCTGGAATTTGCAGTGCTCTCCTTTGACTGACTCATCTCATTGCTTATGCAACTCTCATGTTCCCTTTACCTGCATCACTCTGCTCGCAAGCTAGTCTGCCTCTTGGGCACTTCCACATATTCTGGTGAAATCTGTACTTACCCAGATGTCAAATTTGCCAGGAAAGAAGCGCTCTGGAATGCGGGCAGCATACAGCCCTGCTCCAGTGATGTACATCACGGCCATGAGGAAGAACCAGCCCATCTGGCCCACGGTGGTTGCTTTTACAAACCCTTCTGCTATAGTGAAGTGCATGGTAGGCACAACGCCACTGAGCCCCAGCCCCAAAAACACTCCTGGGGAGACAAGAGACACATGGAAAATACTCAGCCTATGCTCAAAATAGAGCCAGAGGGAATATGGCCCCAAGTCTGCCACAATACTCCCAGGACCACCAAATACAAGGTTCCTGCACCCGAGCTCAGTATGGGGAGAGCTGCTAGAAGTAGCCATCTCTCCTGTCATCATACCTCAAAGCTGTTCTAGGAAAGGCTCCCTTCTGGGTGAACCAACATATTAGAGCCAGTGCACTAGCATAAGGACTTGGGTAGATCATGTAGATCCCACTGCCCACCCCCCCTCCTTCCCAGCACCGACTATAAAAGATGAAATTTCCATGTGAACACCTGTCTACCAAGAACCTGGACTTTTCATAAATCTGCCAATAGTCAAATGGGAACTACTTTGGAAAATATTGAAATATGATATGAATTCAAGAACCATTACTGTCGGTGTTCTAGTCCCACCTCTGTTCAATCCACAATTCACTGAGCCACCCATTGAATATTCTTCTGCATGGAAAATACTCTGCTGCTAGAGCTGACAGACTGCACCTCACACCCAGCTGCAGGCAGCAGACTTCATCCATTCACAGTTCTGAGAAATAGCCTTTTTCCAGATGAAGACTTCCATTCCCAAGACCAAATGGGGACTTATTATAATATTTCAGCCAAGTCCTGCCAGCTGATTTTGAATTATGCAAAGACAAAACTTCCCATACTTTTCATTCAGGACTGCAGGCAGTCCACAGGCCAGTTTGTGGGTAGTAGCATAGCTTATTACCATACAATGGTGGGGACACATTGTACCCTGTGACTTCTCGCCTCAGCCCCAGCTGGTACTCCCTTCCCTTGCACCACTGAGGCCTCCACCCAGACGCAGCCCCTGGAACCAGGCTTAGAGGCTGCCTGGCACAGCTGCCAGCAACTGGTAATGGGAGCAAGGTCACCCCCACTGTGGGGCATGCTCCTTAGTGAGTCCCAGGTGACTGAGCTCCAGGCCCAGGTAGGCAAACTCCATGCCATCAAGGCCCATGAGCAGGAGATTGATGACTACTAGAGTCAGGCTCTTCTCCTGAAGAATAAAGAGAAGAAGATAGAGGAGAAGGTGGCGAACAAGAAGGCTGGCTGAAAAGACCCACCTGGAGCTACCTGGAAGATGGCAGGTGTCAGGCTCCAGAACATGCAAGGCTAGGGCTGCTCCTCCCCTGGTATTGGACAACAGGTATGCTCCCCTCACCACACGTGAGGAGGCTCCAGTGGAGACACTAGAGGAGGAGGTGGGTAGTCAGAGAACTGTCACCCCCAAGAGGAGACGCAAGGTGGTGGTGGGGAATCCCTCCTGCAGGGCACCGCTGGACCCATCTGCCATCTGGACCCCCTCGCCCGAGAGATCTGCTGCCTCCCTGGGGCCTGCATCCAGGATGTTGCGGAGAGAATCCCTAGGCTCGTCTGGCCCTTCAACCACTTCCCCATGCTCCTTGTCCACATGGGCATGAATGACATGGCCAGAAGTAATCTGGACTGAGTCATGAGTGACTACAGGGCTCTGGGGGCTGGGCTTCAAGGGGTCGGGGTAGTCTCTTCCTCTGTGCTCCTGGTTGCGAGCCATGGACCTAGGAAGGAAGGATGTGTCAAAGTGGGACACCTCCAGTTGTGGTGCTACCAAGAGGGCTTTGGTTTCTTCGACCACAGTGCACACTTCAGGGAAAAAGGACTCCTGGGAAGGGACGGTATCCACCTCATGCAGAGGGGTAAGTCCCTATTCTCAGCCAGAATGGCCGATCTTCCAGATAGGGCTTTAAACTAAGATCACCAGGGGATAGAAAAACACTGACTGGAGCATGCCCAGGGACTGGCACACAAGACGACTCTGAAACTGGGGACACAAGGAGAGCCACTCTTGCAAGACCTGAGGGAATGGTTCTCCCACACTGTGACAGAAAATCAAGGGTCTCAGCTGGAGGACTCAGGTGCCTGTACACTAATGCCAGGAGCATGGGGAACAAACAGGAGGAGCTAGCCCTCCTACCCTCCAGTGGGTATTATGATCTAGTAGGGATTACAGAGTCCTCACATGACTGGAGCGTAGCCATAGAGGGCTACACCCTGTACGGAGACATAGTAGAGAAGAAAGGTGGAGGTGTAGCTTTATGTGAAAGAGCAGCACACCTCCTAAGAGGCCAACATCAGCTCCTAAGAGCAGCCCGAAACCATCCGGGTCAAACTTCAGGGTGAGGGGAAGGGCACAGTGAGACAGACCTAACTGTAGGTACATACTACAGACTATTAAACCAGGGGGAGAAGCTTTATCTGGAGTTTTCTCAAGAACTGGCAGAGGCTGCACGTGCACAGGACATGGTCATAATGGGCGACTTCAAATTACCCAGACATCTCTTGGGAGCAACACTCAGCTAAGTCAGATTGTCATGCTCAGGGGAGGTCCCTGAAGACTGGAAGAGGGCCAATGTTGTGCCAATCTTCAACAAGGGGATGAGAGAGGACCTGGGCAACTATAAGCCATTTAGCTTAACTTCTATCCCAGGGAAAATCCTAGAAAAATCAATCAAGGAGTCTGTGTGTGATATGCTTGCAGAAGGTAGGATTCGAACGACAGCCAGCATGGCTTTGTTGCGGGCAGGTCTTGTATTACCGATCTCATCTCCTTCTACGACCAAGTAACTTGCCACCTGGATAACAGAGAGGAGGTCGACATTGTATGCCTAGACTTCCAAAAGGCCTTTGATCCCACTCTCATGGGAAAATTAGAGGATTATGGGCTTAACTGCTCGACAGTTAGGTGGGTAAGAAGCTGGTTGCAGGGTAGGACCCAGAGAGTTCTCCTGAATGGATCTGTATTGTCCTGGCAAGAAGTGGCCAGTGGTGTCCCTCAGGGGTCTGTGCTCAGTCCAGTACTTTTCAACATCTTTATCAATGATTTGGATGTTGGCGTGAAAAGCTCACTGGCCAAGTTCGTGGATGACACCAAGTTATGGGGAAGCATGGTCATGCTTGAAGATATGCTACAGATACACGCAGATCTAGAGAGGCTAGCAAGTTGGGCAGATCAGAACCAAATTAAATTCAACACTCAGAAATGTAAAGTGCTCCATCTGGGGAAGACCAATCCCCAACATACTTCCAGGCTCAGTGGTGCCAAACTGACTGGCACAATGACTGAAAGGGACCTAGGAGTAATAATAGACCATAGTATGAACGTGAGCCATCAATTCAATGCTGTAGCTAGCAGGGTAAACAATACTCTGGCATGCATCAACCAATGCATCTCAAGCAAAACCAAGGCAGTGATTCTTCCACTTCACTCAGCATTGGTGAGACCACAACTGGAGTACTGCATCCAGTTCTGGGTGCCGCACTTTAACAAGGATGTGGAAAAGCTTGAGAGAGTCCACAGAAGAGCCAACTGTATGATCAGAGACTTGCAAGGCAAGCCATACGAGGATAGGCTGAGGGACTTGGGTCTCTTCAACCTAAAAAAGAGAAGGCGGAGAGGGAACTTGGTAGCAGCTTACTGCTATATCAGAGAAATACATCAAGGGCTCAGTGAACAACTGTTCACCAGGGCACCACTGGAGAACACCAGGAGTAATGGCTACAAACCTCTGGAAGACCACTTCAGGCTTAACACTAAGAAAAGCTTCTTCACAGTTAGGGCATTCAGACAATGGAATAAACTCCTTTCAGAGGTGGCGCAATCACCTACCCTGGTAATCTTCAAGAGGAGACCGGACAGTCGCCTCACTGGGATCACCTGATCCCGGTTGTCTTTCCTGCCTAGTGCAGAGGGGGCTAGACCCAATGATCTTGCAAGGTCCTTTTCAGTCCCTTACAATCTATGAACGTTTTGTAGTGGGAACCTTAAGAACAGCTCAAATGATCTGACAGGTAAGTTTTGCCTAGAGAGGTTCAGCAGAATTAACTTTAGTTCAATGGAATGAACTAAATTTTTGGCCTGTGCAGATGAAGCTAATCATTACCAGCCAGGCAGCTTGCCCTTAAAATTGCCAACTGCTGCTGGGGTGTGGAACCTGGATGAAGAGGAATTCAAACAGAGAAATCAATACAATGAATATAAATGAACAACAGACAAGTAGTGAAAGAGCTCAAGCTCTCACAGAAATGTGGTCTGGGGGCCAGGGATGGGTTATTGCATTCCCTGATAGAATGACAAGATTGGGAACGCTTCAGAACTATCTATCCTCTGTAACACTGCACTGCGCAGCTCAGGAGTAGAGGTGCACCAATATATCGGTCGCACATTGGGTCAGTAGCAACAAAAGAAAAATCAACGTTATCAGCCGTCAGCTTTTTTTGGCCTGCGCAGCCAATAATGTCACCGATAAATGCCGTGTGCATGCACGCAGCCAGGAACGCAACCGGGCAGCTTGGAGAGCAGCACCCGGCTGGTAAGTCGTGGTGCAGGAAAGCAAATTGAGGCCCCCACAGTGAGGCAGGAGTGGGGCAGGGGCAGGCACTGCCCAGCCAGGGTGGTGAATGCAACCCCAGGGCAGGACAGAACCGTGGGCAGCTCATGAGAGACAGGGGCAGCTCCCCTCCACTGCATGCACACCCAGGGGAGGCATGTGCCCCCTGGATTTGTGCACAGGGCAAGGATGGGCCAGGGGCTGCGCAAGCCTCATCTCAGCAGCACTGGGAAGCATGGCTACAGGAGAGGCTAGAGTGAATTCTGGGGTGGCTATAGCCCCACAAATGCCCCCCCTACTCAGGGCACTCCACTCTGCTGCCTTTTCCTTGGGAGGCCTGGAGTGGCTGTGCATGGGAAACGCAGCAGAGCAGAGTGCCCCAAGCAAGGGCAATGACAGGGGGAGGCTAAAATTCACTTCAACCCCCCTGTAGCCACCCCTCCCAGCACTGCTACTGCCCACCCCACACAGCTGAGCCTGCACCATCCCTGTCCACCATAGCCCAGCCCTCACCAAGAAGAGTGGGGGTGCATCAGTGCACCCCGTGACCCTGAGGCCACAGACAGTCTGTCCTTGCCCCACACACAAATCCAGGGGGGGGGTGTGCATGCCCCCCATGCCTCTCCTCGGGGTTCACACAGCAGCAGAGAGCCACTCATGACTCTGTTCTGCTCCCTGACTGGGCAGCACCTACCCCTGCCCCATTCCCTCCCTCACTTTGGGGACCTCAATCTGTCATCCATCCATGTCTCCCCACCCCCCGGTCCCTTACACACTTATCAGCTGGATGCAGCTCTCAAAGTTACCGGCTGCATTTCTGTAAATCGGTTATTGGATCAGGATCATTAATAATCGGCTATTGGTATTGGCCAAGAAAATCTTTATCAGTGTATCCCTGCTCAGAAGCACCTCTCTCCAGATTTCAAACAGAACAGCAGTGACAGAACTTGTATTTCATGGCCATCAGGCCGCAGATGCACAATCCTCTCCTCTAATCCAGCCTCAGGGGGTTGCATATTTCACTGTGTTTTAATTGACAGTGGAAAAGGACAGTTACAGCAAGAGAGTGGAAGAAGCCTGCCCAGTCCTGTTACTGGTTTCCAACATAACTGCATGGAAGCAGGCTGCACGAACGCCAGTCTGATAAGCATGTTGGGTCAGTAGCACCACACTGGGACACTGCAACCTACACAACAAGAGCAGCTCAACTGAGATGCAGTGGGTACAAATGACTGCAGCCAGCAGCTTTAAGCCCTGCAGTAGCCCCACAGACAAAGCCAGACAGCAGCTGACTAAGGATAAATGTATTCAAACATGGGCATGCCATAGGTACACATGCCAAAGTGAGCTGCTCCTCTATAACTGAGCTGCAGCTTTTGGCTGCCAAACCACTGCACAGAGAAAGGAGATCCCTGTTACAGCAGCCTCTATGGCTTTCCAACCAGCACTTAGTTTTGCTATTTTTAAAATCAGGTTACCTACTTTTTCCACAGTGCTGGACACCAAGGCAGCAGCCTTCTGGATTTGGGCCTAGCAGGCCGCCTGTGCTCGACATCAAAGGGATTCAAAACACATAGCACAAGAGGAGAAAAAGCTTCAGTGCCTTCCACTTCCTATCCCCTCCCCAGCCTGTACTTCACACCACTCCACTTAGTCCACTCTCCAGGTCCCAGGGACCGCTGCTCGTCCTTCACCATCACTGCCAGCTACAGCTTGGGTTCTGGCAGGTCTGCAGCAGTGCAGCAATCGCCACACCTATGGCTGTTTTCAATCCCAGGGCTCACTTCAAGCTTCTCAAAGGAGACGGTGTGGTACAGATTTCCACCACGCACCCACTATAAAGTAAGCTTCAGGCACAGAGAGTCTCAACTCAGGCAGTGGGAAGGCAGAAGTGGCTTGAGGCTAATTGCACTCACAGTCCAACACGGCTCAGCACCTTCTTGTTTCTCAGTTCATGCCAGTTCTCATTAACAGGTCTAATAGGAGCAGTGTTCTCTAGCCAAGGTCAAGAAACAAGTCCCCTGGGGAACATAGCTGCCTTGGAGGCAGCAGGGACATATGCTCCTCACCTCTCTGGTGTTCCTTCCTCCTGTGGGTTGAGAGTTCTGCACTTGGTGGAACAAGGGGTCGGTTCTGGAAAAGTATCACTACACACAGCAACCTGAGCCAAGGAGCTCCTGCTACCCAGAGGCAATGATTGATTCAGTGCAGGAGCCTCACGAGGGAAACGAGGGTTGGCGAAAAGGCTCCGCAGGTTCTGTGATGGGAAAAGTTGTCTTTGACTTCAAATGGAAGCAGGGATGGGCTCAGCGACTGCAGCTAGTCTGAGAATGCAGAATTCCTAACTTATTAGGGAAAGGGGATAGTGATGGAACAAAGTCAGGGAGTCCACAGAGTTTCTAGCATCAATGGTTGTAGCAACCCTTCCTCACCTAGAATACCACTAGTAGCCAGATGACAGGCTTCTTCCAGCATGCCAGTTCCCAGCAGCATTTGCACATGCTGTGTGGAAGGTCTGTCTACCTAGATTTTACTTATCAACAATAATTTTCTCTGCCCAATGCTGTACTGCAATGCAATATGTACAGCTGGAGGCTAGAGGCATTGCAATATACAGGAGTTTGCACTCCCAGAGAGCCAGTGGAGTCCACTGGTGTACAGAAACTTGCTTTTATGCATGTATACATTATCTCTTTTCTGTGGCTCCCACAAACATCCTATGCTGCATTTAACCAGGCAAGTTCCCCATCTTCTGAATGGCGGATAAGACCCAGAGAGTGCACAGCAAAGCAAGGAAACAAACCCCAATCTTACTCAAATGCCTTCGCCACTAACACTTCTTTCAGGCAGAAGACGGAGAGTCTGTGGAGCTACCATCTGTTGCAGAGATGTAGAAACATAAGCCCCATGTCTTTCCAGGTCACTAAAAAGCCAAGATCCCCATATGTAAGCCCTGTGGCACACAGCAGAATGAAGAGTTTTCCTACCTGCTCTTGTCTGCCTGTGTTTGGGCGTTGCAAACCGGTCCCACTGGGCAACAATGATTGCGGAAATGCCAAGGACACAGACAATGGAGAGGTAGATGAGTCGAGGCTGCGGTGAGCAGTAGAATGAATAATATAACCATGGGACAAAACTACCCATGATCAGCAGTGCTATTCCGGAATAATCCAATCTAGAAAGCAGCCACAGAGAGAAAAAGCCACAGGTCAGTTTGGAGGTGCATCCCACTCCTGCACCTTCACCCTCCCATGCTCGTGCCCTCCACCCCCATGTCATAGCAACTTCAAGTGACTTTCCATGTGCAGAGAGATTTCACCATTTCATACATATCTGTAATACAGCTGGGTAAGAGCTGTGCAGATTGTGTGTATGAGTGCAGCTGGGAGGAACTGGAGCAATGCACTGGACATAATCATGTTCACACGCTCGGGAAGCATCTGGTGAGAAGCCTGTGAGAGTAGGTCTGGGAATCCAAATGTGAAGCATGTATGGATGTGAGTTAAATTCAAATTGTATGCAAAAGATGAAAAGCGATTTCCTAGACTTCAGAAATGTTGAGGTAGGCTATGAATTGAGCAAGTAGAGCAGGGTGTTACAACTGTTAGCCCTAGTCTGCCTGGGAAGTTATTGGAACTTCCATTCCAAAGTGATTTAAACCAGTGGTTATCAACATTTTTGTACCAGGACCCATTTGTAAACATCAGTGGCCAGTCCTGACCCAGTGCCCTTCACTCCTGATCCACTGTCCGCTGCCCCCAGTGCATGGAGCACAGCATATGTAGGGCATAGAGGGCCCCTCGCAGGCTTGAACTCTGCCAGCCTGCAAGGGAAAAGCCACACTTTCCCATGTTTTTCTTCTTTAAAGGAGAATACATTCTTAAAGTTTGTTCATGGCCCTTTTATATATTCTTGCAACACACTTTTGGGTCATGACCTATGGGTTGAGAAATGTTGCTTTAAACCTACATAACCAAAAATCACATAACCATTAAAAAATTAGCTATTTCTGGAGTGAGCAGCAGCAGCTGTTTGGGAGCCCATACCCGAAGTACAGGAGAGCCTACTATATAGAAGCAGGCCCAGGGGAGCCACAGCATTCACACAAAGCAGACTGGACAGGATATGACACCAAACTGCACTCAGGCCTGTTAAAGGCCTTGTTCTGTTCACTGTATGAACAAGGCACTATCTGAAAGCCTTGCCAACAGCATAGTTCTGGTGATAGCTTAAATGTCTCTTGACGGTGCCAGAATACTGCTAACAAAGCTGACAGAGAACCAAGGTTCCCAGTTCACCAGATTTTATTTTTTAATTTGGTTTGGATTGAAACCAATTTTATTTTCAAAACATCCAAAAAACTGGAAGCTCCCTGGTATTGGGGCTGCTCAGTAACAGAAATTCTTGAGAGCTTCCCTGTGAACATTGAATTTCACTCAGAAGTTGCTGGGGGATTTCAAGGTCCCCAGGCTCAAGCCTATCTGCCAACCACATCTGACCCCAAACCAGGCACTCTTCGTCTTTCTGCACTCCCGCTCCAGGACCAAACACACAGGAGCCTGGTTAAGGGTCCCCTAGAGTCCTGCACTGAAGTTGATTCAATTCTGTTGAAACCTAAACATTTTGGCTATCACAGTTTAGGTTCAGTGAACTTGTCATTTTCAATCAAACTTACCTAGGCTATGCTATGAAAGAACAGTTGCCACACAAGGTGGCATCTGCTACTGAACACAATTTTGCAGCAGTTACTTCAATCAACTCACTTTGAAAACGTCCGGGAAACCTTCTCCGAATGACAGTAGACAGTGTGGAAAAGCCAGGAGAAGCTGAGGCATAGCACTGCTCCAAGGAAGAACATTCCAAACACCACTTTCTCCTGCAGAGGGGCCATGAAGTACATGTTGGGCCTGAGCATGGTCAGAATCCCCAGGAAGAGGAACAACACAAACCCTGTAGTCAACACATCAAATGGTCAGTCAGCAGCTGGGAGGGGGAAAGCAAGCCAATGGGGACCACTTACATCTACCCACAGGAGCACATTAAACGTCATATCTGGAAAATAAGAATAAGCTGCAGAAGTGAGTGATTGTTTCTAAATTAACCTGGGTAGAGGGGAGCAGGGGCAGCAGGAGTCAGCAACTCTAAGCAAGAGAACACAGCACAAGAGAACTGCTCAGAGCAGCAAGTCATTGCAGTCAGGGAGAGCACTACTGGGTCCTGCACCCATTTCTGTAAACAGGAAAGTTTGCTGTCTGCCAAGGGAACGAAAACAGCAGCATCTGACTCTCCTAACTCTTCCTAAGAGAAGTGCTGATAGGGCAGTAGGGGAGCTGCTGACCTATCAATTAGTGTTTTAGAGCAGATGTTCAGGCCATTCTGCTGCTTGGGTGGGGGATAGGGGTCAGGTAAATTCTAAGCTGTCTGCCCCAGAGCAAGGATGTCAACGTTAAGGCTACAAGCTGCATCTGGCCTGCACAGCCACATCATCCAGCTCTTAGTGCTGGCCCTAAATCTCAGCTGACTCACACACCACACAATGCATTCTGGATCAGCCCTATACATAAGGCCCGGGAAAAGTACTGCACGTGACACCTGATTTAGAACCTGTGATGCACATGGAAACTACCTACAGCCAGTCCAGGAGTCGCCCTGCATGCCAGATCCAGCACCGGCAGTATCCACTTTAGAACCGCGCTGCATGCAGAGCCTGCTCTGGCTGATCCAGGATGTGGGCTTCATGCAGCATGCGTCGTAGAGGAGGTGCCATGTGTGGTGCAGTCCCAGACCAGCCAGAGTGGATGCTGGATCTGACATGCAAGGGTGTGGGTACTCATGCCGAGCAGGCATGACATGTGGCTCATCCTGGAACCACCAGAGTGGGCACTGTAGGCAGTGCAGTCCTGGAGCAGGCAGCATGGGTACTGGATCCAGCGTGTGGGCCAGGGATTGATCCTGCACCACTCATCTGGCCCATGGGGCCAGATTAGTTTGACATCCCTGCCCTACAGACTTGAGTTCCACAAGCCAATAGTGTTGCTAAAGATCAGATGTCCTAGAAGGGCAACTGCCACTTGACAATTAGGCTGGTCATTTAGACCACCACCATTCAGTCCCTGACAATGACAGACTCTGGCTTTTCCAAGGCACGGCCCCCGGAGGCCTTGAAGAATGGCCTGTAGCATGGAGACCTTCCTGAATGGCTCCCAGGAACTGTCTATCTGAGAGGATGCCAGGCTGCCACAAATCTTGGATCTGGGTAGCCAGTGGAAAACATGGTTGCTTTGAGATATTTCATTATACCTCGAGCATGCTTCCCTCCCTTGAAAAGAAACTGCTAATTTGACCTTCATTTAAACAGCCTGGGTACACTGATCAGCACCTGCTATTCAGCCAAGTGCAACACCTGGCCTCTGCCCAAATTCCCTTATTAAGGCCCATGGTTTCCACAGTCTTTCAGGAAAAGTAGGCACTTCACTGGTTCTGCATACTCCTAACTCCAATAAAACACCGGCTAGGATAAAAGGGCTGAGAAAAGGCAAGGAATGTAGTGTGGATAGGAACAGTGAAGTAGGAGACTGACACCCAGTCCTCAGCCTCAGATTAAGACTGAAGTGAGCAACAGCTTGCCTGGCAGGTGAGGTGGCAGTAACAATTATCAGACTACGCCCTTGGAGGGCAGGGTCCCCTCTTCCAGTCTGTCCAGCACTAAGCACTGGAAAAGCAATGCTGCCACCTGACCAGGATTCTGGCTTGTTCCACGCTTCTGGGCAAGCAGCTTGTGTCCACCATAGAGAGCTATAGGGGAGCATGGACAAAAATCTCAGCTATGCCCAAAGGGAAGAGCCCTCTGGTCCTTATCACATTATTAAAAGATAATAGCTAATTCTCATGACAGACAGGGTACTCACCCACAGGTCATAAACCTGGCTGCAGTGATAGCAACTTAATCCCTAGAGGTGAACCAAGCTATTTCTTACAGTATTGCCATAGAAGCTAAACCTGTTGCTCTGGATGAAGAAGCTGCCTCCACAACTAAAAGATTAAGCCATGAAACCTCTGACCTGTCAAAGTTCATTTTAAACACAGCCTCTATGTGAGGCAAAAGTTCAGGGAATCTCATAACCAGACCAAGATCATGCAACTGTGAGCTTGGTGGGAGGCTCTTAGATAAGTGGAGGACCTAGTAACTCAGTAGCTCCCTTATTTTCAGTGCTTGGGTGAGGATAAAGAAAAAATTCTCCTTCATTTTCAATGCAACCTGAAACTGCAGTCACCTTCACTGAGATCAGTTAATCCTAGGTGTTCTGCTTGGCAGGCTTACCACAGACTTTGAATATGGAAGTGTCTTCACCTGAATTAATGGGAATCCACCAAAATCAGTTCCCCTTGCAGGAAGAAGTGTTACTTCCTTGTCAGCTCTGCCTCAGGGGTGACCAAATACAGCGAGCAACCTGACACAACAGACTCCAGGAGCATTTATACATGTGTTTTGCGGGGGGAGGGAAGGAGGTGCTCTAATTAGAGAGGGGCACTTTAATTAGCTCCAAGAGCAGCTCTAATTAAAGTGTTCAGAGCATCACATATATCAGTGTCCCCATGCTAAAAAATGGCATCAGAGACGCTCTAACTGAAGCTCATATGAGCTTTAGTTAAAGCACCCCCGCCACCATTTTTCAGCATGGGAACACTGATACATATGATGTCGGAGCCTGCTGGAGTGCGGTAATCACCACGCTCCAGCAGACTTGATTAACTGAGTCTGCCCTGACATGTTGTGCATTGGAGCAGCCATGCTGCATGCGTGTAGGTGCCTCAGGAGTCCAAGAGGCAAACAGTGGTTTCAGCTCCCTGAGGAACAGGAAGCAACCCCAACCCAAGCGTACACCTTCGCTCCTCAGGCTGAAGCAGTGGCCATAACAAGCTTTCATGGGCTCCCTCTAGTCTTTCATTCGGTAGGACTCTGCCAGAGCTTTTTTTGTTCAAGGAGTAAAAACAGGAAGGAGGTTACCATAGTTGAATACATGCGAAAACAGACAGAGCCAGAAGGCCTTGTATGCCCTCGGGGGAGGATCCTTACTTTTTGACATGGTCCAGGGCAGAGTGGTATAGGTGGTACCACAAAAATATCCATCATCCCTAGAACTAGTGCTCGCCTTTAGTCACCTAGTAAGTGCGTCCAGATGTTGCCCGTCTCTGTGTGTATTCGAAAGATGCTCCTGAAGCAGGCTCTGAAGGACGGCATGGGGGGTCTGTGTCCATGCAGGAGGTAATCATTATCCTTCAGCCAGTCTGGGAGCACATCATAGGGAATCACCCTCCAGCGCCCTTCCCACACCTGCAATATACCAACCCACACAGGTAGTTATCCAACTGGCAAACCGGGCATGGGGTGGCTGCCCCTCCCTCCTGTAGGCTTAGGACCACATTCATGGCACTCATCACTGTGGCTTCTTGGCACCTGAAGTTATAAATTACAACCCAAAACCAACAAGTCCCTTCTCTATGAAGGTAGTGATGGAATTGCACTTCTAACTCTACTCTGGGGATATGGGATTAGCAATAAGTTTAACTGCTGCAAAATTACTTTCTAAAATACCCAAAGCTGAGCTAGGTCACTGGTGTGAAGAGCACTCCCTACATATCAGTTCTGGGAGATTAGAGGCAATTTATACTCTCAGAATT
The DNA here is from genome assembly GCA_030014935.1 of Caiman crocodilus. Lineage (NCBI taxonomy): Eukaryota > Metazoa > Chordata > Crocodylia > Alligatoridae > Caiman > Caiman crocodilus. The sequence continues at coordinate 6,216,247 of JAGPOW010001998.1, read as the reverse complement.
TGGGCCTTTTACACCATAAGCAGCTATACTACCAGCTGAGGCATGACCTACACAGGAACTGCTAAGACGAGCACTCTGACATATCAGCAGAAAGAGAACACAAGTTGGAAGTTATTATGGGAGATTACTACAGCCCCATTTCTAGGCAACAGGGCCTTTATACTGCTCATGGTCACTGTACTAGCTCTTCACAGCTGGAGAGCAGGGCTTCAAAATCCTATTGAGTGACAGTGAACTCCTGGTTAATCCCCAAAAAGCATGCGAGCAGAGCAGTTATGTGGAAAGCCAGCACTCTTGCACCCCAGGGTCTATAATTAACGGAGCCTGGATGAGGTAATCTAGGGACAAGGTATCACACAGCACCTGACCCTTCCAGGCACAGCCAAGCCATCCCAGTTGTACACCCACCGATGGGTGTATAACAGATGGGGCCATCTGCATTCTCCACACTGTATGTGGAGTTAATGCTGGATCTAGGGCATTGGCAGAAACTCCTGCAACAAACTGGAAAAAAACTGCGATCCATAGTTGCCATGATTCACTTCCCACATTACTCACTGTTGATAGCTCTTGGTTCAGGCCACCTGCCTGTGCTAGAGTGGCAGTCCAAGCAGTTGATTTTACAGCCACCCAGATCCATGGCGTTCTCCTAACAGGGAAGATTAGCCACATTGCAGCCCCAGGCCCAGAACCAGCATAATGCCTCAGACTTAGCGGATGCACAGAACCGTGGCCCAGAGCCCATGACATTGGGCCCTCTCCATTGTCCTCCCAAAGTGGAGCCTTTAGAGTTGCTATGACACAACTATACCTTATATACAAACTCCTCCATCTTTTCCATGGCATGATGAGCCTGTAGAGGCAGAGTTAGCACACGAACTTCCTCTTCTTCTTCTTCTTGGGTCACCGTGCATGGCGGGTCATCAGCCTAAAGGGACAGATGGCATCACAGTGCAACTGAAACCACAGCACAGACAGGAAGGACTGATAAGGCACAAAGAACTCTGAAGATAGCAGAAGTCCTCCAACTATGAGATGTTGGGACTTTCAGACTATACAGAGGTAGCATACCTTCTAAGAGACCTTGGACAAACTGTTACCATTTTAAACATCCCAGGCAGTCTAATCCCAGATTTATTCTTACTTAAAGCAAGGATTACAGTGAAGGATTTTCCTTCTTACAGCCTGAAACAGCCACTCAAGTTTCAAAGGAGGCAAGGCCAGGGAATAGAATTGTCTCCACTGCCTCCCAGTCAGAGCGGAAGTGTTAAAGAATGGAAGCAGCACCTTTTCGATCCTCTTCTACCACAGAGAGACTCTTGTGAACAATCTGCCTTTACAGGCTCTGATTTTTGATCCCTTCCTTCCCATTATGAACAGGAGTTTACAGAGGATCCCTAGCCTCAAGAACCACAAAGCAGTGAATGAACAAGCTTGCTTGTTACAGATTGTGAAGGGCACTCAATTCACTTGCAGGCAGAACTGTTAGCAGGCACACACGATGTATCCTGGCTGACATTATCATGCAAACAGGAGACTGGCAGCTCATAGGCAGCAATCTGCTAGGAACTCTTTGCTCAGAGCAGGTTGAAGTCTATACAACAAAATAAGAGTTTCAGGCTAGGCACTCTGAAATCATTTTGATCACCACAAAGTAGGAGCAAATCACCACCATTTGGATTTCTAAGCATCTAACATCTACTTTGCAGTGGTATAAAATGTTCAGAGCCTTACAGAACACAGTGTATTGTAGGGAACTCAAACCACACACCCTTCCAAACTCCATCCTCCAAGCTGCTAATGAGATAATGGGCTAAAATCTGGGTTAATCCACAAGGACAGTGTTAAGAGACTAGGTAACCTGGAATGTATCCAGTTGTAACTCTGCTGAGTGCAGGGGCACATTTCATTAAGATGCTCTGCTCATCTTCAGCAACAATGGTCAGTTGTGAAGCAAGTTACAGGAAGAAATAGTTGTAGAATGGGTTTGGTGTGCAGACTTCTCACCGCCGCCCAGGCACCAGGGGCCTGGGTACACATTGGTGGACTGTGGCTTACATTGGCTGAACTGGAAGGTCCTTGGTCCCCTTTCTCTTCCAGCAGTGGTCCCAGCTCAGCCAGCTCCAGATGACCTCTTTCACGGTTACTGTTGGAGTGTCCATTTCCTTGGTTAGTTGCTGATGCTTTCCGGGATGACATCTGGTCAACAAACAAACCCCGATGAACTTCAACCTGTGTAAAGGCTGAGACTTTGCAGCAGGTCACCTCTGCCTCCTTGGAAATTCAAACTAGGAACAAAAGCAATACAAGTAACTTTGCACACCTGTCCTCCTCCAAGTCCCACAGTGCAGTGCAGTCCCTCCCACCCTGGAATGCTGTTAACAATCAACTTGTTACGCTGAGTGACCCTGCGCTCCGCCACTGACCAGCTGACAACCCAGTGATGAGAACAGCCATCTGTGTTACTGGACAAAATGCCATATCCTGTTATCACGTGGCAGCCTGAGGTTTGTAAGGTACAGGATCCAGGGAGCCTGAACAAAATTCGAGGAGTGCAATATGCAATTGAAGCCCCAATTCAGAATCTTCTTCTCACTGGCCTTAGACTTCTCTGTTGCTTTACTAACAGAAAGCTCTCAAAGAATTTGACCTCCCAGAGGAAGCAAGTCCAAGACAACAGCCAAAACCCTGCGGCCTACAGGGCCACTAGATCTCAAAAGGAGAAAGTCTCAGCAGAAGGATCTCAAAGGGGGGGAGCTTTTAAATCACTGTAACCTTAAAGGAGTACATGAGCAAGGAGGAATTCACAAAGTTTGGATACAACCCCAGAGAACTTGCATTCATAAACACAATGATGAGTGTGTTACCTACACACTGAAGCTTTTACTGGGAATCTAAAGGGTATCTTGGAGCAGCAAAGTGAGAACCCATACTCTGAAGGGGGGAGGAGACAAGGACTACTTTCCAAGTACGCAAGGAAAACCTGCAGGCAGAAATGTTAAGCAAGAGGGGCACCCCCAGACCACACAGTTTAAACAGAAAGTCTCATCATTATGCACTAAGACCACTACAAGATTAGGGGAGCAAATCCCATAAACCAGCAATTACAACAGCAAATCCAAGCAAGGGCCATGGCTCTGCCCTCAGCAGCCTTGGTGACTCCTAGCAAGTCACTTATGGAATAGATAAACAAGTTAGTGACTTATAAGGGAGTGGGACTTATTGTACATCAGCTGCCTCATGGTAACCACCTGAGTGCACACTCTTACTATGAAGCAAGTGAAAATTAAATAGCATTACCTTAATCTCCCATTTCATTGAGGGCTAGTTACTGTGATTTAGTTCCTATTTATCACAGGGAAAGCACGTGCACATGGGCAGGTAAGCAGCTGATGCATGGTTAAGTCCCTTCCTCTTTTTAACTCACTGTAATTTCTTTTTTGTCCACCCTTAATCCCTCAGAGAACATATTTCCTCAAGTACTCAGACTGCAAGGTGAGAGGGCTGGCATCACATAGTGTCTGTGCAGTTGAAAAAAAGCTTGGCTACAGAAATGCTGAGCAAAACTGGATGGTCCGGACACTTTGCCCTTACCAGAGTTACAAGTAGGCACAGAGTCACATGACACAATTAGCACGGTTTGGCACAACCAGCCCTTTCTGTTCAGCTTTGAAGCTGAGGCTTCAAAGCAGGGTACTCAGGACCTAGCACAGGTTTCCCTCACTTTATGCAGCTTCTGCATGTGCAAATTTGCTCTTATGCAATGACCCTTTTTATACCAAAAATTTGTTATATGCGAGGTAAATTCACTCTTATGCGATCAGTGTGGTGGAAGCCCGCAGTCAGCTGCTTTGTGCAATGCACTATGGGAATGACATGCACCAAAATATAGTCTCCTGTGTGGATCTGTGCTCTTCACTCATTGTCTGAGACACGTATTTCTGCAGTTGCCACCCCCATTATGGTAACATTCACCACCACCACCCTCTGCTTGTGTGTACTGTCTGCCATAGGTGAGTATGAAAACTGTCTTGTAAAAGTGGTAAAAAATGGTCTGGGGCTCAGTACAGTCAAGGTCTTGGAACATATCCCTTATATCCCCATATTTCTTACATTGTAAAGTGCGTCCCCTTTATGAAAATTTGAGTTACACGCCATTTTCCAGGAACACATGTACAGCATAAAGCAAGGGAAACCTGTACCACTGGTTGAGGCTTGTTGTCCACCACAGGATGCACTCAAAAGAAAACTTATCTAACAGTGGTCCAGGTTATGCTTTAGGGATATTCAACCCTCATTCTCACAAGCCACCTTCACAGACCTATGTCATATTGCTTTCCTATCCCCATGGGGAAGAAATATCTACCCTCTCACCTTAGCTTATTCTTTGTCACCTTTTTGCAGAGGCATAACAAGGCAGCAGTACATGAAGGCTGTCAGTGCCACATCCACAGCTGTTATTCTTCTAGTCACCCACCCCCAAGTCAGCATCTGGGGATGGTGCCCCAATCACCCCACCTTAGTTAAGTTACTGTCTTCCAGGAACCTATAAGTTGCTGGTGGCAGCATGGCACTACCTCCACACCGCTGTCAAAGCTATCATCATCTTAGAGCTGGTCCTTGCATCAAGCAAAGTCCCTAGAAGCAGACAACATTTCAAAAACCCCAGAATACCCTGGAGAGAAGGCCTGATTCATTACTGATACATGTGGGCATTACTGAAACCAGACAGACCACACCAGTGGTGATCCTGACCCTACATTTGCTTTTACCCTTTGTGCAGTACTCCACAGACTAAGAACAGTTGACAAGTGACACAGTGTGAAGTCCTGCAAACCCCAGTTAATGTAACCTTGCCCCAAAACGACACTCGCATGGTCTGCAGAAGGTAGACGTCCTTTTTTTTTTAAAGCCTAAAATATTGAAATGGATCAAAATCCCAGAAGAAGAGAATGATCAAACCAGTGACAGGAGCCTCCAAGTGCTGCAGTACATGGTGTAAAATGACTGGCTTGCATTAATCTTACTCATTCCACCAGGGCAAATAATTTATTTACGTGAGTGAAAAAGACATTTTTTTCCCGTCACGGCACAAGCTGAGCGGATGAAAACTCATCCAAGCAGAAAACACTTTCCTTGATAGCTTTGCAATGTAGTTATTGGACAGAGTGAGCAGAAGAACTGCTTTTCTATGAAGCAGGTAGACATCAGATGAAATGGCAAACTAAATAATCAGCTGCAAAGACCCCATGTCAATCAGCCACCAGCAGATCACCGGACAGCTCTGCTGTACCCTCAACCAGTTGACAGCTCTGAGGACGGGGCAAGCTGCTTCCCGAAAGGCCTGTGGCAAGAGCTGCAGCTCCTAGTCCCACTGCAACGGTAAGAAGCGGGGGCAGACGCCGCGTTTAAGGAAGGGAAAAGTGGGTGCTGCAGAACCTGCCTCTGGCCAGGCCCGGGAAGCTCAACTCTCCCGCTGTGCACCGCGCTCAGAAGCCCCCCTCTCCTCTTCCGATTTAAACAGCTGCAATGATCCAATTAGAGCAAGCGGAGACTACGGCGGATTAGGGAAAAACAGCAGCTAAATTTACAGCTCTTATGCCCCAAAGCCTGCGAGTGACCTGCTCTTTCCCTGTGCCGCGGCGGTGCTGCCTCAGCTCTCATGACCGCAGGCAGGCGGCCAGCCCAGGCCGAGCCAGCCCCGGGCCCGCGCCGCCCCCGCCGAGCCGTGATGTCGGTGGCGGGCCGTGAGGCGGCATCGCGCAGTGCCCAAAGGCGCGGGGCGCTGAGCAGGACCCGGGCAGGGCCGGGCACGACGCCAGCTCGCGGGAAGGATGCACGGGGGGAGCCGGGGAGCGGCGGGGCTGTGCGGGCTCCGGGCGGGGGGGGCTGTGGGCGCCGCGCACCTCGCTCCCCCTCAGCAACCGGGAGGTAGGGCGCGTAGCTTCCGGCCCGGCCCGGGGACCATCCCCCCCGGCAAGGGGATCGCCCGCCCCGCCCGCACTCACCGGCCGCTACATCCCGGGCAGAGACAGCTGCGGCAGCGGCGGCTCCAACCAGCGGCACCGGAAAAGACGCGACTTCCGCCCCGTGCCACGTGACTCGGGGCAGCAGCACTTCCGAAGGGGGAGGGAAGAGGGGGCGAGGCCTTCCGCTGCCGCGGGTCGTTCGGCTTGGGCCTCCTGGCCGCGATTGGACAGCAGTGTCACGTGGTAAGTCCCACGCTCCGATTTCTCAGCCTCTGCGCTCTACTGCCCCCTCCCGGCTCTTGCACGTCTCGCAACGCGCGCGGGGTCGGAGCCGCCGCCGCTCCTGGGAAGCTTGGACGCCTCCTCCTCCGCCGGGGGCAGCGTCGCGCCGCCCGCTCTCACCGGCCAGTTGGAGCAACCGCAACCGCCCGCAAGATGAGACGGGGCTCGGGCGGCCTGCGCGGCCCGGCAAGGACAGGCCGAGCCGCTCGCTTGCCAACCAGCCGCGGAGCCGGCTCCAGCATCCCGGGGCAGTCACACCCGTCTCGGCCACGCGTTTTGTGGCATTTTGGGGGGGTTTTGTGCGGACAGGGCGGCTGCCGTGGCTCTCGCCCGCTCCTCCGCCTGCGCGACAGGCACCCGGCTGCGCGGTTGCCATTAGTGCGAAGGGCCTCTGTGCCTGACAGCATTAGTCACAATGGGGAGCGAGCGTATGCAGCCCAGGTGAGCCCGGCGTGCAAAACAAGACACTTTGAAAACAAGCAGCGATAACTATATACAAAGATCTTGTGAGAGCGTTTGGGGTGCACACATGCAGGAGGGTTTAAAACATGTTACCTGGAGAGAGCAGGGAGTGAAGGAGGATTGTTGTTCAGCCACCAGGAGAAGTTTGAGTAATTGTGAGCTAGCAGCGATGGGGACTTAGGGAAGCACTTCTGAGGTGGTTTGGACACATCCGCTTGCCTTTTCTTCCAGTACCAGAAATGGCAGAGATACTAGATAAGGAACTGGGGCTGTTCGGTTAGTAACATTTCAGTGGCTTTCTCAAGTGCTTCAAGAAATGTAATACGGAGTTAAAACTTGCTGGAGAAGCTACAGGTGTTGCCTACAGTGGAGTAGATGAGCCTGTTGAAAGATGTGATCACAGATGGCTACCGCCTCTGATGATAGACGCGGTAGAGATGAAACCAGATTGTTCTTCAAGCCCCTTTCTGAAAAGATGTTCTGTTCCATAATTGAAAAGCGCTTCTGTGATTAGCGAGTCTAAGACTGGCAGAGAGCAACTGACAAGCAGTGCGACAGGCAGTGAAAATGGGCACTGCTCAGCACAGGAAGATTTCAAAATCTCTGTTATCTCATGGACATGAAAAGGCTTCTTGTGCCTTACTTAGCTACTACACCTGGATGACGGGTGAAATGTCCAGAGAGCAGGTTATAACATTCAATAACAGAATGAAAGAAAAGGGAAGTCCGTTAGCTTGTAGATAGTTGTTCAGATCACATGGAAATAAAAAGCCTAGCTGAAACTAAGCTGGTTTTTCTTCTGATGAACACAGTCATGTGAGCAGAGTTTTATCTGAATGCATTCAAATAATTTTGGAAGGCAATTGTGTGTTGCATCCTGCTTGCTATCAAACAGATGTCCAGAGGTATTGATATGAAAATCTTCGTTCAATTTATGCACATAGACTATAATGCTTCACTCCTGCCACCATTGCTAATTGGTTCCTTGCAAGCTGAAATGTGCCTCAACACATCAGATACCAAGTGATCCAGACAGAAAGGGTGGCGGCAGTGCTTTCACCTGAGAAATTATGGCCTTCATAATGTATTCCCCTTGTGCAGAGAGCTGCCTCCTGACACCCAGAATGGCACGTGTTGACACCACTCTTGCAACAGGGGACTCTCTATCCAACCAGTGCTGGTGACTCCAATGTGACTGGTTCCAGTTTTGGTGTCTCTGTATTCTGCTCTTTGCTGCTGGGTGATACCGTGTTCTTTCAGCCCAGCCCTTCAGACTTATTATTTGCAGGTCGGCAATAGAAGATGAGTGGCTTCTATCACATATTTCCTGAGTGCTTCTTAGTTGAGCAACTCTAGTTATGTCCCCATACATGAGGAGCAGGCATATGTGTACAGACGGAAACAGCTCAACTTTAAAGGAAGACAAACAATAGACAAAGTCTCTGGGAGCGGGGGCAGAATGTGCAATATTACATTTTGAGGAACAGCAATCCACAGTGACTGGAACACTTGCCTGGCAGGTTTTAGTATCAGCCCCACCCTAATTTGCCTCCTGATCGGCAAGGAAGTCCTTTTTGTCTCATCACCATATGAACCAAACCCATTGGTTATGAGAGCAGGCTAGCCTGCATTCAGCTTTTTTTTTTTTTTTTGCATGCAAGATTTTTACTGGAAACAAGTCTCAAGACGAGAAGGGACCTCTTGTGTCACTGAGTCCAGTATAATACCATCCATGTACCCAGCACTGTGCAGCAAAAGGTCAGCTCTAAAATATGTGAGTGTGGATGTAATCTAACACTCCAGAAGAGTCCTCAGGCTTCTGGCTGGGTTGCCTCAGGAAAGCTAACCACTAACATAATATCTCAGAGGTGCAGGTATCTTGAAGTATAATGGGACTAATCAGTCTTCTTTGCTAGCTGAATCTTTGGCATAACCCACAAGGGTAGCTAAATCAGAGTATCTGTGTTGTTTGTAGTCCTTGCTGTTGTCAACTTAATGGCGAACCTTCAGTTGGCTTAAGGACCTGCCTGTCTTGCTGCCATTTGCTATAAGGGAGCTGTTGTGCTTGCTCTGATATTCTGACCAGATCTTGTCCACCAGTGCCAAAGGCCCATTTAGCACCTTTCTGAACAGGACCTACCCCGGCTCCTGGAGTGGTGGCTAGCATTAAGTGCAGGGATAGGAAAGTTTGGCTTGAGTCAGCCAATACCAGTGAGCGCTGCAAAGTTAATGTTCATGCTTGATGCCTCGGCCTTACCCCTTCAGATGAAAAGTACAGCAGGTTCTCAATGGAGGCAAAGAAGGAAAAATAAAGTTACTAAGTCAATCAGATATCACTCAGTGATTGAGGTGTGTGCATTTTTCAGCTTACCACTGAATCAACATCTCCCTGAAAGTAATAATGAAGGTGATCTCAATGTCAGAGCACTTAGGCATCGGGCAAAGGCAACTGTTTACCAGCCCCCATGAGCTGAAGGAGTGCTGCTTAGCTCTAAAAAATACAGATGCCAATTACAGCATGACAATAAAATACAATACTCCTTCTCTGCTCTTTTACACAGAAAGCAATCACTTCTCCGTTCCATGGCAACCAGGATTTTAGGTACACTTCAGAAATTATATAAATTATATAACATAAGGAAAACAGACGCATGCCTTTACAATATTCAAAGACATTGCTTGAAAGGGAAGAGTTTCTAGTTGATAGCCTGGGTTAATACAGACATATAATCCTAGTAGTGAATAAAACATTTTAAAGAAACCCAGGCCCACCAACCTCTCATAAGAAAAAAAACCCAAAGAATTTGCTTTTTACTGATGCCATCTACTGGATGTTAATGGGAGCAGCAAAATGAGAGAGCTCGATCACAAGGAAGATTTAGGCACTGCAGTATTTAGCATTGCAGTGTATAACTTGTAGATGCCTAGCTGACTCATGGCATATGCAGCCCCTGTCACATGATGAGTCTACTTTTGTGATGCCTCCAGAGAGTTAGGCACCTAACAACAAAACCAAAAAAGCTGGGACATTGAGTGGGAAGTTACCTAAGCCAGCCAATAGGAAATGCTGCAGATAGATGTGGGGTTTAATCTCTGCCCCTTTGAGAGATGTAGGTGCCTAACTGGGCACTGGAGAGTGCTGCTGGTCTCCATTCAGGATTCTGGACCCTGAATTCTCTCCAGGAATTAGATTTTGCAATGGAGTGTTTTTCCTCGGGGTAACTGTCCATCTGTATGTTGCACTATAGCAGTGAATCTCCCTTACGCACTCCAGCTCAGGCATGATTTTGGTCATTCAGACCCATATGGCCTGCTATTCTTTATGCCTCATGCTGAGAACACAAAGGTCAGATTGCAGTTGTCATGCGTTAGGTTCCTCATGAAACAGAGGTACTTACTGGTGCCTTACAGATGGCAACAAGTTTGTAGTTGTTAAGGGCTAGAAGGGACCTTACAGATCATCAGGACCAACCCCCTGCTGCACTTGGGAAGGAAAGACTGCTGGATCAAATGACCTCAGCAAGATAGGTGTCAAGATGCTTTTTGAAGATCACCTGGGTGGGTGACTGTACCCCTCTTGAGGGAGCCTGTTCCAAACTCTTGGCACTCAACTTGTAAAGAAGTTTTTCCTTATGTCTAACCTGAAGTGATCCTCAATCAGCTTGTGGCCATTATTTTTTGTCCACCCCTAGGGGGTCTTGTTGTACAGATGCTTCCCCAGGCCCTGATGTACACCCTTGATATACTGATAGGCTGTCACCAAGTCCCCTCTGAGTCTTCTCTTCCCCAGGTTGAGCAGTCCCAGGTCTTTCAGTCTCTCCTTGTATGACCTGCTCTCTAGACCTCTAATCATGTGTGTGGCCCTCCTTTGGACTCTCGAGCTTCTCCACATCTTTCCTGAAGTGTGGCAGCCAGAATTGGACATAGTACTCCAGCTGCAATCTCACCAAGGCAGAGTACAGAGGGAGGATGACATCTTTAGCCTTGCCTTGGTAGATGCATGCCGGAGTTTGATTAGCTCTGCCAACTACAGCATCACATTGGTGGCTCATGTTCATAACTCCTTTAAGGTCACTTGGCTCTTCCAATTCCTAAGGTCAGTCAAATTCATTTTGTGTAGCCTGTTAGATTAAAAAGGGGAAGAAAACATTCCCAGGAAACCAGGGTGGCCTCCTTAAGGTCATCTGGATTCAAGTATTGTCACTGGTGCCACAGGGCCAAACCAGAGAATGGTGGACACTCTTAAGTGCATCTACTTGCTGGAGAATACCACACCTAAAGAAGGCTCTTTATGCAAGTCTTTCACCTCCTGAGTACAGGAAGACAGGGAGGCAAATCTGAACATATAACCCTGGGGGAGACATTTCTCTCAAGGTTCAGCCAGGAGCACTCCAGGTGGGAAATGCATGTTGTTTGCAAGGCCCCCGCCCCACCGGACAGATGTGCTGGTACAGCTAGTTTTTGCCTGGCTCCGCACTGAATGCTAAGCCTTGTAAGGGGATAGCAGGTCTTTTCTTAAGCAAAGCACTACCAGGGAGTATCTTTGTGTTGAATATTCATGAGGAGTTCCCTGACAGTAGTGCTTCACACGCACAAGTAAAATTTCTTATATGAGACAAGCTGCAAAAAGCTAAGCAAGCCACCCAGCAATAATTAATACTGAAACTCACCCTTTGCTCTGTTGTGATCAGATCATCTTTCTGCATCTCTAGGGCACTATTTAATTACTTCTTTTGAACAACAGCAGAGGCATGATGTTCTTTTTCTGCCCTATATAATATTTCCCAGCACAATGATGGATTCTGTTCAGCATCAATTTTTCATCTCCTTTCTAAGAGAAGAAGCTGGCTGGGGGCCTTTTCACTCAGAGTATGTATTTGTTGACTTGAGGGAACTGAGCAATTCAGACAGACCAAGAATGGCATTCAGAAGCTCATTTCACTAGCCATTGTAGTCTCACAGCATGAGTAACGTGCCAGGGCTGGAATCTATTTAGTATCCTACCCTCATCCAGCAGCTATTCCAAGCCTTGTGTAGCCTGGGGGCTAGGGCACTGCCCTGGGATTGTTAGGGTTCAGATCTCTTCATGGAGAAGGTGGACTTAAAACTTGGTTCTCATATCAGGTGCCATAACCCTAGACTACTGGGCAAAAAATGGGCATCACTACCACTGCAGTGTCAACCAGTTGATAGTTGTGATTTTTTGCTAACTCTATTTTCAGGACTTTTGCATGACATTTCTATGCCTCCTTGGCAAAAATGAACTTAAGTGCAGCTTACGGTGGGGGGAAAGGCCTCTTGCTGCATTATAACTTCCTGTGTTTATTCTCAGACCCTGAAATAAGGGAAAGCTAATCTGCAGTAGCTTAGTATTCATAAATGAGAACTAAGGCACCATTTTTTAGGCTATCATGGATTCAGGCAGTGTTGCTCATGTCCAGGTCACTTTTTCAAGCTTCTAACTGTGAGGGTCAGATTTTTAGAAGATTTTTTTGGAACCAATACTGCAGCAAACTGCAGCCAACGGTAGGCCATGCCCAAAGCTGGGTCTCCTATATGGGAACAGCCCAGACAGGACTCAGTAAAGGCTTGTGAGAACAAGATGATGAAATCCAGGTAGATTCTGAGACCATAGGTCTTAGAGTGGGAGGATCCAGTTTTCAGATTGTACAAAGTTGGTTATGTGATTCAACCTCTTTACTGACTGACTGGATAACATAAGAAAATTGGCAACCAGAGAGAATCTAATGTCTCCAAGCTGCCCCAGAATGATGTAGGTCAGTGCTTAGTGTCTGTTTCTTCTTTGCTCTTGCACCAGAACTGCACTAGGCATTTCAGTATCTCTGGCCCATATTAATTTTGTGCAGGCCATTCATAGGCAGGGACAGAAACATTGGACCCCACTAGGCTGTTAGAGCACAGGACTTGGAGACTGGAGCTTGTTAGAAAAAAATCAGGCAACATTTTTTCCAGTGGGATCTGCCAGTTCATTGTACTAAGGACCCTTTGTGGAAGCTTCCAAAGACAAATGTGTGACAGAACCTTTCCAGCCAAGCAGGTATTAAACCCTGCAGGTCCCTATCAGAAACCTGCCTGATTTCCTGCTAATTCAACCACACAGCTGCTCTGCAGCCAACCTACTAAGCTGGCAAACTTGGAGCTATTGCTCCTGAGGGCACTGGCAAGACACTGAGGTGCCAGAGCTTTCCTGGTTTTTAAGCTCTTTGGTCATCAGCAGCTCACTACTATGCCTCCTATGGATCTAAGAGCCCTGTGGGCCTGACAGTTGCAGACTGAGATGGAACATGGTTCTTGTAACAAACTCCTGGCTCCTTCAGGTTGGAACGCAAGTTGCAGTGGAGATGATTTGGCAGGTGAGGCTGGGACACTCCACATGCTTGGAAAATTTCACAACAGCTCCAAGCACACGTACTTCATAGAGACAAGCAGCAGCACATGGCACTTCTAATAAAGATCCGAGTTCTTGCAGTCCAAATGCAGTTCCTTTATTATTGCACCGAGCTTTATTCAAGAAGCACTTGACAGTTAATTGCTGCCTACCATCAAGCAGCTGTGCTGAATCCTGTCAGGTTAACAGCAGGTTTTAGGGTTTCTAATCAGGAATGTTCTGGGTTTTCTGTTCTGCCAAAATGTGGGATTTGGGGTTGTTTTGTCTCCACGTGCGTTAGAAAGTGTTTTAGAAATTCATGTTTTCTCAATACTAAGCCTTGATTTCCTGACCTGCCCTACTAGGGAGAGCAGCAATAGCAGTTTCTGTTAAGAAGAAAGATGCACAAAGAGAAGTTCAGCTTGAGGATCCAGATCTGACCTAAGCACTTGCACCATACAAACTAAGTCTCTCATTTAACCCTTAGCCCATTGGCACATCTTGGTGCTGACACCCCCACACAACAACGGCTGCCATTCAGAGTGTCCTGCTCATACCCAGTTTGTCCTCCCTAATTCCTGCCAGGTGGGGAAACTGCTCAGAGAAAATATGTAATTGGCTATATGCTACACAGCAGGTCAAAGACAGACCTAGGAATAGAACCCAGGAGTCCTGAATACTAGTTCCCATTGACCCCTGCTAGTATCACTGGGCTAAAAGCCCCAGTCCCCATGGGGTCTTTTTGGTCCAAGTGTTGTTTCTGTCAAGATAAATAGGGCAAACCCTGAAACTGCAAATCCAGTGCCCAGAGCACTAAGAGGTGTGGTTGCCCATCTAGCACTGCATTAGTAAGAGAGGGGAATAGTAGCTGCTTTGATCCTTACTCTAGCTCTCTCTGCAGGGCTCTGTCTGTTCTGGTCCCATCCATGCCCTTGATGCCACCTCCAGCCTCAGAATGAATGTCCTTGGCTGCATGAAGTACCTCATGTTCGTGTTCAGTGTGCTGGTGCTTGTAAGTATACACGTGGTAATTATTCTTTATGGGGTTGTGCACAGACAGGAGAGGGGCTGGGCACTACCACATGCTCTAGGGCTAGGGAAAAGTTAGTGCCATCACCTGCTCTAAAGGAGTGACTTGCCTGCCACAAATAGGGGCAAACTCTCAAGGCTGCAACTGGGGCAGCACCTGAACCCAGTGCCCCCTTTGCTGAGTGTGGGCAGCCCTATGCTCCCAGGGTAACTTGTCCCTCCCTCCTTCATCAGAGCATTTGGTTATCCTAAGAGAGGCCCCTGGGCCACCTGAATCAACCTTGTCTTTTCCTTTCTCTTGCTCTTAGGATGAGTTGTTACTGCCACATCAGCAGTCCCTGGTAGATGTGTTTAGGACATTGGTTCCTTGTTGGGATTAGGGGGCACCACACCCTGTTGCTCGGCAGTATTTGAACCTTCCCAGCAATGGGAGATGTCACACAGTAGGAGTGGGTGGTACTAACCTAGGAGGGGGATCTTTCCCCTTTGGATTTAGGGGCCTCAAAGCTCTTCTCAAGGCCTGGGGATCCCCACCTCTGCCTATTCCATTGCCCATCTCTCAGGCCCATAGCTGCTGCTGCTTCCCCCAGATGATGCCCTGCTGTGTTTGTGATGCAGAACCCCCAAAGGGTTTTGAATGGGGCTGCAAGATGCATGGGTTAGAGAACAAGTTGCATTTCTCCCTCACTCCAAGTCCATGTGACCCTGCAAGCCAGGTGGGGATGGAAGGGAAGTGTTGCCTGGTCTGAGGGACCAGGATTTGCTTGTTGGTTTTGTGTGCGTTGCACACGATGCGGATATTGTAACAGGTTTGGGTGGCCAGCGGGCCTTTGTACAGGTGCGCAGGTGTGGTTTTTGTAACAGGTGAAGGTTTTTCTTTGTGGTCTGATACTAGGAGTGTAGATATACATAACCTTATAGAGAGAGAGACATATATTTTTACACACAAAAGTCCATGTGAGACAGGATTTGACCCTGCTGTCCACCCGGAGTGTTTGCGACAGCCCCCTGGGGTCTGGGTTACAAGCAGGCTCTGGGACCCAGGAAGCCTGGTGTATCTGTTCCAGCCTTGTTCTCTACCCTTGTTCCAGAGAAAGGCCCCAGTAGTGTAGGTGCAGTGACCCCTGTTCAGAGCCAGGCAGCTGGGGTATGGGGACTTTTGGCCCTAAGCAGCTTCATATGGGTCAGCGGGGAAGGCTGGTGGCTGGACCAGTGAGTTGCTTATTACATGGATCCAGTGATCACAAGACCGTACTTCCAGGGTGTGTAAGGGTCACAGCTCTCTTGCAGACCTGCTTCTTCTCTTGTCTCTGCATCACATTTGACCACTTTGTTACACATACTTCTGCTCGTTTATTGTACTTTGTGAGGTCTTTCACTGTGCATGTGCCTTCAAGCAGCTGGCATTGCAGCAGGTGTTGTATAGTCTGAGGCTCTGTGCCACAGTCATAGGTGGTTGAACTAATGTATAGCCCCACTTTATCTTAGCTCCTTGGTGCATCTAACTCCAGGGCATAGGCACTTGGGACAATGCCACCTTTGCCATGGTTCATCAGCCCCTTTGTAGCCATCAAGGAAAGCCGGGCTCTGCTGCTACTGATGAGTGGAAGGTCTCCTTGAAAAGGTGAATGGAGCAGTGCAGTGTAGTTATCCCTACTACAGAAAGGGGCACAAGTGTTCCTTCCATGGAGTTTGGTGGAGGGCTGGGCCACCAACTGGGGGCTGTGTTGGATCAAAGACTCGCTTGCTGATAGCTCTTACCACTTTTTGACATGGTGCTCTGTTGGTAGTTCACCCATTAACATGTTGTTTGGGCAGCCACTACCATTGCTGGCTCAGGCTTCCTTTAGACTGTGGGAGTTACTGCTGCTGAGTTAACTATAGTGAGAGCCTGGTGTGGGTTCTCATCTGCACCAGTCACCCTGTATGGCACTGACTGAGCTACATTGCCTGTAAAGGGTAATTGTTTCAGCAAACCATCCTGATACAGATGTGGGTTCAGGCCAGGGTTGAGGGGAGCCAGTATAAAAGAGGGGAGGAATAATTGGGTCTGGGCAGGGGGGCTTGGGCAGGAACACAGGGCAGTACCACATCTTAGGCAGGCTTGAAGGGAGATGTGCTGAGCGGCATCCTTGGGGAAGGGCTGGGACCTCTATTGCTTGGGGTGTTCATCCCTAGATTTGGGCAGAGCTTTGAGGAATGGAGCTTGGAAGCAATCCTGCCCCTGGGGCTGGACTAGCTGGCACCAGTGTGCTGGTTGCTACAGGCTTGCCCATTCTGTTGAAGGTCCCAGGAGGATGGGGCTGAGCATGACCCACACACGAGTTACAGGCATGTTGAGACCCGGAAGTTTCCCATAGAAGCTTCTCAAGCCTGGAGCAGCCTCACTGGTGAGGTTTCAGGTCTGGACTAACTTGCAGATATGGGGACTGATGCAGACTCAGCCCCAACTTCCCTATGACTTGCTGCTGCAATAGTATAGACAGGCCCTGGTAAGCCAGGCAGGGGAGCCCTGAGGGCCCTGGCCAGGTGCTGACCCCGGTCCTCCTGCCTTGCATTTCTTTGTGCTGGTTGAGCGGGTGTTTGCTGTGCAGGTTGTTGGTGTCACCTTCATCTTGATGCATGAGAAATAAGTAGTGGTTCCTCCCTGATCTCTAGTACTAGCTGTAGCTGCTGCGTTACCCAGCCTCCCTCTGCTGTCTTACAGCACCCTAGATTGTGTCATCATGGCAGCCTTCAGGCAATGAATGGTGTGTGAGTGGAACTTTACACTTCTAGGAACCAGGGCAGGTCAAAGTGCAGGAACCAGTTGGGCACCTGGATCCCTTGGATCAGCACAGGCACGTCTTGCTTGCTATCAGCATCATCATTTTCATGAGGTGAGTCAGGAAAGACTGAGAAAACCTGCACCATTTGGTGCCTGGCTGCATTGCTCAGTGCCATACCAGATAGTGCTAATAAGCACATGCCCAGCTACTCAAATATGTGCTTTCCTGAGGTCTTGGGACTGTTGCCTCAGCAATTTGGTTCTGCTCCTCTCATAAAGGGGCCCCTTGGCAAGACCCCATGAAAGTAGCTCTGGGATTATGGATGAGCCTTGTCTGCTCTGCAGCAGGGGACAGTAATAACTAGAAGAATATTTACCACCTGCAGCCCATTATATGGACAAGAGCTAACTTCACTTTGTCATGCATTAGTAGGTACATCAGGAACAAGTCCAGGGAGGTGATGATTTCCCTCTGTGCAGCACTGGTCAGGCCTTAGCTGGAGTATCACGTCCAATTCTGGGTGCTGCAATTCAAGAGCGACATGGACAACCTTGAGAGGGTCCAGAGGAGGGCCACTTGTATGGTTAGAGGCCCTCAGGGAAGGCCCTGTGAGGAAAGGCTAAGGGACCTGGACCTTTTCAGCCTCAGCAGGAGAAGGCTGAGGTGGGTATCTTGTGGCAGTATAGGCAGACAAGGTTCCTTGGGTGAATTTGATATCTTTTATTAGACCAACCCAGAATAGTTGGAGAATAGTTATACAAATTCACCATGGGGGGCAGTAGGGAATAGGAGATGCTCTGTTTACCAGGCCACCCCTTGGAATAACCATGAATAACAGCCACAAGCTGATGGAGAGTAGATTTAGGTTGGACATCAGGAATAACTTCTTCATGGTTAGGGTTGCCAGAATCTGGAACAGGCTTCCAAGGGAGGTGGTGCTCTCCCCTACCTTGGGGGTCTTCAAGAGGACACTGGACAAACACCTGGCGGGGGTCACAA
Source organism: Caiman crocodilus (assembly GCA_030014935.1). Taxonomy (NCBI): domain Eukaryota; kingdom Metazoa; phylum Chordata; order Crocodylia; family Alligatoridae; genus Caiman; species Caiman crocodilus. The sequence goes on along the minus strand of JAGPOW010001998.1, from coordinate 6,198,350 downwards.
GACCACAGCACTCTTTCCTGCCACGGGCAGGGGGTCAGACTTGATGACCCATTGAGGTCCCTTCCGACCCTAGCATCTATGAATCTGGATGGTGATATCAAGAGCTGGGAGGAACTGACTGCTAACTGACTCCAGTGGCATGACAACCTCAATCAAGTGGGAGCCTACTTCAAGATGAAGTGTCTAGCCCTCAAAGCAAAGCAGAGAGAGTGAAGGAAGGAAAAGGAGAGAAATCCTAGCCTGTAACCTACTCTCCTCTGTGGGAAAACCTGCAACTTCTTTGTCTGGATATGTGGCTCAAGGAAATCACTTCAAGACCCACCAGTGAGCCCTGGTAGAGATCATCCTCAAATCAAGGGACTGCCAACACACACCAGTAAAATGCAGCAGATACTGGTCTACTGGCAAAAGCAAGAGCTGATATCTGTAAGTGGTTTGCAAGCATCTCAGGATCAGAAAAAACAGATCTCCCTGCGTTGCCGAGAAGCAACTGTGATGTCGCCCAGGCAGTGATGAGCTCGCCCGACTCAGAACCTTCCAAGCCGTTCGTATCCTAACCAACCAGGTGGTGTTTGGACCACAGAGCTTGAGGCAGGGCAGCTAGGAGCTCTTGCTACTGCAGTTATTGTGAGCACAGAGCCATCTCCTGTTCCTTGGTAATATCTTGGCCTGACTGCTGGTGCTGGGCCAGACTCTCTGGAAGGTGTCGAGGACCCTGAGAGGCACCAGCCTTGTCCAGTGTGCCCTGAGCTTACCATGAAGCAAAGCCAGGGGCTTCCTGGTGATGGCCGGGAGGTGGAGCTCAGAGCTGAACAGGAGGGAGCAGGTGAGTGTCAGGGACATCACCTGTGGCAAGAGGAGATTCATAAGTGGGGCTGGCAGGTTCTTGGTGTCAGAAATAAAGAAACAATGGAACAGTTTAAAAGAAATATTTTGATTTGGCCATTAGAAGTTATGTTTGAAGACCAAACATGACATATTTCTTTGTTTTTGAGATGTACTAAAAATTATAATAAAAGATCCGTGGCAGCAAAGTGGAAAGTTTTGGGATGACTTTGACTTCCCGTTTTGATGCTTCATTTTGACCAGTTACAAACATTCAGTTTGCCCCAGGCAGGGATTTACTGAGCTGGGCGCTCAGGGAGAACAAGAGCCCTTTCCTTGAAGGGGTGATACAACTGCCCAGAGCACAGTGTAGGGACAGAAATGTTTCAAAGGAAGGCAAGACAGAGATCTCTAAATGGGTTAAACAGGAAAGAGCCAGAGACCATCCAGAGGGAAAAACACAGGCCTTTATGGGTGGTGGGGAAGAGACCCCAGGGGAGATTTAAGGAGATAAGGGGATAAGAAATTTGAGTTGTGGATCAACTCTCTAAGGAGAAATAGCAAATGGAGGTGTCCTGGCTTCTTGGAGCAAGGAGCTCTAAGTCCTGAGAGGGTGAAAATGGGCACAGCCAGGCCCTGACTGCTCCTCCTGCTTCTGCTGGGAATGAATCTCAGGCTCCTAGATGTCAGGGCATGGATTTGTGTCCCCAGGGGCCACAACACCACTGGGACTTACAAGATAACTTCTAAGACTCTGTCCAGGCAAGTTTCTACCATCCCAAATGAGGGGCTCCAGGTCTTTTCCTGAGGAAAGTGTCAGATGCCCCAGCTGGGCAGGTCTCACTGAGTGGGCACCCCCTGCTCTCAGCTGCCAATGTTTGCCCCTTTGTGCCCAGAACATGGAGGAAGGAGGCACTTTCCCTTTGAACACTGCCAATCAGGCTGGGCCTTGCATTCTTGTTCACAGATTCACAGAGACCCAGGGAGTCTCCCTGTCACCAGGAAGCCTGTGCAGCAACACCCAACCCTGGGGAGGCAGCTGGAGAGGGTGTCTCTGCCTCTGCTGCCCCCAAGGAACAAGTCAGGCAGAGTACCATAACAAGCCATTCCTCTACCCACACTGTGGAGCCTGTGGCCACCAATCGCCTGTGCCCCAAGAGCCCCTGTGACCCACCTGGCAGGGGCATGAAGAGGAAGAGGTCAGCAGTTGTGAGAGACACCAAAGAGGAGGAACAAGAGAACTACCTATATTACTATCATGTGACAGCAGTCAATGGCATCACTATGGCCTGGGAGACCAGGTTTGGCTTTGGTCCCATTAAGAAACGGCCCCGTATATATAAGGCCAAGTATACAGTGGAAGAGGATTTTGCTGGCTTGGACCAGAGCAGCCACCACACCAGGTCTGAGCTAGGTGATGAGGACACTGAGGCAGAGGACAGCACTAGAGGACAAAGAGAGGAGGCACCTGCCCAGAATGATGACAGCGAGGCAGTGACTGCCACCCCACAGGAGCTCCTGCCCACCCAGGAGGGCCTGCAGTGCCTGGCCTGTTGCCGAATCTTCCCCAGCTTGAAGGCTTTGACCCATCATGTGAAACATGGCCATCGTGAGGGCTTCAGCTGCCGAGTTTTCTATCGCGTGATGGCAGCATTCAGAGCCAGGAACAAAGCAGAGAGGAGGAGATGAAGTTGCACAGAGCAGCAGATGTAGTGCTGCAGTGGGGAGGTCAGCAAGTGTGTGGGACAAGCACAGAGCACTTGCAAGGCTGCACAATAGGCCAGACCCTCCAACACCAGAGGAAGCCCTCACTCTGGCCTGATTCTCCATCGCCACCTCCCAGCTGCATCTAGACCAGCAAATCTAGCCCGTGCGCCACACATCTCCATCTTCCCAGAAGATTCACCAGGCTGAGCTGGGCCTCTTTAGCCCATTCTCCTTCCTCAGCCCTAGCAGACAAGCCAGACCCTCAAGTGACACCCTTGTCCACTCCCAAAGCACAGACATAAGGGAAGCCCCATGAGCAGAGCCTGTCATTGCTCTTCCTACTAGCCCAGACAGCACCACACCAGAGAATCAGGGGAGAAAAAAGGCCTGAGGACACCTGCCAGCCCTCTGCCCTTGCATCCTCCACAGGAACGGGACTTTGCTCACTGCCCCGAAGGTGGAAACCTGCAAAGGGTCACAGGACTCATTCCAACATCCCAAACCACACACAGACAAACCCACTGGCAAAGAAAAGGGCTGAGGAAAACGCTCTACAATACTCCCAAGAGGGAGTGGTGTGGGACTCTGACGGCCAAGTGTCCCCACCACACAGACAGCTCCAGGCCCACCCTGAGCATCGAGACAGCCGTGGAGATGTGCGTATACAGACAAAGCTAAGTGTTGCTGCTCTTTAGGAGCTAGCAAACTCCTGGGGGTCACACAGGGCTTGTTGACACTGCTGCCCTCCAGCCCTCAGGCTCAGGCCTGCCTGAAAGCAGCTGCATAGGATGAGTCCAGAGCAGCCTTAATGGAGAACATCCATCTTTGGAGCATGGCACTGTGTGAATTAGGGGAGAGGAGGGTTGGGAGGGGTTGGATGGGAGGTAGAAGCTGAAAAACCAGGTATGGGTCATACTGATCTGTGCCAGTGTAGGCTGTTGTGGAGACAATGCCCCAACTTTGTGCCCAGATCCTTCTCACAGCTTATAGCCTAGGTTCACTTGTAAAGGCAGCTGCAGATTGCTGGAAGGATGCAAACAGCTTTTAGAGCCTGATCCTGGTCTTCAGCCACAGGAGCTCAGCCCCAGCCCAGCACCCCCACAGGGCTCTGGAACAGGGACCTTCCTATGACCACAGCACAAAGCAGACACCTTGGCAGATCTCCTACCACTGGTGCAGAGCCCTCTGCTCTCTGAGGAGCAGCTCCAAACCTCTTTAAAATGGGCAGCCTACCTGCAAGGGAATAGTGGAGCATTCTGGCCATTGCTAGAGAAAATGAGGTCTCAGAGGGGCCGTGAGATCCCACCTTGTCAAATTCACTCTAATACCAAATCTTTCTTGTCCCAACAGATAGCACAGATGGTCCTGTACTGTGCTGCTGCCAGGCAGGGAGGATGAGGCCACACATCAGAACAGCTGTTACCCTATTACTGCCATGCCCGCTGTACCTGCTGTATGCCATGATGTGAGTATCCCCACCAGAAGAGAGAACACAGGAAGCTGGGGATGAGACTGAAAGTAGGAGTGTCTGCTAACCCCTGGGTTAGCAGGAGGAAGTAGCAGAAAAGAGGGAAATGGCAAGCCTGATGGGGCTGAAACAGGATGGGATTGATGTGGAGCATCTGAGGGAGGGGGTCAACATAGTGGGCTAGAGAAGGGACAGGGAGATGCACCTGCCCAGGCAGGATCTGCTTCCCAGTAACCCAATTCCTTGTGAGGGAGCTTTCCCATCCAGTCCTGCTGCTCCCTGGACCATCAGCACATCAGATTAAATGGCATGGGACATCGGGGCCTCCTCAGGCACCCTGCCTGCCTGCCTGCCTGCGATTGGTATGGCTGTGGCTCCTACAGCTGTGAACAGCTGGCACAGCCCAGAGCACCGGCTCTATGTGCTCAGTGACACTCAGAGTCCAGGGGGGGCTAGAACAGAAGTGGGTGATTATTTGGGCGGGAGAGCCACTTAATGAATTTCATTGAGTTGTTGAGAGCCGCACATACAATTATGCATGTGTGTATGGGTGTGCATGCGCGCGCACACACACACATGTGCTCCCCACACTTGGGCCAGTGCCAGAGCAGCAGTGGGAGCAGAACCATAAGACTGCCCAGTGCTGTAGCATTTCTCTGCAAGCACAGTGCCAGCACCTGCCAGCAGCAGCTGCGGAGCAGGGGATGGATCCTGGCCATAGGCCTCCACACTGTCCCACCTCACCATCAGGGCTCCTGGTGCATGCACGCACCCTGCCACTCACCCACCCACTGAACCCCATAGCTCCCAGGAGCTCTGATAGCAGGGTGGAACAGGACAGTGTGGCGGCCCACAGACAGACGCCAGCCTCCACCTGCTGGGCACTGCACAATGGCCAGAGCAGGAGCTGCCAGCACCTGAGCGCAGCTCACCCAGGGCCTGCCACACAATGCCAGGCGGGCAGGCAGGACTGCTACCACCCAGCATCCCCCAGCACTCCTGGGAGATGGAGTTCAGCCCCACCGGCTCTGGACAGACTGGATTCCATCTCCCAGGCCACCACACGGTGTTGGGCAGCCAAGCCAGTGGGGCTGCTTCTGCTAAGCATTCCCCATGGTACCAGCAGAGGATGCCTGTTCCGCCCACCATCAGAGGCTGTGTGTAAAGCAAGGGCCACCCCGTTGTCAAGGCAGCTGCACAGCTGCAGAGGTGGATCAGGTTCTGTAGCCAAGCATGAGGGGCTGGAATTACAGAAACTGCAAGCCAGGTATCGTGGGGCTCACCCCCCAGCATCAGGCCCAGATGTTCAGAGGCTCCTACAATTAATGTGCATCCAACCCAAGCCATTTGGAAGGGAAGTCCTGTTTCCTGGTGAACTTGGGGAGAGGCAGCTATGACCCCTGACACAGTTACACAGCTCCCAACACGTTTCCTGCCTCTTCTTGTGGATTTGCAGGATTAGAAGATGCCACATATTCAGCTCCCTTTCTATCCCCAGAGCTGTCCCGAGGAATGCAGTGTGTAAAGCCCATCACCACAGGCACACTCAGCCAGACCCTACACACAGAGACTGTTGTCAAAGAGCCCTGAGAGATCCTGATGTCCATCTCCCCAGTGGTTTTTACTGTCACTTAGCCTAGAGATTCCTGGCTAGAGGATCCTGATCCTCCAGAGTCAGACTAATTGACAGATCTGTGTCCTGGAGGACTCCTGGCTTGCTCAATGCTGGGGCCTATCCCTGTCTTGCCAGAAGGATCCTCTAGATTAGAGGAGACTCAAGAAGGGGCAGTGGACCACTCCTCCCCTCTCCTGACTCCACAACTAGCTCGCGTGTCCTCAGCAACAGCCTCCACCCAGCCCAGGGGAGGCACCTTAAGCAGCATCTTTTCCAAAATAGCCACCCCTTCTGTCCTGTTGCTCCCAGGCCTTGTGCCAGGCTGTCCTCAGTTAAGATAGCCACCACTCTCACACAGGCCTTGGCAGGGTCAATGAAGCTTCCTCTAACAGAAATGGATGATTCCACCCATTGTTTCCTAGGGCCAACCTGTCCCTAATAAAGATGGCCATCAAAGTTGATGCTCTCAGGAAGCAGGGGCCACTGCCAGGAGCAAAGGACTGTGGAAGTGGGGTTGGATACCCGGGATGTGAAGTGGGGAGATGAATGCAAGGGCGGGGAATATATCCATAACAGGGAGACCTGGGGGTAGGACACTCTGGGTGGAAGGAGTGGGAGAGTCAATGGCAGGGGAGGTCTAAATCATGTAGGGGTGGATTTGATAGGAGGCTGAGGGAAAGAAGCTTGTGGATGGAAAAAGTAGCATAACATTGTGGCTGTGGAGTGGTAGAATGGCCATGTCCTGCCCCAGGGGATCATACGGGGAAAACATGTTCCTTCCAAGCTACCAATGGTGCTCTGTATTGCTGAGCAGGCATTTATTTATTAGATTTGTATGCTGCTCTCCCTAGGACAGCTTTCAGTAAGACTAAATAACTTTTAAAACAGGTAAAATAGTAAACTAGGATAGTATATAGCAAAATTAATTCCCCAGACAATACCACAACTTAACCTTGCTTGGTAAACACCTGCCCATATAAAAGTTCTTACATAGCTTTTGGAAGATGTCCAGGCTCTGGTGAGTCACAAGGGAGACGGCATTCCAGAGTAGAGGGGACTCTTACAACCAAGAATGACCTCCCACATGATTTTGCCAAATAAACTTGGCACAAGGATGGGTTTTCAGCCTGCTGTAGCCACATGCACAAGGGCAGATGCTTTCCTCTCTAGAGAGAGGTATCAGGGCACAGTAGGGTAACTAAGGATGCAAGACACCAGCCCTGGGCACCAACTTAGAAGGAGTGCAAGATTTGGGGACTTCCACTGTGACCCGGAGTGCAAAAACTGCTTGTTTTTGCAATATGAAACAATCATTGTGGTCATTAGCATCTTTTCCAGCTCATGACTCTTTGGGAATGACTCAAGAATTTGAAGGCCTAGGAGTCTGTGTTGAGGGGAGTGGGGGTGAGGATGGGGGGGAAGGCAGGAGGGAAGGAACAACAAAGCATCTGAACCAAGTCACAACTGCTTTCCAAATAGAAAGGAAACAGCAGGATCCTTCTCCCTCCCCCAACACCATTCAGCCCACAGAGACAGACATGGACCTTTCCTCAGCTGGTATGAAAGAGGGACAAAGAGGAACAGCCAAGGAAGTGAGAGTGACACATCACACCACGACAGCTGTCCTTCAAGATCTCTACATCCATGAGGAGCTCCAGGAGGACTTGGCAGAGGAGTTGTAATGGCGTGAGGCTTAGGCTGGGGTAACATGAAAGAGCTGCCAAAGTGAGGTGGGCCTGAACAGGGTGCGGCAAAGGAAAGGAAGATGCCCACTTCCAAAGAGGCAGGAAGAGGAGGCTGCAGGCTTTCTAGCAGCTTGACATGGCATGACTTCTTGAGCGGTCTGACTTGGCTGACCCCATCTAATGGAATGACTTAGTATGACCACCTGTGTGACCTGACATAGCATGTCTCTACTACTGGCCTAATTTAGTGTAACTTAACTCAGCATGAGCATGTACATGGCCCAACCTGGCATGACCTCCTGGGTGCTCTAACTCAGCATGTCAGACCAACTGGGATGTCTCAGCATGACCCCGCGCTTCTGGTGTGACAAAATGATCACACTTGTGGCCTGATTTGGCATAGCCCCCCCATTAGTATGACTCACCCCCACTAATGGTATGACACAGAATGATCATATATGTGACCTGACTTGTCATGGCCCACTTGGTGGTTTCACTTGCCATGACCTTCCAGGTGCCCTGACACAGCATAACCTTCCAGGGGTGTGGCTTGACATGAGCCCGCTAGTTCACTGACTTGGCATGAGCTGCTGAGTGACTAACGTAGCATGAGCTCCCTAGTTCTCCCATTTCACGTGACCTCCTGGATGGCCCCACTTGGCATGACCTACCTAGTAGTGTGACTTAGCAGAACTGCACAGGTATCCTACCTCAGCAGGACCTCCCCAGGAGGCAGCTCTATATGACCTCCCCAATATGATCTGAATTGGCATAAACTCCCAGGTGGTGTAACTCTACAATATGAACCCCCTAGTTTTGTGATTCTGCATGACACCCTGATGGCTTGACTCAGCATAAACCCTCTAGAGGCCTGACTTGGCAGGACCCACTTATAGTGAGATTTGGCATGACCTCCTGGGTGGCCCATTTTGGAACAAGGCCCATAATGACCTATCTTGGAATGAGCTCCTGGGTGTCAGGGGTATGACCCAGACATGGGGGGTCAGGGTTCAGAAGCAAAGGGTCAACTATGCTAGAAGCTGAAACCAAGGATCACGATGCAGGTGTCAGTTTGAGTCCAAGGTTTCATACCAGGGGTTGAGGCCAGGCCAGAAGCCAGGAACTAAAGGGTTCAAAACACACTATAAGGGGAGCAGGAACAAGGTATAGGGGTCAAAGGTTAGACTGGAGGAAGACAGGAAAATGAGGTAGGAGGGAGATAAAAGCAAGGCAAAAGAGTCTCAAATATCAGGACAACAAACATTGTTGCTAGGACAAGGCCCCAGAGCAAGTGGGAGAGTTTTTTAGCCCTCCCATTAGGGGGCTATGGCTTCAATAGCTTTTCTTGGGTCACATGGTTATCCATTAGGAACCTCATGGGAGGGCCCAGGCTGGGCTTGGTACAGCACCCAGCCAGCTGCTTGGTGGTGCTGCAGCCCAGGCCTTTGTCCATGAGCCTAGAAGACCTGGATTGGAGTCCTACAGGTCCTAACACTGTCCCCTTTTTCATGGCAACCCCTGGGCATGTTAGTGTCTTTTTGGAATCTAAGATCTCACATACAAGATACTTCTCATGTATTTGTATGGGGGTGGAGGTGGATGGCAACATCCTGGGAAGGGATCTTCTACATCAGGTTTTAACAGAAATACATGAAACACTGGGTGTACCTTCCATGTATTGGGAGAGCAAGTTCAAATGCTATGGGGCTAACTTGGCATGTTATGGTGTAAGGTCCAGGACGTTAGTGGCCAAGCTTCTGTTTAGGGTGGTCATTGTGTCAGTTTCTTGTTAATGGCCAGGCCTTTTGACCTACTACACCTGGGTGAATCTTCCTGGTATTGCCTACTTACCTGTTTTATGTAGCTGTCTTAGGTCAGCCATAACTTGGTGAATAGTCTTTACCAGCTCTGATACAGAGGAAATTGGCAAGGGAGTGGTGGGGATTCCAGGATAGACCTGGATAGGTCTGACAGACCCAGAGTCATACATTCTTATTATAGTAATTTGTTGGGGTCTGCTGTGCAGTCCAGAGGTTCTCTTCAGTGAATGCCCCACTGGGTCCAGCTATTCTTATAGACTGAAGCTGTATTGGCTGACATTTTGAGACCTCAGGCTCTGTTCCTGCTAGATCTTATGAAGAAGATCCAGTATACCTTAGGGCTGCTTCCTATGTAAAAGTTGAAAAGGAGAGAACCCTGTGGAGGATTGGAGAATCTCCCAGAGAGCAAATAGTGGACCCAATTGTGCTCAGTTCCAAAGACGTGACAATATCTACCTTGACTCATTCAAAGTGGGTACTCACCAAAGGCAGAGGTGAGTAGTGCTGGATGTCTTGGGTGTGGAGCCACCTGTGTCACTTGGGGCAGAACATGCAGTCATCTTTAATGTCCTGGTAAAACCTAGGCCAAAGAAATCAGGTAAGTACCCATTCCTGTGTTTTCTTGACCCCATCAGATGGCTCACTCAAATTATGTCATGGGCCAATTTCAAAACCTGTTTGCAGTATCAATAACTGGTATTTCCAGGCTCCAATTGTCCTGTCCTGAGAGACCTTCATCCAGACATCTCTGTAACAGGGGGTATGGCTCATGGGCTCATGCCCAGCTGCAGGGGATTAGGAAGTGATAGCCTGCCTGCCTAGGAGTCCTGGGCCAGCTGACAAGGATGAATGGCTGGCCCCAGGGGAAGTTAAAAGCTCACAGGGAGCATAGCTGGGAGAGAGGAAGAGAGAGAGAAAGGAGGCTGGTATGCTGAGGGGAAAAGCACCAAGCCTGGGTGATGTTTCTCTCTCTAGGTCTTAGAAAAGACCTGAGGTTTTACTTTGTTTGTTATTTGTATATTTATGTAAGTTATTGCTTCCTTTATTTGTCTTGGGGGACAAACTTTTTGCATGTAAAAATAAATAGACTATAAAATGGGACCTAAGTGTTGTCTAGCCTTTATGAAGAAGTTGTCTCTTGGGTCAGGCTAATAGAAGGACACCCTGCTACAATCCCCTTGTAGTTCAAAGTGGTGTACGAGTTCTTGACTCCGGGTCTGTCAGCCTGGGGATCAGGTCCTGTTGTTGCTCCCCTTATTGTAGAGCAGATTGGTTGATAAGTGGCAGAGCCCTTGTGTGACAAATTAAAGAAGTAAATTGTGAAGTCTGGCAGAGAGACAGCAGGAGTCCCAGGTTTATCACAGCTCGGCCCACAGGGCTCCCAGATCAACCAGGTGAGCAGCAATACTGGAAAACAGCTGCATTGGCACATGACTCTGCAGAGAGAGTCACAGACACCCTGGCTACATTGGCAATGGACACCTTGAAGCAAATAATTTAATTAAACCTTTCAATTGGGACATCTTCAATCCTATGGCCTACTTCCAGGCCCTGTCCAGCCTTGATGAGAGTCAGCAGGCCAAATTTGCCTATGCTGACCTCATTGGCTTTTAGACCCACTGCCCAGAACTATCTCTTGATGGAGGCAGCACCTACCTGACACTTACAGCTCCCATTGTGGAGGAGGCAGGTGTTCCCAATAGTACCTACCACTCCTCTGCCCCTGCTGTCCAGGGCAGCCACACCACTGGGGGAATGAGCTGGCCAGTGTCTTCAAGAGGAATTTGTCTGAGAAACACTTGGCAATAGGGCACCACACTGAAATCTGAATGGACAGGGTTTGGGGCTTCCAGGAGTTGACCTGGGCCAAGACAGGGCTGTTACAGCCTGACTCCAGATAAGGCTCTTTCCTGCAGTATGCATCCATCAGGAGTTGGAAATGCTTCCTCAGGTAGAGACCAACGTGGAGGGCAGCCAGGCAGCACTGGGGAAGCATGGAATTGGGACCAGGGCTGTGATGTGCCAGGCAGGATGGGGTCTGGAGCCAGGCCTATATTGGACAGATTGGGTCCTGGCCAGTGTTGTGCTGCCAGTGCAACAAGCAATGAGACTGAGTTGGGTAATGGAGGTTGTGAACCTTTCCAACCCCATCCTAGAGGCCTGTATGTATGACAGCAATTACAACGTCCCCTCCAGCCACTGAGAGACAAATGTGCCCTCTTCACGTAGCCCTCCCCACCCCAGGCTCCAAAAGATCAGAAGGGGAGACACGTGTATGTTGTACTACATTGTACCACACGCAGCAGATTACAGCAGCATTTCAGTCAGAGCATGCTTGCTTATGATGCAATTTATAAGTAGTTTCTCCAGTGTGTAAAGGGGCACCACTGTCATCCCTGCCACCCATGTCCAGTTGTCTCTTACAAAAGTGGATTTATTGATTGATATGTTAAGAAAGCCTCCTTAGAAACAGCTTAGAAACAGCTTAGAAAAAGCTTAGAAAAAGCTCCTTAGACTTTAAGCTCTTCACAAGGTGTCAGTTATGATGCAGCAAAGTATTCAAACCCAGGCAAACCCTGACTAACTGAGGTGGTAGAAACAACTGCAAATGGCAACTCATCACATGGGGTAGTACAAGGACCAGCAAGGCTCTGTTCTTCTGCCAAAGCAATTAAGTAGTTTTACCAGTGATCTGGAAAGAAACATAAAGCTGTCTCTGACAGAATTTGAAAAAGACATAGGTGGAGTGGTGTAACAGGAGAAGTTTCTGTAAAGCAGTCTAGTAAACTGGACTCTTTTGAACAGCTTGTGTTTTCATAAAGCCAAATGCAAGGTAATGAATCTAAGAACATGCTGCAACTTAGAAGGAGGGAGCCCTACAAAGGACTCAGAGTTCTCAGCATGTAACCAAAGGAACAGGGGCTTCCAGTTGCTCCAATGGGCAATTATGCTCAGAGTCAAAAACATGCTCCTTCTGGTCTGAATTTGTCCAATTTACAAGCTGAATCTGTTTCTCTAAAAGAGGGCTTAGGGGTCACCTCACTGTAGTCATTGAATAGGAAGAAGTATCCAAGTGATCGACATTTCCTTGGGTTTGGAGACAAAGGCAGAACTAAACACGCTCAGAACCATGTATCTCAGGGTACGATGAGCTCTCCGTCAACTGAGGTAATGAAATCAAGACTGCAGAACTTAGATCCAGCTTTTTCTTAGATGAGGCTAGATTTAGGTATCCCTGTGTATAAAAACAGTTACTTTAACTTGAGAAACCAATTTGATTTGTCTGAGTTTAGACAATCAGGTTCCCTAAGCACTTAATGGGGAGACGTGCTGCTAAAGAACAATCTGGTTTGACCATGAGTCCTGACATCAGGGACCAGAACCTAAGATTCCCCGCACAAGGTGAATGCCATAACCACCATGCTACAGACAAATTGCTTACTCTCCTTCTGGCTCCATGACTTCGGCATCGTTGCCACACTGGCTCAACGTCAGTGGGGCAGGGGCAGGATTTGGAGAGTACTGTTGTATTCTCCCCAAGAACAATAGGGAACTGGATGACTCGGCACACTGGTGTGGGTAAGAAAGATGCTTTACTGGCCAACACAGACTATTTTGGGAGTAAAGTAAAATTATAAATCAGTTACCAACAGCTGATTCAATAACAAAAAGTTCAACCTTGGATGTTGAGAAACACACTCAAATATCTCACCAGACTTTCTTATTGTATCACTTGGTAGTTAGGCACTCATGGAAGTGGCAGATGTGTGTTTACATTCCCTGAAGGAAGAGTAGTTGTAGTCTAGCCATGGAGTAACCAGATCAGACTGGGCCCTGGACATCGTGTGAAAATCAAGTTCAAGCCAGTGTGATGGGCTGAGACAGGAGTCTCTCGGTGAAGCTGTGCAGGGCCAGAACAGCTCATCGTAGCTGCCTGCTGGCCTTGAGGAGAGAGTCCATGTCACTCATTGTCAGTGGCTTGTGTTATCCAGTGACATGGTCAACATCTGGGAGGCAGGAGCACTGGGACAAGCTACCCATGTTCTCTTCCACCCATCGCTGGACTACAGCAGTGGCCCCTGCTTGTTACCACTGAAGCACTAGGGTGAGGCAGGATAGATGGACCTATTTTCTCACTGGGACAAGGCCTCAGTGTCTGTCTTCCCATACGCTCTGTGAGACTTCCCCTGCCACTGGCTCCCACTACCTCCAGTGGCCCTATCTGTTCAGTTACTGCTTTCATAGCTTACACAGAAAATAAGGGAGTTGTGTCAATGAGTAAAACTTCTAGCTCATGCCTGCTTGTCTTCAGGAACTGGGGCAATCTCCAGGAGATGACTGAGCTCAAGGGGTGTTATGTGCAATAAAGATAACATGGGCAGCTGTAGCAATGCAGCTCCCTCTCTACTGGGTGCCAGGAACTAAGAGGGAGATAAGCCAGGTGTGCATTGCATTTTCCCTATGAAGGCAGGGAGCCCTAGCTCTGCCTTCAGATGCTGGAAGTGGAGGCTCAGGGCACTAACACAGCTGGTCAGCAGCAACCTCTGTGATGGGTGAGTATTACTTGGATTTTGTCCAGCATTTTGTTCCGCTTCAGTGTTCCAGGCTGGGATCTGGTGGGGATAGCCAGAGCTTGCATGCTCTAGGGATGCTGGGGTGGTACAGGCAGAGGCACTGAGCCCCTAGGCTGTGGAAGAAAGCTGCTGGCCCTGCAGCCCTGGGTAGTACACAAGGGGAGGAGAGCCCTGATGCATCGCCTGCTTTGAAACAAGGTCTGAGTCTCTGGGATGAAAGTAGGCACATGCTGCTTAGCCTTTGGCACAGAGCAATCATCCCAGTGCATGCAGGCACTTTCAGAGCAAGGTTGGCCAGTGAGGGGGTCTTCCTGTGCCCATCTTGGCAAACCACACAGTTTTAGGAGTATGGTTTCAGTGTCCCGTAGTGGTTCCTCTGACACCTGCAGCTCTGCTGACCTCCAGCAGAATCCTCCCTCCCCTCTGCAGAAAGGAGGATGTGGCGAGGCCCCTTGCACTGCCCTTTTGTATTTGCTGTCATCCAGCAAGCACCATGGCCTTCCTTGTGCTCTATGCCACTGTCACAAGGCACTAGGGGGCCCTGCTACTTTACAGAGCCGAAACCGCTAGGGGAAGAGCCCTAGCAGTGAGTTGGAAGCCCCAGCTTAGGAGGGCAGCCAGAAGGAGCTAGACCAAAATCTGGTGTCTTCAGGGATGATGGTTTCTCTGGGGCCCAGAGACTTCTGGTTCTTGCCTCTCCAGTTGTGTGAAGGTAAGGGGCTGCAGGAGCAGGGGTCCCACTGCAAACACTGACTCCAGTAAGAGACTCCTGTTCCTAAGGCAGGCAGGGCTCAGTGCCAGCAGCTGCAAATGGTGACACTGTGCCCCAGCCTAGGGACAAGTCTGGGTGCATGACAGGAAGGTGGGTTTCTTCCAGACCTCTGCCAGGGGAAGAAGCTCAGAGATGGCTTCAAATGTGCCCATGACCATCACACACTCACTGTGCAGAGTCCTTTCGAGAAACTGCATGGGAGTGAGACCTTGTGACAGCCTGGCCCCTGCTGTGGGTGCTGAGGCCTCCTCGATTCATGCTTCAGAGAGACATTTTCAGAAGCACCTGAGTCATGTCAATGCCCACATCCCACTTGACTCCAAATGGGAGATAGAGGCTCAAGTAACTTTTTTTAGGCTCTATTGCCAGGGCTGCCTGTGACTAGTAAGATGCTTGGGATTGCCGCGACACCTGCTAGTGGTTGTCTTAAGTCTTGCCTCCAGCTCTCAGGGTCCCACCCTGGTTCCTCATCTGCCACATCTTATTGTAAAAATTGATGAAGGGAGGCTGCCCTCAGAGGCTGGTGTACCTCGAGTGCTCTCCCTTACTCTTTCTCTTCTAGTTCCTTATGTCCTACAGACCTTAGGGACTAAGTCTGTGGCCTCCTTCCACCCCTACAGCCATATCCATGCCTTGCAGATGTTATTCTGTACACCATTCTGCCCCTTTTAGAGGTCTCAGCCCTTTTGGCTTTAGCCTCCCTTCCCTCTGGCTGCAGACCTCGAGCCCTAGCACACTGATGTACTTTTGGTCTCAGTCCTGTCAGTTCTCTGTGTCTCTGGGCCCTAGGCCCCTGTGCCTCTTGCTCAGGCCAGTCCTTAGTCCCCTGGGTGCTTGCCTCCAGGATGGGCTGCCCTCACCATCTTTGCCTTCACCCTCTTCTCCTTTACCCTGGGCTGGGCTTTGCTTCTCCAGCCCTTAGCCCTAACCAGGCTAAGCTGCCTAATGCTAGTGCCCTACAAAGTACCCCCCCTGTGGCCTCCTGACTGCCCCTGATAGCCACCCTGGTCCACTGGTTTCAAACTTAAATCCCAGCACAAAATATGAGCCACTGTTCCCCCAGTACAAGACCTACCCAGCTCTGGATTACTGCCTGATTTAGGGCAACGGCTCCCTTTAGTTCCCTCTGGGTATCTCCGGGGAACAGCTCAGGTGCCTGCTAGTCCATAGGCTGCAGACATCTCCCTTGGGTGCTCCTCTCTCTCTAGCATGTATGGCTCAGGCCCCAGGTTTATATGCCTGGAAGCCATACCACCTTTCTAGCACCTCAGCTCCACACAGCTGTTTCCCTATTAAGTAAGGGCCAGCCTGCCCTCCTGCATCTGTGGCTCTGGTACACCTGGCTGAGCCTGCTTAAAAGCCTCTCCTCCCTTTCCCTTACACCCAGGTAACAGCATCCAGGTCCCCCACTACCCTGCTGTGGTTCAGGTCGCTGTTCCTCTGCAGGGTTCCAGTCCAGATCGTCGCTTGTGCTTCTCGCTGTGTTGTCAATGACCATGCTTCTTCCCATAAGTCCTGCCCATGTCATTATGAGCAAGGCTGACAGGAGCATCCGTCACAGGAGGGTGAGTACACACCCAAATGGAGAGCTTTCCTCGCCTTCCATATTGGAGGTATGAGAATCAGAAGCTTGTGTCTGTTTTTTCTCTCCATATTACACCTTCTCACTGGTGTAACTCACTGACTGGACTGGGTTCCCTGCCTCCTGGGTCAGTAATGCCCACTTACCCATTAAGTGCAGCTCCCAGCCACACTGGCTCCCAGCACTTGCTCCAAGTGAAGCCAAGCCCTTGTATCTGTTAGCTGTGCTAGAGTCACGTTTCATGGCATATAGGAATAAAGCCCGGGAGTGGGAGCAGTTTGGGCTGCTCGGCTGGTTGTGTTAGACAGTACAACCTTGTCTTCTTGTGCCTATTTCCATGGAAAATGCATCCCCTGGCACTTTGCTGGAGGGGTCTGTGCCATCTCTGTCCTCCCTGCTGGCAAGACAGGCGCTGGCAACCTTTACAAGCTGTGGGCAGGCCAGGGGGCTTCCATAATGCATCAGCAGCTGCAGGGTTTGCCTGCACCTGCGTCTGCACCACAGTCAGATAGCTGGGAGCTGTGCCGGTGCCACCGCTGTTTCTCCTTGTCCCTTATTCCCCAGTTGAAGTGCAGGCACAGCTTCCAGCAGGTGGGGAACTGAGCCAGGGCTTGGAAACTGGAAGCTGTATCTGCACTGCTGCCACTTCCTATTTTCTTTCACTTACTTTAACCCCCTTCTGGGGTTCCTCACTGGTCCCACACTCTCAGCCCCTCACTAGACTCTGGACCCCTACCTGGGTCCCTAGGAACCTCCTCCTCCCCTTAGTTCCTCCCCAAATCTCCAGACAGCTTTCGGTGTCAGCTCCTAGCTGGCCTCCTGGAGCTGCAGCCGTGCTGCTGAGGCGGTGCTCTCTCAGCAGGCTCCCAGATGTTACTGCCAGCTTCTTTCAGGGCCTGGACTTGTGGCTCCCTGGGTTAGCTGACCCCCCCTTTAGCTCTGGCACACATCTGCCAGCAGCCTGGCAGGTACCCCAAGTGCCCTACCACGGTGGACACAGGCAAAGGCCTCCAGCTCCACTGGCCATATGTTGCTGACCCCTGCCAGGCTGTGCACTGAGATCATGGTCCAGTCAGGGTGACAGCAGAACAAATGCATTCCTATGAGGCCCAGTGCTTGGACACTGGTAGCTATGATCTGCTCTGCTTCAGGCACCATTAAACAAGTGGTATCACTCACTAAGCAGCTCCTCCCCCCATGGCCTTTTAGCACAAGCTGCCTATGGGCAGTCTGGGGGGATATCTTTCCCCATCCTTTATCCCCTCTTGTAGGGTGAGGGTAGGGTTGGGACAGCTGAGGATAGAGAAAGAGGTCACAGCCTGAGGGCGCAGTTCACAGCAGGCTGAGCAGACAGGGGGCAGATGCAGCTGCAGTCACCTGCCACTAAGGGCTGCTCTGCCCCTGGCCCTGCAAGCTCTGCTGATGAGAGGTGCTGGCCTGGGACCATGGCTCCCTGTGCAGCAGTTCCTCCTTCTCCTTGACCATGAAGCAGGCTTATCTATGGGGGAAGGGGCCAAGCTGTTGAAGGATGCAGGCACAAGATCTTGAGGTGTTGGAGAGAAGAGGGGAATCAGGCTCAAGGGGACCCTCTGACATCAGCTGGGGGATGCAGGATCAGTGTTTCATGGTTTCCCTGAGACTGCAGCCACTTTCATAAGGGAAGCCCCAGCGGGATCTATGCCATCCAGCCTGCAGACTGCCCTCCTCTGGTGGTTTGGTGTGACATGGACACTGAAGGCAAGGGCTGGATCATCATCCAGAGAAATTCTCACAACTCTGAGATCTCTTGGAAAGAGTCCTAGACCACCTACAAGTATGGCTTTGGGAACGTGGAGAAGGATTACTGGATGGGGACCAAATACCTGCACCTGCTGACAAGGTAGAGCACCTACAAGGTCCGTTTCGTTGTAGAGAATAAAGCCAACAAAACCCACTATGCAGAGTTCGGCATCTTCAGTGTGGAAGAAAAACCCAGTGGGTATCCCGGCTGGGCAGGTTCACTGGAGAGGGCAAGGACTATCTCACTAACTACCAGTGGGGCTATGGGGGCATGCACAACAACACAAAGTTTAGCACAACAGACAAGGATCAGGACCAGGCTAGTGGGAATAGTGCAGGTAGCTATGGAGGTTGGTGGTACAAGTGTCAAAATACCCTATATCTATTGGGTAGACTTCTGTGGCAGTGGGGAGTCATATCTTTCCTTATTCTGACCAAGCCCATGGATGTGTGCTGACCTTGCTGAAGCAGCCCAGCCTCCCCAGGAACCTGCACTTTCAAGCTGGGGAGAAGATATTAGATATGGAGCTTGGCCCCCCAGAGAGTTAACATAATCCCACTGTTGTGTCTGCTCTGATCACTCCATTCATAGCCTATCTTGGTTTCCACAAGGTATGAATGCTCGTCATACCTATGTGCTCTCATAGCATTGTCAATGTGACCGGTATTTGCCTTCAAGCCTTCCTTCAAGTGCCCCACAACAGCAATGATATCCCTCATTAAACCTGACAATCAAATTAATTTTGCTCTTCGTAACCCCGCTGCTTTCCTTCTGCTGTATAGAAAATGCTGTTCAGCATTCACATGGGCAATGGTTAAAAAATTGGGACTTCATAGTTCAGTCCCTATGGATATTAAGGGGTGGTTGAGTTTGAATTTAGAATCTAGATGCATCCCTGGCTCAGGTATTTTTTAAACATCTCATGTATGTATTGCAAAACATTACATTGATAGCTAATTGTTGATACAAGCTTGTCGTTAAATCCCAAAGGTGCAAAATTACTGAAGAGTAATCACCAGAGCCATTGACTCTGACACCAAGCACACATCTTTGAATGCTTATTTATTAAAGTCACAGTTCTGGAGAGTTTCTATGTGTGTGTGTGTCAGTGGAGAAGGGGAGGGAGAGAAGGGAACAGGGCAGGGATTGGTCTTCTACAATACCTCAATCTCTGTCCAGAGAAAGAACAGAACATTTGAGCTGGTTAGAGGCCGAATGCTAAGGCTGCAGGCCAGCATTACGCTGTCGAGGATTTGTGTGTTGGGAGGGAAGAGAGGCCTCAGTGGCAGGTCTTGCTCCAGAGCAATGCTGGCAACTGGTTCTTCTTGGAGCCCAAACCTGGAGCTCACAGCATCAGGTGAGTAGGATCTCTTGGCACTGCAGGGCTGCTGGTTCCCTGGTGAGGAAACCCAGGGAACCCAGTGAAGGTGAAGGAAAAGGACCTGGGGGGCTGAGGTGTCAGCCCTAACCCTAAAGGGAGCTGCTGGTAGAGCTGGAGGTGAAATCATTCCAGCCTGAGAGTTGCCTTCATTATCTGAAACTAGAAATCATCCCCAGGCCCTCAGGGACAGCAGCAGAAATGCTGTTTCGGAGTTTCTCAGGGGCTGAGGTAGGAGAGTTTGGCTCGCCGAACCCCACCAAAGCCTAGTGTCAATGCTTTGGGATTTTTTGCACATTTAACCTACATCCCAACTGTCCAGGTTCTAATATCAGTGTGTTCGTTTGAACTCTTGCATTGCTGAAAGGTGACCAACACCCAACACACTCCCCAGTGCCCACCCTCCTCCTTTCCCTTTGCCCAGTAAATGTGTAAATGGCCCAAAGTCCCATGGGCAAAACCCACTGGGACATGTCAGGACAGAGCCCACGCAGGCACACCTGGAGAACCACACAGAAGGGAAAGGCTTTTGCCACTGATTCACTGCTTTACGTGTGAGCCTCCTGCAGTCACACGAGGTCCTGTGTGCAGCTTCCCTGTGCCACTGGGGCTTACTAGTGACATTTCCTTAGGAAGGAGCCTCTGGCCTTTGCAGCAGGACACAAACCAGCTCCTCTCTGGTGCTTGGCAAGAGGCCTCAGTTGGGGGAGGGCTGGAGAAGCTGAGTTGTGTGGATTTTCCCTCATCTCTCTGCTTAATATGAGAACATTTGAATTCTGATGACCTGTTTTATCTCTAGGGCCTGTAATTCAGCGTCTTCTTGCCTAGTTCCCTTCAGGTTTTGTGGAAACTGGCTCATCCTGTGTAGCTGTGTTGGAAACTGGATCAAGAAAGACATCCTGTTCATATCTCATTTTGTGAGTTCATTATTGTAGTGCTGGACCCAGACAGCGTTGCTATGTACTGAGCGCAAACCCTGTGCGAGACCACAGACGGTCATCGGGGGTCACCCTTGTAGGCCAGATCACACAGCAGCGTGACAGCTTCTGAGGGTGCTAGACCCAGCCCTGTGTGAGAGACAGCAGCACTAGAAAGAGACCCTGCTGGAGCCAGTCA
Organism: Caiman crocodilus; assembly: GCA_030014935.1. Lineage (NCBI taxonomy): Eukaryota > Metazoa > Chordata > Crocodylia > Alligatoridae > Caiman > Caiman crocodilus. The sequence continues at coordinate 6,178,028 of JAGPOW010001998.1, read as the reverse complement.
GGTGCATCTCAGGATCAACCTGGTGGTCAGATTTGCATTATTTGAGACATTATGCAGTGATTGTCTACAGTGCTAGTTAGTTTTTACCCATACATCATGCAGTGGTAACTAAAACATATATTCCACAAGTCTGTGTGTTGCATTATACACCAGATTCCTCGTCTCATCCAAGTGAGGGCAAGTTTATTTGACAATACCTATTCTCCAGACTGCCCTGATGATGGGCACTAGTTATACTATGGCCCTTTGGTTCTTTACTGGTTAATCTCATATCAAATACACTCTTACATCTTACTAGTTGCCAATCCATACCAGCCCATCTGCTGGCAGGGGTGGGACTGGAGGCAGGGCAGCCTGACTGAGGCACCATGGATTTCTTTGCACATATCCTGGGTAGTTAAAGCTGTAAGCCTTGCTCCCTGGCACACCAAGCCAGCAGTGCCATGATGAGCCCTGCAAGCCCTGATGGCCAGTTGCTAAGATGCCAAGCTGCTCTCCAGTCCAGACCATTGCACAGTCACCAGCACCTTGCACAAAAGCGTCCTCCACCCCTGCCTCTCCACAGTTGCCTTCCTCTGCCTGCTCTGGTCCATGCTTAGGCTTAGGGCGCTCCCAGGGCCCTGCCGTGCTCGTTGCCCAGATGACCTCCTGGCTCCACAGCGTAGAACATGCCTAAGAAAGAAGATGTGCAGAATCATAATGGAGAAACCTGGGGTTTGGCAAAAGTGGATATAAACTCAAGCAAGCTCTGCACATTGCAGCCTGCTTGCACCAGGGATGTGCAGCAAACACAGAGCAGCTCCTATGCAGAATAAACTATTACAGCTGAACCTTCAGGTTCAAATTCCTGCCCTTTGTTGGTGTGGGGCCTATATGTGAAAGGGCCAATATGTGGGCTCAGCTGCAAAGGCAAAGGGCTCCACCACAGGAACCACAGAAGCAGGATGGAAACCAGGGAGATCTCAAATCAGGAACCTCTCAAATGTTTCTAGTAAATGAATTAACAGTGATTTCACCTACAAGCCCTGCTGAGAAAGAAGCCGGTCCTGGGAGAGTACATGCTGATCAGGAAAAATAAATTCCCTGACTATATCATAGCATTATGATGCCAAAGTGACGCACAGTAGGGCTGATACCCTGAGTATCATAAAGCATGGGCCCTGCTCACTGTCAACAGGCAGAAAAACATTGTGAAAAAGGGCAGGCACAGCCCCTGTCCCGGACACACAAGCGCACTGGATGGGGCAGGGGGCCAGCAACCACTTTCCTCCCTAGTTTTTCTCTCTGTGCAGAAGTAGAGCAGGATTCAGATCTGGGGCTCAAGGAACAGCTAGAGAAGGAGCCCCATGATGATGCTGGGCCTCCTGGCACCCCTTGTGGCATTGTGACCCATGCAGAGGTTGCAGTGTAATGGAGACAGAGATGTGTAGCTACAGTATGGATTGTAACGTGGCTGTCCTGCAAGGGCTGTCCTGTCTTTGTTATTGTCTCCCTAGTAGAGCCATTGTCCTTTCTGGTGGGTACGGAGGACGAGGAATCTGTATCTCCACAGAGTTGCCTTCTGTCTCCTAGCCAACTGCCCTGCACCCTGCCAATGGTAGCACATGCCAGATGAGAAAAGGAGCTGCTGCTTTCTGGAGGGGCAGCTGTGCGTGCCTTAGCTGTTTGGTCTGGGCTTCCCTCCCACCCTAGCTGCAGCGGGAGCCTGGAGCAGCATGTGCACAGGGCCTCACTCTGAGGAGCCAATTTTAATATAAATGAAGTGCTGCATGATCTAGGGGCTCTGGCATGGGATTTGGGCCCAGCTTGATGCTCACTGTGAGAGGGCTTCCTGTAGGCTGCCTGGCCCCGGGGTGGAGTGAGCACCATGTCCTCCAGCTCCTTCAGTCCCAGCCCTCAGACTTCACCCTGCCACACTCAGCACATGGGCTGGCACGGCTGGCAGACCCTGACTCTCAGGCTGAACAATAGGTCCATCTGCTAGGGTGTGTTCTGGACCCCACATCAGCCCCACCAGCAGGCACTCTTTGGGGCACAGACCTCTCAGACTGAAGAGCCCAAGCCTCAGTCTCCTCACCCCTAATTAGTCCCCTAGTGCCATACTGGGAGTGTGCCACACCCTGTCATTGTAGTCCCAGTTCCACCTAGGGCCTTGGTGGCACGTGGAGACCACCCTCCAGCTACACATGTGGTGACACGGTGCTGCCTTCTGTCCGTCTCTGCGTTCCTTACCTGGTACTGCCTCCCCAACAATGACTCCTCGCTGTTGTGTCAGGAAAGAAGAAGCTCCCCCACCTGTCTCCAGACCAGCCAGACTTCTAGGACTTTCCTGACTCATCCCCTCTCTCACTTACCATGGCTGAGCTATTTCTTTCTCTCAGAATTGCTGGATTATCAGGGCTCAGGTGGACTCTACTTTGCTGCCAAGACCCATCCAGCCCTGGTGGGAGTGAACAGGCCCAAGGTGGAGCCCACTGCCTTGACCCCACTAGCTCTCGGGGATGCACTTACCCGTCACCTCCCTTTGAGTATTCATCCAAGGCTGAACACTGCTGCACTGCAGAGATGTCTGACTGGAGGCAGCATCCACTTCATATTTATACCAGTATGTCACTGTGAAAGCAGCATGTATTGCCAATGGTGCCCACCACACCCTTCCCTTGCTTTCCCAGGAAAGCATACCATCCGGAGGAATGAGCTGGCCAGCTGGAACTTGAGCAGAGAGTGCTTGTGGCTGCCAGGAGCTGGCAAGGCAGGGTTGTTACAGCCTGGCTCCAGATAAGACTCTTCCCTGGAATAACCTCTACCAGGAGCTGGAAAATAAATGCCCCCTCGGGTAGAGACAAACAAAGAGGGCAGCTCTGGGGCTGGGTAGAAGCAGATCAAGTGCAGGTCTCTGGTGAGCAGGTCAGATTTAGGGCCAAGGCAAATCGTGGCTTGTAGGGCAAATCTGAATCAAGGGCAGCTCTCTGCTGCTGGGGATGGATTTGAGGCCAGGGGACCTCTGGGGAATAGTGGATTTGGACCCATGGCAGTGCTGTGCTGTTCATTGTGGGCCTGGCTCAGACCCTATGAACCTTTGGTCCCTCTAGGTATGACACAAGCAGTCCAAACGTGACAACCGTCTTTTCGTTGCTCACCTTCCTGCAGGTTCTAATGGTGTCTATCAGTCAAACAAACCAGTTTATCAAAAAACAAAATTGGGAAGCAGATCCCTTCACACAGACATTGCAGTGTCCTCCTGGCAGCCCATAACTCTGTTTGAGCCAGTAGCATCAGCACCCACCACAGACCTTTTGGAGTCTAATACTGTTTCTTCTGGGGACCAGCTGCTAGTGGGTTGACATATGTATTTGCCAGCCCACAGCATGGCATCAGACACCAGAAGTCCTGGCTGTTTCCCTGGCTCTGTTGGGAGAGCAGCCCCGGCAGCAGAGTAGTGGTTGCAGACAGAATAGCTGAGTCTCAGGAGTGGCACATTTTCAGAGTGGCTGAGACTTAAGTGCTGCCACAGAGATCTGGTTCTCTTCCCAGCTGCACCTGGAGTGATCCCCATACCCTCTCTGATAGTTTATTTGTAAAACTGGGGGGAAGAGGGAGCTTCTATCTGGCTTCAGGTGCCTTCATGGCAAATATGGGGGTTGGGATCTTCACTGAATTTCCTCTTTCATGAGTCTATGTTGGTTTGCTCTGTTTGTCCTGCTGCTGTTGTTTGGGGACACATCAACATCACTGGGGGTTTTGGGGAGTCCTGTTGCAGTGGAGATACAGAGTTCTCTCCTGCAGAGTCCCCAGGCTAGATACTATGCTAGACCACAAACCAAAACAGAGCAGAGATGTTCTAAAGAGCTGAGCTGCTACACCTTGGCTCCCCAACCATTTCAGAGCAGCCTTAGCATCATGCAGCTGTGGCTCTTGCTATAGCACAGGCTTTGGCTGGAGTATATTTTGCAGCTGAGCAGGAAGGTATGGGGCTCCAGGAACCATTAAGAACTGTCTGTAATAGAAAAACTTGTGCTAATATATGTGAGCATATGGAAAACTGTATAAGTGTATTAATCACCTGACCAATTATGATAGTTCTGGTGGGGAAAAAAAGATGCAAAAAGCAAATATGTAGCTTATGATAATTATGCATGAAACAAAATTAGGGGCATGCTACTGAATGCAGATTTGGCAAGCCACCTTCTTTTATCACCACTAACATGTTAAAAAAAATTACCCAGTTAGGGTGTTGGATTGCTAAAGGGTGAGAAAATTCACAAGAGTGCACTGTTACAGTAAGTGCTGTAATAAACCAATGGCTCCGCTCAAAAGTTAGACGCCTGATCCAGATGCTACCTGTGGTTATACTGGAATCCCTTTACAGCAAGGACTTTTGGAAAGTGCCACCTTCTTACCTTGTTGCCCTTTTGAAGATATTGCTGAAACAGAAAAGGTCCTCGAAAACCCCAGACCTTTCTTTCTGTACCTACAAAAGGGAAACTTATGCATACGAGTGTAACATCTTACAGACTAAGTTGCTAGCATGTGATTTCCCTCACAGAGGGTTTCCTAACCAGACAGTGCAACTGAAGCGATGAAGACAAAACAATATAAAAATAGCTTATGTTGGACGGGGTAATTATTACATATCCATTGCTTTGCATTGCACCAGAAGCCACAGTAGTGGTAAATGGTAAGACACTATAGCCAGTGCCTGTAGTGTGTATAAATAGAAGCACAGGTAAATCCTCAGGAAAAAAATAAAAAATATTGTCCTGTCCTTGGATTAATCCATTTGAAATCCAGATTTAAATACTTGAACTCAGTAGCGTAACTAGGGATGGGAGAGCAGGGTACAAGCCCCAGGTGCTGATTTAAAGGGGGCGCTAGAATGGCAGGCACCGCAGCAGTGCCCCACTCAGTGCTGAGACCCAGGGTGCAAAACTTCCTAGTTGCACTTCTGCTTTAGTGGGGAGGAAATTTTAGCACTTAATTACACAAAATGTTGATATGGAACTGAAACTGAATTCAAGGCAGTCTTTTTTGGTGGGAGAAAACACACAAGGCAGCAGCCCATCATTGAATGAGACTCACCTTTAGTGCCTTGTCAGGAATGCAAAGGTTCTAGTGATAATCGCCTTACTTGGGAACTGGAAAATCTAAGCAAATCTCTCCCACAGAAAAGCATATGCTCAAAAAGATGCAATCCCTCAGATCAGTTCAAAAGTTTCAATTCTGTCCCTTCTCATTTACATACAAATTACAGTCTGGGTTATGACTAAGTAACTAGTCGTTGAGTAAATTATAGGATTGTTGGTTCTGGTTGTTAGATAAGCTTTTAATTGCCATTATGTTGTAAAGAAAAAGGGGAAGAAAGGGCCCTTAACAGGGTGTAAGTAGTAGGTGAAGCATCAAAACTGAAGTAATCTCTTCCACAGTGAAGGAATATAAGGAATTATCAAGGTCCTGGGAAATGGGGGCTCATTTTTTTTCTCCTTACCATTGTTTGTAAAATAGAGTCTGAGGCACGTCTACATGTGTAATTAATGTGCCTGAATTTTTAGGGCAGAAAATTCAGGTGCATTAAACTGCGCCCCCACACTCATCTGAATATGTACCCATCAGGAGCAAAGTTACTCCCCAATGCTTCCAGCAAGGCATTTCTTGCTTTCCTTGGCCTCATCTAACATCCTTTTTGTCTCTGTTCTCAGGGCTTTTCATCTCTCTAGCACTCCCACCTTGCTGTCTTTCTCTGGGTTTGCTCCCTCAGGTGCCCCTAACTGATTAATCCCTCCTGGGGTCTATAGTCTCCACCTTCAGTTAGCCTGCCCCAGGCCTGCAGTCTCCACCCTTAACTGGAGCTCTCCTAGGACTTTGTCATTAATCCCTCTATCCAATAATCTTTGTTCAGGCTTTGTTGCTAGCCCTGCACAGTGCCTTCTCAGGCAGCCACTGTGATCAGTCCCTGCTAGTTACTCTTGGGTTCTCCCATACTAGTCCTTTTGACTGGTAGTCTCACCACAGGCCCAAAGCCTGATAATGCACAGTGCCTTCCCAGGCACCCCTGGCATGGCCTCCCGTCTTCCCTATAGCCATGCCTTGCAGTCAAAATGGCCAACATAAACAAAATGATCCAACCCCAAAATACTTAAACCTCATTCGGGGCCACAGCAATTCCTACCCCACTGTGAGCAAGTGTGCTCTTCCACCCTGCTGTCAGGTTGGATTCCACTGACTCCTGCCTCCTCTTCCAACTCTCCTTAGTGGAAAATTGATGTTCAGGAGGATGGATGTTTCTTGGCTTACTAGTCAATCCAACATGGTCACTGGTTTCTGCAGGGCTCCACCTCTCCTACACCTTGCCCCTTTGCTCTCAGGCTGTTCCCTGATGATAGTGAGTGGGGAATATACAACAAAGTCCCTTCTTGGACTCTGTTAAGTTCTTTAACCTGCAGCAACTCTTTCATGTTTCTTCTCAGCCTTGCTGCAGGCCTCAGTGACTTAATTTCTTTGATTATCCCCTAGGTTCAGGGTATAGTGCCTTGCTTAACTGTAAATCAAAGCCTCAGGGAATTCTCCTGCCCTGCTATCTTTCTCTTGCCCAAGGAAAGTAAATCAAAAGGAGAGCTTCTTATCTCTGGTCTTCAATTCCTTACTTTCTTTCACAAAACAAAATTAAAATGAGATCACTCTTGTTTCTTCCCAATTCTTAAGAGCACATTATGCTGCAGCCCTCTAGCTTTTGCCCCATTTTTCTCCTCCCAGGCATGCCAAGTACAATCCCTTCCTTGTTCTGGATGCCTCAGTTCCCCTCCAGGTCCCACTCCTCCCAGTAGGCCTGCCATCTCTTTCTTCTTGGTTGGTATCGCAGAGCACTAAGGTGCCTGCTCCTTTACGAACAGAAACTGCCTAGGGAGAGGGCCCTAGCACTCAGTCAGGAACCCCACAGCTGCAGGTTACTGTGGCAGCAGGAATGAGGGAATTAGCCCATACCTGCACGTGGTCAGCTGACTGGAAGAGGCAGGGCCTGGGGCACACATAAACCCCAGGGCTGGGACTAGAGGGCAGTTCTCTGTCAGCAGCTGAGGGGGAAGGAGCTTTCTTAAAGGAAGCTGAGTAAAGATGGTTGACTGCGGGTTCTACTTCTGGTAGGATTAAGAGGCTCCAGGAGCTCACCAGGGACCTTGGCCTGCAAGGCATTTAGTGCTAGGGGTGAGGTTTAATGCTTTTAAAGGTACAGAGCACAGCCATGAACTGCTTGCATTATGTTATAGCCCAGGGGCTCATTTCAGTTTATTTTTACAAACTGGTGGATCGGACTGAGGCTATTGCAGAAGGAGGAGGCTTCATTGGGGCCCGCTACAGTGTGGGGAACCCCAGTGCCAGAGGGTGCACTGCCAAGGGTGGGGTGAGCCAACCCCAATGCCAGTTGGGGTACACAGACAGGGCTGTGGAGGACCCAGCAATGACTGAAGGCCTAGCTAGACTAGGGCCTCAGAGAGACCGTTTGTGAATGCCATCTGCGAGGCTTGGGATAAGGAGTGGTTTTGGAGCCATGCATCCAGTCCATAAGGCGTATGAGTACTGTGAGACACCTGCTGAGTGTGGGACCCAATAAAGGGGTCCAGCAACCTGCAGGGTTTTGGGGAAACTGTCAGTACTGTGACCGAGTAGCAACTTGAGGGCAGCCTCCCAATCCATCGTTTATGACAACAAGATGTGGCAGGTGAGATTAGTAGGTGCCCAGAGTGGAGCTTGCACCGTCACGGTGCCCTAGGGCTATCATAGCCATCCCAGGGGTGGCTGTATCATGACAGTTGGTCTCCACCAACCATTCCCTTGGGTGTATTTCCTGCTGGGTCCCTGCTCTAGGGTCCTGCTGGGATGACCCACACTGCCCTTCCATCAGGCATCCTCCTTTCAGCTGCCCAGTTCTCTTCCTGGGCCAGTCAGGATCAGCTTCCTGAGGCATGTGTCCTCGTGCTCCTGTGTCCTGCCTGTTGCCTTGCTTCTCCCCAGACCTTCTTTCTACATGCACTGGAAATGTAACACTCACCCAGACCCATCCCAGTAAGTTTCCTGCTGGCATGGCTTTTCCTGCAGGGGCATAGCAGGGGTTGGACACAGTCCCTGCTACACCAGTTCTCAGCTGCCCTCTTCCAGCTCTCCAGGGTACCTTTTGTTTGTCTGTGGCCCTCCCTCCATGCAGTGCTCAGAGCCACGCTGCCTTTCAGGCTCAGAAGCCAAATTTATATTCTCGTGGGCTTTACCCCTTCCAGTCACATGATCTTCCAACCAAGGACAGGGGTTTTCCCTGGCATACTAATCTGCCTTTTCCCTTTTGCTACAACCAATCCAGCTGCCCTGCAGTCTCTACGTAACCAGCTGCTGGAGTTCTCCTCCTTGTAGCCTATTGCAAGGCAGCTTGCTCCAGGATTGTCACTTTCAGCTTCATAGCACATTTTCCCAGTCTGTCCACTACATTCTGGGTCCTAGCCCTGCCCTCCAGAGTGTCTGCAATTTGGTGCTGTCCACAAATTTGCTAAACATGTACTAAGTCCCATCATCCACATCATTAATAGAGATATTAAACAATACCAGACCCAAGGCAGACCCTTGGGGAACCCCACTTGATACCTCATCCCACCAAGACTTTGAGTCACTGATGACTACATTAAGCATGATGATCCAACCAGTTATTCATCCACTTTACAGTATTTTCATCTAGTCCATGTTTCCTTAGCTTGTTAATGAGTACACCATAGGAGGCAGTATCAAAAGCCTTTCTAAAAATCAAGGTATATCATGTCCACTGCTCTCCTCCACACAGTATATCACCTTATAGAAGGAAATCAGGTTGGTCAAGCATGACATGCTCTTGATGAATCCACGGTGTGGATATACCCAGGAGGGGGAGCTCTGGTCTCTGCTAGCAGGTCTGTATGCAATGTGAAGCAGACAAGGTACGAGTTAAAAAAAGCAGAAATAACTGCTGCAGTAGGATTGGAAACCCAGGATTCCCTTATCCCAGCGGAGTGTTCTCTTCGCTGAGTTACAGAATCGCCCTTCCTCTTGCTTCTGTTCCTTCTAGAACCGCACATCTTTGCTGTTCAGGGAGGTAGCTTCAGCAAGAGAGGCAGAAGATTCCAGCCAGCCTTGCCCATAATCTGACGGTTAGGGTGTTCTTGGAAGTAGAAGATGGGTTCTTCAGTCTCCTCAGGGTTTCCCACTTCTTGATGAGTTTTCTAACCACTAGAGTACTGAGTAAAAGACAAGTTCTTCCTCGTCCTCTGACTATTTTGTAATGATGTTAGGGACTGGAGTGTAGGTGGTCTGGCCTAATGGTTAAGCCTGATGGTTAGGCCACTAAGGAAAGCCGGGGGACAGAAGTGTAGTCAGAGTTCATGAGTCACATTACCAAATTCAGAGGGAAATCCAGAGGCAGAGTCCATAACATAAGCCTGGGTTAGGATCTAAGGATCAGAGGCTGAATTACCAAATCCAAAGGACAGTCCATAGAGCAGATCCTTAGAGCAGTCCAAGAGCAAAGTCAAACTGGGGTCAGGGCCCAGGAAACAGACCCACAGGGAAATCCAAAGTCCAGGAACAAGCCAAAACCAGAAAAAATGGAGTTCAGGAACCAGGAGGCTTGTCAAAGCACACAAGGTCACCGCTATCGGCTGGCCTGGAGGCTGTTGCCAGAGGTGGGGAGCCTGAATGTCCAATATCCAGTAAGCCAGCCCATTGCCTAGCTGGGGTACAGCTTGTGGTCCAGAGACCTAAGGCAAGTATGATTGCCTAGGCAATTAGGCCATGCTGGGCTGCCTGCAAGGGTCCCTGACAAATGAACTCCATTGATGCTCTCACTGTCAGCGATTAGGTATGTGGTATGGCCAGCTAAGTAGCCTGGGAGTTAGTGAAACCTTAGGCATTTTGCAGAAGGTATTTGGATTACAATAATCAGGAGTTAGGTGCCTAAGTGATCAATTTAGAAGGCCTCTGAGCATGAGTAACAGCCAAAATTTAGGTATGTAGAGGTCTTCTTAGGCCAAAATGAGTGAATTGATCTAGGCATACAAGTGATTCTGCATCTGCTGAAGGAAGGTAGATCTTAGTCACTTTTTGTGTCTTCGGTGCTACTTGCAGGGTCGATTTGGATCTGGCCCATACAGCCTGGTATTTTGTGCTGTGAGGTATCTGTCCAGAGTGCTGAACAGTCGGCCTGCGCGAGTAGGCAGCTATTCGATCTGGCCTCAGATCCGGCCGCTTCTAATGCCAGTGATCTGATCCGGAGCTCCAGGCCGGGTTCTTGCTTCAATCCAAAACAACTTTGTTGTTTTTTGTCTGATTTGGATGAAACTTGCAGAGGTAGTAGCATCTGCTGAGAGCATGAAGCTCAGCAAGTTTTAAGAAGATTGGTGCAGGGGTTCAGGGGGAACTGAACCCCAAATTCTTGAAAGCAAAACTCATGTCATGTGTATGTGTTATGCTACAGGGGGGTGAAAACTGCAGGAGTGGTGGCCCCAATGAGGCCATGAAGCCTGCCAAGTGTCAAGGCTACCTGTGCAGGGGTTTGGGGGGAGCTGCACCTCAAGCTACAGACAAGCAAAACTTGTGACATGGGTGACACTGTGTGTGTTAAGGCGTAGCAGGGTGAAAGCTGCAGGCCTGCTAGCCCCTGCTGCAGCCATGATGCCTTCCAGCTGTCAAGGAGATAGGTGCAGGGCTTCTGGGTTCTGGGGCCCTGCACCCCTAGGTGCTGACAGGTAAAACTCATGGCAAGGGTGCTTGTACAACTGACTGTCTCTGTCTTGGGGCGGTTGATTGTCTGTATTGATTATTTCCTCTCCTTAGTCTGTGGTTTTGCAGGTGTTAATCCTTGCTAATCAACCCATTAACACCTAATTAACACATGCAAAACCACAGACTAAGGAAACCCTGCTGCACCTTAACTCACACAATGTCATCCATGTCACGAGTTTTGCTTGTCCACAGCTTGAGGTACAGTTGCTCCCAAATCCCTGCATCTATCTTCTTGAAAATTGGCAGACTTCATGGCCTCAGCATGGGCCACCACCTCTGCAGTTTTCACCCTGCTGTGGTGTAACACATACACATGACATGAGTTTTGATTTCCAGAATATGGGGCGCAGTTCCCCTCGAACACCTGCACTGATCTTCTTGAAATTTGGCAGGCTTCATGCTCTCAGCAGAGGCTCCCACAAGTTTAATCCAAATCAAACAAGAAACAACAAAGTTATAGATATTTAATTGATTCCCCATTATACCCTATGGCCGGATCTCTGAGGCAGCTTTGAAGCTTTTCTGAAGTCCTAAAGAAATCCTAAAGAAGCCAGCGCTTCCATCCGGACATGGTGCTTCGGATGCTGAAGTGTCCAAAGCGTCTTCGGATCTGAAGCAGAGTCCGAAGCCTTGCACAGCCCTACTGAACAGCTGCATCTAAAAAGTGCAAAGCTGAGCAGATGTGCCAATTCACAAGAGAAGCAGCATATAGTGAAAGAAACAAAACGGTGGATTCACTTTTGCTATTTTTTTTTGTATGCATGATTTCAACATAAAACAAATTAAAATCAATCCTAGGTAGGCAAGGCCTCAGTTTCAAGTCATTGTTTCTTAAAAAACCTTGAGGATAGTCTGTTGTTTGTAGTCACTTACTGCAAGGGGTGTGGATCACAAATCAGAGTGTTACAGCCTTAAACAAAATAAATCCAACCCTACTAAACCCAGGGTAGGGTGAGTGGAATTCAGATCATGTGGGCTGTGACACTCACATGAGAAATTGTAATGCTTCCTCTTGCAGTTAACATAGGGAATGGTTGATCTGTTGGTCAAGGAGAAGAAAGAAGAGTGAGAACTTGTGATGAGCAGCTGAGAGTATCTGGGTATTGAGTTAGTAAGAGCTGGTGGCTGCCAAATGTGGCAGAAGAAAAGCAGCTGCAAGGACCATAATGAAAGGTATTGTGTGAGCTGAAGAAAGGCATTTTAAACAAGAAAGCACTCAATTAAGTCCTAAGTATTCTCCAAGGCTAAATTCTTTCCTCCTTAGTTAACAAGATACTCCTAAATTATTAGTACAGCTTGCATTGCTAAAGTTGAACTTGGCACTATGTGGACACATGGTGAAAAGATAATTCTTGTGCGAATGGATCAGTAATCTAACCAGAGGAGACAGGCACAAGTTTTCATAGATTGTAAGGCTGGAAGGGACCTTGGAAGATCATCGGGTCCAGCCCCCTGCATCCAGGGTAGGTGATTGCACCACATCTGGAGGGAGCTTATCCCACAGTCTGGACACACTGACTGGGAAAAAGTTTTTCCTAATGTTGAGCCTGAATCAATATTCCAGGAGTTTGTGGCCATTACTCCTGGTTGCCCCTCAGGTACCCTGGTGAACAGTTGTAAGCCCTTGAGGTACTCCTGTAGTGCAGCAGCAAGCTGCTACCAGGTCCCCTCTCAGTCTTCTTTTCCTCAGGTTGAAGAGTTGCAGATCCCTCCTCCTTTCCTCATATGGCTTGCCTTTTAAGACTCTGATCATACAGGTGGCTCTTCTTGGACTCTCTCAAGCTTGTCCACATCCTTATTAAAGTTCAGTGTCCAGAACTGGATACTGTACTCCAGCTGCAGTCTCACCAGTGCTAAGTATAGAAGAAGAATCACCTCCTTTGTTCTGTTGGAGATACATCGATTATTGCAAGCCAGAGTATTATTTGCCCTACTGGCTACAACATCGCACTGCCAGCTCATATTCATTATTATTACCCCCCCGTCCCTTTCATTTGTGGTGCTAGTCAGTTTGGTGCCATCAAGCCTGTAGGTATGTTGGGGGCTGCTCGTCCTGAGGTGGAGTACTTTACATTTCTGTAAGTGTGAGTGCAATAGTATATTTTCTCCATTCTGCACAAAGGAGCTGAGGCACAGATAAGTTATATGATTTGAACAAGACAATGCACAGCTGGACTCAGATCTCAAGGGATCCAGTCTACTGCCTTAGCTGTGAGCCTATCTGTACTCTACAGATAACACTGGGACACACAGAAAAGTTGCTCAGCTTTGAGGAAAATCTAGATTACTTCATGTAACATGGAGAGAAAACTGATGAGTTTCAATTTGTGCGGACAATAAAGACATGCTTTTGTGTGCAAACCTTTTCCCTCCAGAACAGTCTGGGCTACCAGTGTCAGCAGAGACTCTGGTCTATCTTTGACTTTCATGCCCAAAACTGCGTAGGTGGCAGTGTCTGTTTTGTTATTTAAGTATAGACCCCTGGTTCTGGATGCATTTCTAGATGCATTTGGATGCATCCAGAGTCCCAGCTCTGGATGTGTCAGAGAGCTGCCCAGACAGGAGCTTCACAATGCCACAACAAGGAATCACCAAGAAACTCCACTCAGGACTGTCCCGTAGTCCATGATTTACCCCTCCCTTGAGAAAAAAAGATGAACTTTGTAGAGTGATTAGAGCAAAAACATGATTAAGTTTTTGTGAGTCAAATGGAAGCCAAGGGAGGTGACTCAGGGAGACCCCCTGTAAGTTCCCCAATAAAGGGATTTCATTGCTCTGAACATCTGTCTGCAAGGATCATATATGTCCTGCACTGGAGAGGAGAGCCAAGCAAGACCCCAAGGAAAACTGTGAGTCTGGTTGAAGCTGGGGAAGGACTGTGTCCTATACAGCTGTCATGAAAAAGTAAGGTATCACAGCACTGAAGCAAAGGACATGAGCCTCAGGCCTGGCAAGAACGGAGGAGTTGTGAGTGCTAGGAAGGGTTGCAGGGGGTGGGAACAGTGATTTAATTATTAGAGCTTGTTAATCATTAGCTATCATAACTCCTTCCTTTCCCATATCCTAGTGTCCTAGTTCCCACATAGTCTATCTGGTGTGTCCTCTCTTTGCTGGGCTTTTCTTCCTTCTTATCCATTGTGCCCTGGGCTCTTTGCTCTCTGCTAGGGTTTAACATTACCAGTGATTTCTCAAGTAATAGCATCATATGCAACTGGCACAGAATCAGAGTCCTAGGGCTGGAAGGAAGCTTATGGGCCATCTGGTCCAACCCACTGCACGAATGTGTGAATGCTGTTCCTAAAGCAAATCGTTAATCAACCTCCTCTTAAAAACTGCCAATGAAGGATATTTCTACAATCTTTCCCTGGCCACTCAATTCCACAGTCTTACTGTTCTCACAGCAAGGAGGCATTTCCAAGATCTAATCTAATTCCACTTTCCTGCAATTTAAAACCATTGCTTTGTGTTTTGCCCTTTGTGACAAGTGAAAACAGTTGTTCCCCCTCTTATTTTATGGCAGCCTTTCAAATATATGAAAACTGCCATCATGTGGTGGTTACAGCCCTAAATTTGCTTTTCTTGACTCATGTTGAGTCAAGCCTGTCATTGTAGGGTCTGCTTCCCTGACCTCTGATCACACGTGTGGCTCTCCTCTGGACTCTCTCAAGCTTCTCCACATCCTTTTTGAATTGTGGAGGTTGGGGGTCCACCAACCCCCTCCCCATACCTCTCAGCAACCCTATGCCCCAACTATTTATCTCCCATGCTGTACCAGTGCATTTTGTTATTCTTCTCTAGATGTAGTACCTTACATTTTTCTGCATTCAACTTTCATAGATTTCATAGATTTCATAGACATTAGGGCTGGAAGGGACCTCGGAAGATCATCGAGTCCAGCCCCCTGCCCAAAGGGCAGGAAGGCAGCTGGGGTATAGGATCCCAGCAAGATAAGCATCCAGTTTCATCTTGAAGGTGTTCAATGAAGGCGCTTGAACCACCTCTGGTGGCAGGCTGTTCCAGACCTTGGGGGCTCAGACAGTAAAGAAATTCTTTCTTATGTCCAATCTGAAACTGTCTTGTAGTAGTTTATGACCATTCAACCTCGTCATTCCTTGGGGCGCTCTGATGATCAAATGTTCCCCCAGATACTGGTGGTCACCCCGATAAACTTGTAGGTGGCCATCAGATCACCCCTGAGCCTGCGCTTTTCCAGGTTAAAGAGCTGCAGGGCTCTCAGCCTGTCATCGTAGGGTCTGCTTCCCTGACCTCTGATCACATGTGTGGCTCTCCTCTGGACTCTCTCAAGCTTCTCCACATCCTTTTTGAATTGTGGAGCCCCAAACTGGATGCGGTACTCCAGCTGCAGCCTCACTAAGGCTGAGTACAAGGGGAGAATGACATCCCAGGATTTGCTTGAGAAACATCTATGGATGCAAGCCAGCGTTTTGGTTGTTTTACTAGCCGCAGCATCACACTGCAGGCTCACGTTCATTTTGTGGTCAATGATGACTCCCAAATCTCTTTCTTCCATAGTGCTAGCCAACATAGCACTGCTGAGCCTATAAGGATGCTGCGGGCTTTTCTTCCCAAGGTGGAGAACCTTGCATTTATCGGCATTGAACACCATCAGAGTCTCGTCCGCCCACTTGCTGAGCCTGTCCAGGTCAGCCTAGATCACCCGCCTGTCAGTGGTGCTGGCTTCTAACCCGGGGGTCTTTAAGAGAAGGCTTGATGTCTACCTGGCAGGGGTCATTTGAGCCCAGTTTTCTGTCCTGCCCAGGGAAGAGGGTCAAACTTGATGATCTACAAGGTCCCTTCCAACTCTACTTCTATGAATCTACTGCATTTAGAACATCCCTTGGAAAAGTTAAGTTTGTGGCTGACCTATGTCTTTTTAGGTGGGAGCCTGTGGGTGCCCAAATTCAGCAACCATGGACTGTGAGGCTTGTCTCCTGCCTTTCTTCCAAAGTTATTCTTCTCTTCTTTCATTCAGAAGGTTATAGCACATGGCTGTCAGCCTCAGCTCTGTGCACAACCTGTTTGGAAACCAGACCCTTCCAAGAATGTCAGCCTTGCCTTAAAATGAGTGTCTTCTTTCTCAAGCACAGTTCTTTTAGTACTCTGCCAAGAGATAAGGAAGAATGTAAAGGGAGAAAGCATAGTGCGAAAGGCATCGCTATCAGAGATGCCTTTCTGCCTTAACAAACGTTGTTTCACACATATACAGCAGAGGTGTAAGTGAAACATCTCCACAGGGGATGTCTAGGAGGAAAGGCTGAGGGTAAGGCTCTGGGACATGAGCCATCAAGTTGTTTTCAGTTTAAGATTTTATCAGGTCTGATCCTAAGCTGGTGTGAAACAGTGTAGATTCATTGATCTGAAGCAGTGGTGTCAAACATATGGCTTGTGGGCCCAATGTGTAGGGGTATACTGAACTCCAGGCAGTTGCTGGCCTATTTTGCAGGCAGACCATGGAGCTTGTAGCCATTTTTACAGGCCAAGTGCAATGATCTTCCCCGTGCCTCTGACTGGCTGAGGGGCCTGATAGTCCTGCACCTCCTTGCAAATTGCTAGAGGGCAGCAAACTGCCACTTGGATTGTAACATATCAATTAATGGCTTTCATGGGCTTAATACCCTGATTAAGCTCATGGAAGCCATTAATTGATGTGTAATTAAACAATCTAAGCAGTTAATTATGGTCTAAAATGAAATATCTTATTAAAATAAAGCTATGCACACCATGAATTGCACATAGTACCAACTATAAACACTTTATTAACTAATACCAACTACATACACTTTATTAACTAATACCATCTAAGAACTTAATTAAACTCTAAACTGAAATATCTTATGTAAATAAAGCTATGCACAACATGAATTGTAACTAACACCAGCTATATACACTTTAATAAAAGGTATTATAAAAGGAGTTTACTGAAACTGAATACTAACCTTGAGACATGCTAGCTATTAAATATTAAATACATTCTCTGTCTCTGTGGGGTGAACACTTGTCGGTACACTGAGATGGCATGCTCAGCATCCACCGAGTTTGTTGGAATGGTGAGGCAATATCTAGCCAGGGCATAAAGATGTGGAAACCAGTCGCAGAGTACCAAAATGCAGCCACAGGTACAGGCAGACAAAACTTTCTGGGTAGAGGCAATATCTTTTATTAGACCAACTAAATAGTTGAAAACGTTTTTTCTTTGCAGGTTTTTGGGCACAGACGCCCTTCATCAGGCAAAGGAGAATTCAAAGATGCCAAAATTTCTCCCAGGTAGAAAACAAACTTCATCTTGCAAAGGGGAAACCAAAGATGGCTGGGTTTCTTCAAGATGGAAAAGTGAGTTTGTAAAAAGTTGCTCTGTGAGGAGCAGACAAAGGCTGAAACAGTCAGGTTACCTGGAGGTGTTGGATGGTAGGCAGGGTATTGAATTTAGTTTCTTTCTTGTTCACACTGTGAAGTTTTCATTCCAAAACGGCAAAATAAAATATATTCCATGTTTCAGGGATATTGGTTGTAGCCGTGTTGGTCTAAGTGCATAGGCAGACAAAACTTTTGGGGTAGAAGTGGTATCTTAGGGTAGAGGCACAGGACAGGCATCTGGCACTCTTTCACAAAGTTCACATAAGCACCACATTCATTGCCATTCTCCCCCATCCTGGGATTACTTTCTGTAGCTGAGGGCCAAGACTCAAAGGCACGTGATTGGGGTCCAAAATGGGAATAGCTCTAAGGAAGAGGGCAGTTGGTTGTCTGAACCATGGTGGCAGTGATGGGTCATACCTATAGTTCAGTTTCATAGCTATTGTCTGAAACAGGTCCCTTCTGCACTGGCTTTCACAAAGACAGCTTGACAGTTCTTGTGATGCCCTGTCTTCAACCCAGCATATCAAATCCATCAGCTTGTTTTATGCGTGATGAATCACAGCCTGCCAGCTTTAAAGCTCCATAAGCTAGGTAGCATTGTTAGCCACAAATATCACCTGATCTTGAATGTTGCCTCTCCATAAGAGACCGCAAAGTTTGAGCACGCATGCACTCTGTGCTGAGTGTGACTTCCAACTCTTTACTCACAAACTGCTGGCGGAGCTGCATGTGCTTGGTGTGGTAACAGACCTCACTGAACCACAAATTCCACTGTATGAGCACAGGCCCTGGTGGCAGCGGCACAGTGCCATTAAGTCCCCACTTTGACTGACGATGGATTCCCTGTACTGGGCCTTACAACCTGGATGGTTCTTGAAGACTTTCTTGCAAAAAGACACTAAGCTATCCATATCAGGGAAATGGGTGTGCCAGATGTCACTGAGTAGAGACAGAATGTGTGCATTGCAGGTGACATGAACAGTGCTGGGCAGCATTTCTTGGAGCAGATCAGAGAAAGTCTTGCACATGTACATAACATTATCAGACAGGAATGCTGAGATCTTGTTAAGGTCTACAATGCCATAGCTGACAATTACCTTCACAATGGCTTGGGACACGGTAGAAAAATTGACAGACATGAGGTGGAACAGCTCAGTTTGATACACAGTCAGGTCCTGGTCTGTCCAGCTCCCTGAGGTCAAGGAATGAAAAAACTAAACTTTGTTTTAGCAACCAGGCTGGAGAATGGGTGGAGATTTTATAGACATTCAGGCTGGAAGGGACCCCAAAGGATCATCGAATCCAGCCCCCTGCCCCAGGGGCAGGAAGTCAGCAGGGATCCTAGGATAAGCATCCAAATGTGTCTTGAAGGCATTCAGAGTAGGTGCTTGAACTGCCTCCGGTGGCAGTCTATTCCAAACCTTGGGGACTCAGACAGTAAGGAAGTTCTTCCTTATGTCCAGCCTGAAAGAGTCACGGTGGAGTTTGTGACCATTCAATCTTGTCATCCTTGGGACACTCTGATGAACAGATGTTCCCCCAGATCTGATGAGCACCCCAATAAACTTATAGGTGGCCACCAAATCATCCCTAAGCCCGCATTTTTCCAAGCTGAAGAGTCCCATAGCTCTCAGCCTGTCATCATAAGGTCTGTTTTTCTGAGCTCTGATCATGCGTGTGGCTCTCCTCTGCACTCTCTCAAGCTTCTCCACATCCTTTTTGAATTGTGAAGCCCAGTACTGGACGCAGTACTCCAGCTGCGGCCTCACCAAAGCCAAGTACAATGTGAGAATGACATCCCGGGATTTGCTTGAGAAGCATCTATGGATGCAAGCCAGTGTTTTTCTCTCTTTATTAGCCGCAGCATCACTTTGAAGGCTCATGTTCATCTTGTGGTCAATCATGATCCCCAAGTCCTTTTCATCTGTAGTGCTAACCAGCGTAGCACTGCTGAGCCTATAAGGATGCTGCAGGATTTTCCTCCCAAGGTGGAGAACCTTGCATTTTTTGGTGTTGAACACCATTAGGTTCTCTTCTGCCCATTTCATGAGCCAGTCAAGATCTGCCTGGATCACCCTCCCGTCCTCAGGTGTGGATGCTTTCCCTCAAAGTTTGGTGCTATCGGCGAATTTGGCCAGTTCACTTCTGACACCAATGTCCATATCATTGATGAAGATGTTAAAAGTATAGGCCCTAGGACAGAGCCTTGAGGGACCCCACTGGTCACCGCACACCACGACGATTGACTTCCATCAACCACCACCCTGTGGGTCCTACTACAGAGCCAACTCCCCAGCCAGTGGACTGTGGTGAGGTCAGGGCCACAGTTAGCCAGTTTTGCCAAGAGTTGATCATGGGATACCAGATTGAAGGCTTTTTTAAAGTCAAGATATATCTCTTCCCCCTTGTCCAGGTGATAGGTCACCTGGTCATAAAAAGAAATGAGATTGGTCAAGCAAGACCTACCTGCAACAAACCCATGCTGGGTATCCCTCAGGATATTGCTGTCAGCTAGTCTGTTAAGGATGGCCTCCTTGATAATCTTTTCTAAGACCTTCCCCAGGATAAAAGTCAGGCTGATGGGCCTGTAGTTTGCCAGATCTACTTTCCTCCCTTTCTTGAAGATAGGCGCTATATTGGCCTTCTTCCAGTCTTTGGGCACTTCACCAAAGCGCCAGGAGTTCTCGAAGATCCATGCCAGTGGCTGAGCTACAATGCTTGTCAGCTCCTTGAGTACCCGTGGGTGTAAGCTGTCAGGGCTGGCTGACTTGAAGGTATCCAGGCTATCAAGGTGTTCCTGCACAAGGTCAGCTTCTGTGGAGGGTAAGGAATCTCCCTCACCCGGGCATCCCTGACACACAGTGGGAAGGGGCGTCCCATGGGACTGGTAAAAAACTGACGCAAAGTACTCATTCAGCAGGTTGGCTTTTTCCTGGGTCCAATGTTGCCCTTGCTTTTCCTCTGCCTCCCCACCTATCTAAAAAAGGACTTTTTATTGTCCTTGATGTTTGTCGCCAGCTGGCGTTTCATCGCAGCCTTGGCTTTCCTAGTTTGCTCTCTGCAGGTCTGGACTAGAGCAGAGTAGTCCTCCTTGGAGGTGGACCCATCCTCCATCCTTTGTAAGTCCCCCTTTTAAGACGCAGGACATCCACTAGCTCCTTGGAGAGCCAAGGGGCTACTGTAGCCTTTTGCTGCCTTTCCTCTGAGATGGGATAGACTTTGCTTGTGAATCTAGGATTGCTCCCTTGAGGAGCTGCCACTTGTCCTGAACTCCCCTCCTCTTTGGGTTGTGGCCCTTTAGGGCCTCACTGACAAGCCTCCTTAGCTTGTCCAAGTCAGCTTTTCTGAAGTCGAGGTCTTCCATATTACTGATGAACTCCGTCTTCTGAGAGAGCTCTTTGTGAACAGGGGTAGGAGCATGGAGACTCTGATAGACTCTAATGGACCTTCCTATTGAAAATACTGACTGACCCGGACTGGGTGAGCTCTGGCTCCTGCTGGTAGAAAGAGAGGCATGTATCCTGCTCTGGGCACCAGCTGGAAGGACAACGTGACACAAGCGCAATGGATCTATCCAGAGGCTCCAGAGAAGGTGGATTCTATCTGCCATGAACCAATATGTGTTCACCACCAGGAACATCCAGGATGGTGAAGCTATTTGACAGCTTATTTGCTATGGAGCAATAAGGAACAATACAATGCATACATGTACATGTTTTGATTTTTCATGTTTTTCTTTGTCAGGTTATGAATTGCAGTTTGTTGTTCATTTCTTATTGTTCTCATTATGATAGTAAAAAGATAAATTTCATTTTTTGTAATTATTATTCACAAAGGGAAATTTGATGCCAAGTATCCCACATTAGGTGCTACTGTTTTTATATATATGTGAAGTGAAACCACAGTGGCTGGGCAGCAGGTATTGTCTAGCTGCGTACAGAAAGTAGCACGTGTGGGCAAGTACGAGCACAGGGGCTGCCTCTGGAATTAATGCTGTTGTTCTTAGTTCAGATCTGAGAGGAGGGAGAGCCACCCTTCTTGACATCCCTTCCCCAGAGCACAGCTAAGTGGGAGGCAGAGAAAGCTGGTGGAATACAAAAGAGCAATGAGAAGGTGGACTTCATTACCCAGCCTCTCTGCATCGTGGGTGTGTGATTACAAAGGGAGCAACTTTTCCTTTGGAAATGCACAATGCTCTTGTCACTCATCCAAATTAAACAATGTTAATGTTGGAATGATGCACTCCCCATATTCTCCCCTCTCTCATCCCGTGGGCCATGTCAGGTCAAAGAGCATGCACCTGGGCTATCATTAGGACCTCAGTTACTATGGCAGTTGGCTTGAACAGGCCGCAAGTGAGGGGATGGGTACATCAGCCAGGCACAAGGGGGTGGATTTGGACCAGGATCAGACCTAAAAATAAATCCTGGAATTGTCTCATCTGCCTCATTCTTCAGAGATTGGGGCTGTGTTTCTGAAAGTAGCAGATTCCTGGGCGGGTGCAGATGGGTCACTTCGCACAGAGATTAACAGAGCTAATATATAGGGTGAGGTGCATGAGGGACATCTTTCTGTTCCACAAGAGCTGATTTAAGGGACCATCAAAAATCAGTGGGCAGAATGGAAATGTGGAATAGGTATGCTCCCAGTGCATTTGAAGCTACTTAGGGGCATACCATGACAGAGTAGTGCCTAATTGGAGTGTATCAGCATTCTTTAATTGTGCAAGCTGAAAGCATTGGAAGGTGGTGCTGGTAGCATATAACGAAAGGGCTATTTGCTTGTTCATTGAGTATTTAATTGGCAGTGTTCTCAAAGAGCAATTAACTACTGTGATGTTCTCTTCCACCTTTCCTCTGCCAGTAATGCCAGTCTTCATCATCAACTTACTCTATTTTCAAGCAAGTACCATTGTGCTTTCTGCAATGCTACCTTCAAGCATGGAAGGAACTGCTTATCAGAAGCCACAAAATCATCTCACTGTCCTCTTTCCAAATCTTTCCTTTGATGATTCAACACCAACAAAAGTTAGAGAGATAGGCAGGCCTATTTGTTGTGCTGAGTGTCCGTGGGCTAGACACTCCTTCAGTCAGGGAGGCCACTGAACACAACAGCAAATTCTGGGGGACAACAGAAGTGAAAACAAGGATGGGAGTGCAGGTCAAAAGTTAACAATGAGTGGTCCAAAGGGGACACCAAGTAGAGCACACTGTCTAGTGCCCACCACCAGCCCTCAAAGAAGTCCAAGGAGCCAGTGGGCATCACTCAGTGAAACTGCCTGGAGACATGAACGATGAGGATCTGGAAGGTGGCCCACAGTCACCAGAGGGCCTCTAGGTCAGAGTGCTGTTCCTGCTCAGGTGTGTGCCTAGCTTAGCTAGGGCCAGGAGGAGGTTGACCTGGAGGTCCTGGAAAGCAGATAGGCAGGAGGCGTTCAGAGATTGCTCCCAGTCATTATCTCATTGTTTCCAGTTCTGTCTGCCTTGACCTGGTGATCCTTGAGATTGTAAACTCTGTTGTGCAGGGACCATCTTTTCTGTGTTTGTACAGAACCTGGCACAGTGGCTCCTAGATGATAAACTTCATTTGTTGCTGTTGTTGTAGTTAATAATTATACATTGTCATCACTGCATAGTACATCATTATTAGAAACATTTATATTATGTAATTATGTCCTGCACTTTTCCTTTTCATTATAGATGAACATATCCATGGGAAACTTATTAATAGAAAGAAAAAAAGTTTCCATTCTGAAATGTTAAGGGAGATGGATAGAAGCAAGCACATAATGTCTGCGTATGTAATTTAAGCCTATAACATCAGGAAAAATAAAGAAAAAACAATATGCATAGAAAGTCTGATTTAAATAACATATTTAAAAAATGTAAATGTTATTTCAATTAAAGAAGCAATTGGTTTTAAATCATGTTGACACTCTATTAGATCTTGGCTCTTTCTGTTCAGCTAGGCTGCCTACAAGTCTGTTTAAACCTGCAGATGGCAGCATGTTCTCACACCTGGGGTATGCGATCTCAATTGTTCTTTGACTACAGCTGCTCACAATACTGCTTTGTTCCTCCCTCATCTGTCACCTGGTTTCTGCCTGTTCCTTTCAGAGGTGGATTATATTTGCTTTTGGTTCAGGGTCCAATCTGGAACATGAGTTCTTTCTCCTAAAACTGGCCACTTGGTCACATTAGATGGATCTGTTCTGGTGTCAGAGAGACACCTTGTCGTGGACCACCCTGGAAAGCTGTAACATGATTCTTTGTGTGGACCCTCTCCTTCACACAGCTTATGGGGACAGAGGAGCATGAACAGCAAGTGTTATCCTATGGAGAAAGGGGAAAGACCAGGCAGTGTGACTTTGTCCCATTCACCATGGATGACAGGACAGATTGGGACAGAGTACAGCTTTTAACCACCTCAAAGTTTGGGGCCTCCAAATTTCATTGTCTAATCTATGTAACCTTCCCAATCTCCCTTGATTGGGATATGACACTAGGATTTACTGGGTGGCCAGATTGGAACCAACATCCTCTCCTAAGAAAGATAGCACTACCAGTTGCCTCTTTTTTTTCCCTCCTTTGACTATAAGTGTTTGAATATTAAGTTAGCCATCAGAGTAGGACAGTTTCCTCTAGTCCATTCCTCTGGGATTTGCCTAATGCACTTTGAAATCTTCCAAGCAATAAGACTGTTTCATCCTCCCTTCAGTATTTGTGGCCAGAGCAAAAAACAAACACTTCTCTGGCTGGATTATGGATCCAGGTGCTAAATCCAGAAAGTTTATACTCAGTCAACTTTCAGATTCAGAAATCAGTATAGAACAGGGTCTAAATTCCACCCTGGAATTCCTTCCATTACTTATATTAGGAATGAATGCGCCCACAGCTTTCTTATTTAAGATCATATTCTACCGCAAACTTAGAAAAATCAGATGAAGTTTTGAAATGTTGAAAAAAGATTTGAAATAATTAGAAGAGGGAAGAGACATATCCCAGGCATTTGAAGAGGTGAAGGAGTGGGTAAGAGTGGGTTTGGATTGGGGCAGCACTTGTATTATTAGCTGGCTGATGTGTTAGGTTGTTATGTGGTGATGTGTTATCTGATTATTAGCTGCGACTAGCTGGTTTGCAACATTGTTCCTTAACTTTGTTAAACACCTAAAGTTTAATAAAGGTGCTATCAATATAACACCCAATCAGTTCTCCTGAGCACATATTTCAGACTGCTGGAACAAAATATCAGATGCATCATTTTAACAGCAGAATCATGCAATGGAAGATGGGAGCAGCCCAGTCTCAGCAATAAATCAACACTTTGTCAACAGAGAATACCAACAGGAGTGATAAACAAATGGCATTTCCTTAGCGCTCGGCTTCCCAACACCCATTAGCCACAGCAATGTTAATAGCTATAGATGAATAGATTGTAGCTGAATTGCACCCACTGAGATTCAAAGAGAGCATTTAATGTGTAACTTCTGATCTCAAGTCCTAAAAACATGATCTCAGATATGTGCTAGTCTGTGTTCTCAGTGTTGAACTTGGTTGCAATCCTGGATCATACCCCTCTATTTCTGGGCACATTCATGCCATAAACTGAAATGTGTGAACTGGAGACACCCACATTACAGCAGCTGTCACCTTATCATGGTTTTGCTGGGAAGTAGCCTCCCCACATAGAGGGAAAGGTGAAGGCTGAATCTTCTGAGCCCACAAGCACAACCTGCCCCAGCAAAAGACAGGAAAGTGTGGGTGGAGAGGCCCAGCCAGGCCAAAGAGGAGTGATTGTGGTGCTTTGTGGGTCTCCTTCACCAGACAGCCACCTTACTAAGGAAAAATATTTGTTGCTAGTGAGAAACTCCAAAAAGACTGACTGGAGGGAAATTCCCCAGCTGCTAGTCAAGGAAAGGAAACCATCTGAAGCCACAGAAAGGAGGAATTTGGCCACTGAAGCCTTAAGGCTTAGTCTGGCTTTGTGATAACAGCAATTTTGAAATGGACTTCTCCACTCCTCCACACCAAAAACAGGCTGACACTGACAGAAACAAGCTAATTTGCAGAGGGGGAAAAGCCTATGATCAGAAGGAAAATCATCCTGAGGAATATGCATCAGAAATTTCACCCTACCTTTACTAAAATGTCTTTAGGAATGTTATACATTACAGATGATTTCTTAAACAAAATGTACTGCATCCAATATGGGGTAGGTCAATATTAGATGTACAGGAGACCCTCATCATTCACGGGGCATCCATTCTGGAGAAAATTCACAAATACTGCCAGGGATCCCTGTCAGACCCCACAGCTGCCCCCTGCACTCCTCCCAAGAGGCTGGAAATGCAGGGCTCCCCTACAGTGCCTGGGGACTGACCGCAGCTGCCCCAGGAGCAAAAGATGCTGCCACTGCCTCCCTCCCTGTCCCTGGCACTCGCTCTCTGCCTGCCTGGCTCTGCTGTCCCTTGCCCCATGCAGTGCTCCATGCCTGGCTTAATTGCAGAGGCAGGAGCTTGGTGCAGCACCAGAGGGAGCTGCAGCGGTGCTTGCTCTGACCCACACAGTTGGCATGGCGCACTATGAATAGTCGAATCCGTGAATAGCAGATTTGAGAATAGTGGGGGTTTCCTGTATTCTTATGGATAAAAGGAAGCAAACAGAAAAGAAATAGGGACATCTCAGTACAAGTGACTATGACCATTGCTGCAAACAGAATGCAGTTGTCTGTTTTCCTGACCTAAGCATGACTATGAGTGAAAGTGACTGGGATCATAGAAGCATAGAAAACGGGGGTTAGGAGGGACCTCAGAAGGTCAAGTCCAACCTCCTGCTCAAAGCAGGACCATCTCCAACTAGATCATCCCAGCAAAAGCTTGTCTAGCCAGGTCTTAAAAACGTCCAAGGATGGAGATCCCACCACCTCTCTGGGTAACCTGTTCCAGTGTTTTACTACCCTCTTCACAAGAAAATTCTTGCTAATATCCAATATAAACCTCCCTTGCTGCAACTTAAAACCATTGCTCCCTGTTCTGTCACCTGCCACCACTGAGGACAGGCCAGCTCCACCCTCTTTGGAACCGCCCGTCAGGTAGTTGAAGGCTGCTATTAGATCCTCTCTTGGTCTTCTCTTCTCTAGACTAGATAAGCCCAGTTCCCTCAGTCTTTCCTTATAAATTATGTCTCACAGTCCCTAACCATTGTGTTGCCCTCAGCCGGACTCTCTCCAATTTGCCTACTTCCTTTCTGTAATGGGGGCCCAAAACTCAACATTGAAAGGAACTGTTAAAAAAACCTTCTGAATGTAAACTGGGAGATGGTTGAGAACATTCTGCCACGGTGGTTCTCAACCTTTTTAAACTCAAGGCACTCCTTGATAGATTCAAGGCAGCCCTTGGAAAATGCCTGCCCTTCATTTTGTCTTTATTTTTACTATTAGAACACTGATTAATTGAGATTTTTTGGGCCAATACCGGTGGCTGATTATTAAGGAGCTATATTGGCCAATGCTTGCCAATATGCAGCCCAAGTTTTACAGCAAGACTAAAGGCCTTGACTTCAGAAGGGCCAACTTCAGCAAGCTTTGGAGATTAATGGGGGAGGCAATGAGGGCCCAGAAGGTAGAGGAGATGGGTGTCCATGGGGGATGGTCGTAACTTAAGGGGACGATCCTCCAGACCCAAAGGGTAACAATCCCTGAGAGAAGCAAGGGGGGTAAGAGTGCTCAGAAACCCCCTTGCCTCAGCAAGGGCATTCAGCAATGCCTGAGGACTAAAAGGGTAGCATACAATCAGTAGAAAGGAGGAATTATCACCAAGGAGGAGTACTTCTCCTTGGCCCGGGAGTGTAGGAGGGCTATTAGGAAGACCAAGGCAGAGATGGAACTCAGGCTAGCGTCCAGAATTAAGGCCAACAAAAAGGCCTTTTTCAAGTACATTGAGAGCAAGAAGAGGGCACCAGGCAATGTAGGGCCCCTGCAAGATGCAAACGGTAATCTTGTGGCTATGTCAGACAAGAAAGCTGATATTTTTAACAGTTTCTTTGCCTCTGTTTTCTTGAACAGGGACATCCCTCCTACCAGAGGTAGGGACAATCTCAGGGATAGTTCTGTCAGGCCTTCAGTCAGCGCAGATGTAGTTAGGGATCTTCTGGAAGGGCTGGACATTTTTAAAACTGCAGGTCCAGATGCCCTCCACCCAAGGGTGTTGAGGGAGCTTGCAGGGGTCATCGCGGAGCCTGGCTGTGTGAGCATTCATGGTCATCTGGCCAGGTGCCGGGGGATTGGAAACTGGCTAATGTGGTCCCTGTTTTTAAGAAGGGGAGGAAGGAGGACCCAAGTAACTATAGGCCTGTAAGCCTCACCTCAGTACTCAGGAAGACCTTGGAGCGAATCATCAAGGAGCACATCTGTGGGGGCCTGCAGGGGAGATCATGCTCAGGGGCAATCAGCATGGCTTCATCAAAGGCAGGTCCTGCCTGACCAACCTGATTGCTTTTTATGACCAAGTAAGTAAATCCTTGGATGATGGTGTCGTCATGGACGTAGTCTTTCTAGACTGTAAGAAGGCCTTTGACATTGTCTCTCACCCCATTGTCATCAATAAAATAGGTGACTGTGGCACTGATGCCTGCACAGTTGGATGGGTAAAAAATTGGCTGATGGGGTGCACCCAGAGAGTAGTGGTGGACGGGTCATATTCAATGTGCAAGATGTGAGCAGTGGGGTCCCCCAGGGCTTGGTCCTTGGGCACGCACTGTTTAACATCATCAGTAATTTGGATGAGGAAGTTGAAAGCACACTGTCCAAGTTCGCTGATGACACCAAGATGTGGGGCAAGGTGGACACACTTGAAGGGAGAGAGAGGCTGCAACTAGATTTAGGCAGACTACAACAGTGGGCAGATGAGAATAGGATGGGATTCAACATAGATAAATGCAGGGTGCTGCACCTTGGGAGAAGGAATCCACACCATACATGCAGGCTGGGGAGTTTCCCTCTTGAAAGCACAGAGGCAGAAAGGGATCTTGGAGTCATTATTGACTCCAAGATGAACATGAGCCGCCAATGCCAGACTGCAGCCAGCAAGGCCAGCCATACCTTGTCATGCA